>CM061538.1:255140843-255465843 GCA_030864215.1 Capsicum pubescens
GTATTATTTGATATCTCTATTATTGTATTATTTTATTAGAGTTTACAGGTATTAAATAAGTGTTGGACGACCTTGAGAAATTTTTTGTGTAAAGGTTAGATTTAATTGTATTATTTTATTATCTCTATCATTGTATTGTTTTGTTGCAGTTTACAGATGGTAGACTTTTTGGTAAAGGTTATATTTAATTAAATAAATTTTTCATCTTTACATATTCAAAAGATGTTGAATTTAATTATTGTATTCGTCTTTATTATTTTTACAAATTTTCTATTTAGTGCAATGTTGGAACTCATTAAAGTGAGGTACACGCGCGAGGCGCGTACAACTAAACTAGTTACCACAATAGCACTGTAGCGGCAGTAGTACACTAGTACGTATGAGTAAATTAAAGTATAAATAACATAAATACCAAATTTTTAAAAGTAATTACACTCTCTCTCATTTTTTTAATTACTTTACACTCTCTCCCTATTAATATACATAACATAACCAACATATACATAACATTTTGTGTATATGTGAGATTTTTGTAATATGTTTAGGGAGTTGAAATTTTTTGTAATATTGAAAACATAAGTTGTGTATTTGTGTAATTTTTAGTAAATTAAATACTCTCTCCGTCCATAAATATTTATATACTTTTAACTTGATACATATCTTAAGAAATAATAACTAGAGGGGTGATTTTACTATATCATTTTTTAAATATAATAAATTTTTTATTTTGAAAAATGTAATGAGTAATGTATTATATTTAATAACAAGGATAAAAATAGATAATTTATCTCTTGATTTTTTATAAACCGAACAAATATTGTTAGATATTCAAAAAAAAAAATAGATAAATAAAAATGAATGAAGGAAGTATATTATCTACATCTACAACAACAACAACAACAAACCCAGTGTATTCCCACCAAGTGGGGTCTGGGGAGGGTAGAGTGTACATAGTCCATACCGCTACCTCCAGAGAAGTAGAGAGGTTGTTTCCGATAGACCCCCGACTCAAGATAAAGAAAAGTAGACCAAAGCATAATTAAATAAGAAGCAAGATGGATGGCATAACATGACAAGAAATAAGACACATAAAAATAGAAGTCAAAGCAATAAGAAATAAAATAAATAAGCGCAATAGGAGAAAGAGACCCACGCCCGCCTGACCGGGCTTCTATCTTTGGACCCAATCCTAGGTTTACTAGCCCGACTCAACCTGAGCTCTTCTAACTACTTACTAAATCTACGCACACAACCTAGCCTTCTTCCCTTATCCGCGACCTCCACACCTTCCTATCTAGGGTCATGTCCTCAGTAAGCAGAAGCTGCTCCATATCTTGTCTGATCACTTTCCTCCAGTACTTCTTCGGCCTACCCCTTCTTCTTCTGAAGCCATCTAACGCTAACCTCTCGCACCTACGAATTGGGGCATCCGTGCCCCTCCTCATCACATGCCCAAACCATCTCAACCTTTCTTCGCGCATCTTATCCTCCAACAAAATCACTCCGACCTTCTCCTGAACGGTCACATTCCTGACACTATCCCCTCTGGTAAGTCCACACATCCAACGCAACATTCTTATTTTTGCTACTTTCATTTTTTGAATGTGGGAGCTCTTGACTGGCCAACACTCTGCTCCATATAACATAGCAGGACAGACTGTCGCTCTATAGAATTTACCTTTAAGCTTTAGTGGCACCTTATTGTCACACAACACTCCTGAGGCGAGCCTCCATTTCATCCAACCAGCTCCAATACGGTTAGAGACATCCTCATCAATCTCGCCATTCCCCTGAATCATAGACCCAAGATACCTAAAACTATCCCTCTTTCGGATCTCCTGGGAATCCAACCTTACCACGACATCATCCTCCTGCCTCACCTCACTAAACTTACATTCCATATATTCCGTCTTGGACCTACTCAACCTGAACCCATTAGATTCAAGGGTTTGCCTCCAAACCTCCAATTTTTCATTCACACCCGCCCGCGTCTCATCAATCAGCACTACATCGTCAGCGAACAACATACACCACGACACCTCTTTTTGAATACTCCGTGTCAACACGTCTATCACCAACGCAAACAAGAACAGACTAAGAGACAAACCCTGGTGCAACCCTGCCTCGACCAAAAAATACTCTGAGTCCCCTCCCGCCGTTCTCACCTGAGTCTTCCCTCTATCGTACATGTCCTTAATAGCTCTGATGTACGCCACGGGGACCCCTTTGGCCTCTAAACATCTCCACAGAACCTCCTTCAGAACTTTGTCATAAGCCTTCTCCAAGTCGATGAACACCATATGCAAATCCTTCTTCCTTTCCCTATACTGCTTCACCAATCTCCTCACCAGGTGGATTGTCTCCGTCGTCGAGCGACCAGGCATAAAACTAAACTGATTCTCCAAAATGGACACGATCTTGCTCAATCTCAGCTCAACTAACCTCTCCCAAATCTTCATAGTATGACTCAACAGCTTGATACCTCTATAGTTAGTGCAACTCTAAATGTCTCCCTTATTTTTATATAATGGAATCATCGTACTCCATCTCCAAGCCTCCGACATCCTTGCCGTCTTGAAAATGTCGTTAAACAAATCAGTCAACCACCTTAAACTAACCTTACCTATAAACTTCCAAAAATCCATCGAAATCTCATCGGGCCCCGTCCCCCTTCCCTTTCGCATTCTATGAATAGCTTCTCTGACTTCCTCCACCCTAAAACGCCTATAATAACTGAAATCACGTCTCTCCTTCGAGTGTTCCAGCTCTTCTAACTCGATGCCTCTATCCCCCTCCTCGTTCAAAAACCTATGAAAATACTCCTGCCATCTCCTCTTAATGTGGACATCTTCCACCAAAACAGTACCATCCCCCCTTTAATGCACTTCACTTGGTCTAAGTCCCGACCCTTCCTCTCCCTAGCCTTCGAAAGTCGATATAACCTCTTTTCCCTGTCTTTCGCATCTAACCCCGCATACAAGATCTCAAACGCTACAGTCTTAGCTGCCGTGACTGCAAGCTTAGCTACCTTTCAAGCAACTTTGTAGGCCTCCTTATTCACCCGCTTCTCCTCTGCATCATTACTCTCAATCAACTTAACATAAGCCCCCTTCTTAGTCTCCACCTTCTTCTTAACTTCTTCATTCCACCACCAGCCCCCCTTATGTCGACCTGTCCGACCCCTCGAAACACCTAAAACTTCTCTAGCAGCTTTCGTGATGCAACTGACAGCCCTATCCCACATAGTCTCCACGTCCCCTACACCTCCACACCCCCAAACCTGCCACCTTCTCCTTAATCTCTAACGCACTACCCGGTGTCAATCCACCCCACCTAATTCTAGGACGACCCTCTTCGGCCCTTCTCTTCTTTCCCTTCTTGATAGTCAAGTCCATCACCAGAAGTCTGTGCTGGGTCGAAAGATGCTCACTCGAAATGACTTTACAGTCCTTACAAAGAGCCCTATCCTTCTTCCTAAGCAACAGAAAGTCGATCTGAGTCTTGGCTATCGCGCTTCGGAAGGTAATTAGGTGATCCTCCTTCTTCGGGAAGCTCGAATTCACCACCACCAACCCAAAGGCCCTAGCAAAATCCAACAGAGCAGCTTCCTCGTCATCCCTATCGCCGAATCCAAAACCTCCATGCACATCGTCATAACCTCCAGGCAAAACCCCAATGTGCCCATTGAAGTCCCCTATTATGACAATCTTCTCCGAACTAGGCACACTTCTCACCACCTCATCCAAAGCAACCCAAAACCTCATTTTCTCCTCTTCAGCCAAGCCCACCTGTGGTGCATAAACACAACACACATGCAACGAAACCCCCCCAACGACCAGAGTAATCGTCATCAACCTATCACTAATGTCACGCCCCAAAATCCCATCGGGCCGAACTGGCACCCGAAGCCGAGAAGGCCCGGGAGAACCCGTTCAAATACCTGTACTTTCCCTTACATTCACCAAAAATTTGGGCAGCACTTCGTTACATACAGAAGGGTCTAATTCCCTGTATCAGCACAACACGCACAAATATATATATATAATATAATACTTGGCCGTCGGGGCCACCACATATACAAATATAACATCACTATATAAACTCCCATGACTTGACCCTTCCTTATGTCTACAAAGCCTCTAGGATATACATGACATAACTAGGGTCGGGACAAACCCCCGCCCACACATGACTCCTGTACAATAACAAAACATAAGGAACCGACTCGGAAAGCTCCGAAGCAAACTGGAGCTCACCAACAATAGTTGTATGATCTGGCTCCTATCTATGCTGCGAATGACCTGAAGCACCTGTGCCTGCAGCATGTAATGCAGGTCCCCCGTGAGGGACGTCAGTACGAAATATGTACTGAGTATGTAAAGCTGTAAATAATCATATGTAATATAGGGGATCAGGAAAATCAGACGCAAGTGAATAAATCATAATAGAAGTGAACCACACTTCATAAACACTTTTAGGATCATGTACATTATCATTAATCTGAATTGGATTCGTGAATTCGAACACATTTGTGGAACGCTATACATTCGTTCATTTCATTCTTTACAATTATCATTCGCCATTACCTCCTCCTCCCGAACCTCCAACCACCTAACAATAATCAATATTGTACCGTACTGTGACCATTAGGCTGCCTCCAGTACATATCAACTGGGATCGACCCATGCTAGGCTTATGCCCCTGGGATACCACCCATAAACACATAAATAGGGATCGACCCATGCTAGGCTTATGCCCCTGGGATACCACCCACACGTATATCAAGTAACACACATAAGAGATCTTTCCAACAACTTAGTTCAAAAGCTTTTGAGATTATTACATTAGTGTTCATGCCAATATAGTACCTTTGGAACAATGATACATCAATAGGAATCAAGTAATAGACCTTCTATACAATAACGATGTTATAAAGACTCATTGGTACATCAACAATGTGTTTCAGAATCATCAATATCACAACAATGGAATAGGAGCCTTTTGGTATATCAATGAAACATTTTTACACTTTATAGAATGGAAACAACTTCGTTGGTAATGTAGAACAATACATGTTTTTGGACAACCTTGGAATCTTACTTGATGGAACATTGGTGTTTTCATGCCAAAGAACATTGTTAGAGTATGCTTTACATACCTCGTTGTAGATTCGGATACCAATTCAATACAACTTCCCGCCTTTACAAATCACTCATCTACAATGAAATATTTGGCATCTAGTATTAGCAACCCAACACCACAATTCTCTTCCATAATTCCATACAACCACTATTTGCAAAACATTCCAAAAACCAACTTGAACAATAGGTTTATGTGTATATATATATATATATATATATAATCATCATTTCAATACCACATCATCCCTTCACAATTCAACATAATCCAACATCATTTCCCAATCATCTTTCAACAACAATCAAATAGCATACTTCTTATGCTCACATGCATATATATATATATATATATATATATATATATATACATATTCATATAAATAACACCAACATAATTTACATTCTTACCATAAAATGGCCCTTTTGATTTCGAAGTCCTGTTGGAACAAATAAGGGATGCTTCTCGAAGCCCTCGAGACGATGAACACAACTACGGAATCAATTTGGACTTTCCACGGTTGAATCACAAGATAATTGGAGTTGAAATTAGGCTAGGGTTTCCTTATTCTCAATAATATGATGATAATTGATGGATATAAGACCAATTATATCTATATAATGACCAATTTTCGTCCAAGAGATGATGGAAAATGACCATATTGCCCTTAAAAATTTAAGTAAATCCGAATCTGTCCATGGTGGACTGTTTTGACAGGCTAAAGTAAATCGGCCATAACTCTTTGCTCCGATATCGGATTATGGTGAAATTGATATATTTGGATAGATAATTCAAAGGGCTTTCATTTAATATAAAGTAGGCCACCCAGTTCATCCTTTACAAGGAGTTATGATCGTTTGAAGTTGACCCTAAAAAACTGTTTTGAGAGGCTGAAGTAAAACGAGTATAACTCCTTATTCAGATGTTGGATTTGGATGAAACCAATTGCATTGGAAAGAAGACTCAAAGATCTTTCTTTTGATAGGTCGCATCCCTCCCAGTTCATTATATTGAGAGAGTTACGATCGTTCAAAGTCGACCCAAAAAACTGGCAGGCCTCAGTAGTTTGAATTTCCTGCACATTTACTGTTCACAATTATCCCGACCGCCGTTTTATAGTTTCGAACGTGCTCGATTATATCCGAAACTTATCCGTTTTTGGAAATCTTTATATCGTTGGAAAGCTTATTCAATAAACTTCGTATGAAAACATCGACGGGCAAATTCCGATATAAATACAGTCGATTCCTATACACATATAATCAAACTATACACTTGAAACCATCTAAAAATAATCAATACTCATACTTAAACTCATATATACCTTAGGATCAATACTTATACTCCAACACATATAACCATGGCTAATGCACGTAATTAAGTATGGGGTGTTACATCTAACCCTCTTAACCTCCACCACCTGCTCTCTAAGCTCCTCATCCACTAAGATCCCCACTCCATTCCGACGCCTATCGCACCTAGAGTACCACAGCTTATACCCATCCACATCCCTAGCCTTAGTCCTTACCCATTCAGTCTCCTGCACACACGCAATATTGATCTTCCTCCTCTTAAGAACCTGAACCAACTCTATGGACTTACCCTGAAGGGTTCCTATATTCCACGACCCTACCCGCAACCTATCTACTCTCGCCTACCTCTACCATCCCTCACCACACCAGACCTAACACTCGACCTAAATCCCCACTCACCCCTGCCCTTCCCTCCTCACCCCCACCCAAAACCAGCCCCAAACCCAAACCCCTCGGACATGACCCAATACCACCATCAAGCCCTACCTCCACCACTTAAGAACAAAAAACCAATCCCTAAATCGATAAACCACAAAACAGAAATCAACAAAAGGCAGGCAGGAAACCAAAAAAAAAAGCAACAGGGAAGTAGGAATCGCACATAGATAAAAATATCTGACCTAGCAAAAGGACACAACTCTAATCACAAGAAACAACAGTGTAAACGAGAATGGTAAATAAGGCGGTAAATAATAACTAGTAAAAGTATGTAAATAACAAAGGTTAGATGTCACCGGGGTAATCTCGTGTGCTGATATTCTGGCTTCGAAGTTGGTTGCTGAAAATATAGTCGCCGAAAAAATTCCGCCGGAGCTTTGCCGGCTCTAACTGTCGCTGGAGTGTGTCCTGGGCGTTACCAGATCTGTGTTCTGGTACCCGTTGCCGCAGTCGATCCGGCGGAAACCCTTGTCCCGCCGGCGAAATTAGTGGCTAAAATTGCAAAGAAGGGGAAGAGAGAGAAAAATAATTCGGGAAAGATGGGGAGAGAGGGAGGAGAGAGAGAGAGCTTAAGGGAGAGAAACAAAGCAAAGGTACCCTTACCTGTCACCGGTGCCGGCACCGATCGATCAGTCCAAGAAGAAGACCGTTGGTTGTGAAGAGAGAGAGAGAGCGTATGAGAAAGCCCTATCATTATCTACATCTATAATCTATATTTATAATTTATATTTATAATATGTTAAAAGTGTGAAGCGCCTTAGAAATATTGTTTGAACTTTTTGTCATTCATTCAAAGTGTTTGCTTTAGATAAAATCGTTTTTTCACTATTTTTCCTAATATTTAAAATTTAATTAAATATATTTATGATAAAATCTTTCCTTATTGGAAGTCATCAAAATTAAGGACAACTAATACTTTTTCATTAGTTTAAGAATTCTAAATCAACTAAATTTTATTTTAAGAAAATTTAAAAAATTTAGAAATAAATAAAGGGCGTTAGAATAAGAAAAATTTAAGAAATACAAAAAATTTAAAATTTTAAGTGCGCAATAAAAATGTAATCAATGATTTTATAAAGATTTGACTTTAAAAATAAGAAAAAAATTTAAATATAGAAAAAAAAGATAACCGTACCTCAAATTAAGTTCAACTTGATGCGTCTAGCAATAAGGAAAAGAGGTACTGCATGACAAACGCAAAAATGTTGATCACTTAGTTTCTCCTAGTTAAGCGTCATTTTTGTTGTGTTTTATTGCCCGAGGACGTGCAAACGTTCTAAGTTGAGGGTGTTGATGTGTTATAGTAATATAGAACTTCCGACGCTTAAAACGAAGAAAAGATGCAAGTTTCTGAGGTTATTTTGTTAGGTATGATGCCCCTTTTGAGTATGTTTTCCAGGAAATCATGTTTTGGATGTTAAGTTCGTAAAAAGGGTGAAAAAGGTGTTTTGGCTATTTTGGAGCAATTATGAATATTTGGGATGTTTCACTTGAAACTTATGATGGTAAAATATATATGTGCTTACACTAAAATATATATTTATATTTATATTGTCATATTAAAGTGTAAAGAATCTTTAAAAAGTGATTTAAATTTTTTATTTCATTAAAATTTTTCATAATAAATAAAAGATTTTAATTTTAAATAATCAAATATTACACGAAATACTGCAATTAAAATAGTACTAATTATTATATAAAGGGTTTCAACGACCTTTCTGTTGTCAACGTACCCTTCTTTAATGTATACATAAATAGTCTTTCGGGATCATGTAACAGGTGTACTTTCTATATATATTTTTTTTTAAAAAAAACATACTATTTCCTCTATATCAAATTATTCGTTCCAAATTTTCTAATTTAATTTTTCATTTTACTTATCCTTTTTCATTAATTAAGAAGAAACAATTTTTTTTTTCCATGTTTTACCCTTTGTATTAATCTTTTTCTTCAAATTAAAATGTAAACATCATTTAATAGGAGCACTATGGTAAACTAGTTATGCTATTAATTATTTCTCTTAATCAATGTTTTATCTCAATTTGGGATGAATAATTTGAGACGGAGAAGGTAATATAGAGTATTATTTAAGTATGCATTTAAGGGTGTGGCTAGCAGTTGGGTTGAACACGGTAATGTCTCAAGTTTAATTTTCAATATAAACAAATAGTAGGTGACTTCTTTGCTGGTGAGAGGTATAAATTTAGTTGAGGTATACGCAAATCGACTCGAAGAACAAAAAAAATTTTTCTTTAAAAAATACTAAGTACTATTGAAGTCTAAGCAAATAGCAGAATATTAAAGGCGTCTCAAATATCTTGGGTTTACCATCTTCTTCCACACCTACCTGCGCCTAAGTCAATTAATTGACATAGTCAGTTCCTGTCGTTAGGCAAATTTATAGCGGGTCATGGCTATTCAATTGAATTTATTATTTTCCTCTCCAAGTATATAGTTAGATCATAGTCCCTTCTTTTTTGTATTAGTTCACCATTATTCTAAAAATATTTATTTTAATTTAATTATTTAAATTTTAAAATCAAGAGTGTTATATGTGTATATTTCATTTATGAAATACTAAATACATTCATAATTTTTAAATTTATTGAATGGTGCATAAATGATCTCAATTCTCAAAATCAAAATTAAATGATTATTACTAGTTTCAATTATAAATACTCAATGTTCTAGACGTAATGCATGAAATGATATAATATGTGTCAAATTTCAATATTTTGTCATTGCATTGATTATTACACTTTAAAAGACAATACAAAGATAAAAATATAAAATACATCTCTATTTATGAATTTCTTAATAGATGTGTCAATTCAATAGAATTATTATAAATTTAAAATTATTATAAATTTTCCTTGGACTCCATCAAATTACTTTTCATTAATGTCAATAAGGAGACATTGCGTGATAGCTATGATTCTTTCATTATTAGTTATATGTCTTAAATTTGAACTTTTAATACTAATAGATTATAACGAGTCTTTCTCCTCGAAGTAGGTAAACAACACAAAGAAAAAGTGAATGCTGTTCGGCTTTCCATTTGCCTAAGCTTTTTAGTAGTGTATGGGGGTATGGAAATGGTAACTTCACATGCAAAAAGTAATATAACAAGTTTGCTACGAGTTCAATAAAATTTAATATTTTTATCCACAGGAGTATATGTTAAACATAAAATTCCTAATGTTTCAACAAATAGTAGTAACCCGTAATTCCCAAAGGTAAGTAGATTCAATGATGAGATTTTAAATACAGTATTCATCAAATATAAATGTTCACATGGCTTGATTGATCTTTCTATTATTGTTCCTGCATAGCTTGGACAAGGGAAAGAAAAGAAGAGTGGTAGCCTTTTAGGAGTGTTAATTATGGCCCCTGAATTATCCATGTGATCTTTAAATTCTCACTTCTCACATGCTTCTTGCTCCAGCCACCCAACCACCACCACCCACCAGCAAAAATAAAAAAATACAAACAAGCAACAAAGAGCAAACACCATTTACTTATGCCCATTGGAGTACGTATGCTATGGCTCTTTTAAAATGCTTCGGATCACTTGTTATATATATATATATGTATATATTTCACTCCACTTGACAAAAACATATGAGTAGTGGATAATTTAATTAAATTATTTTTATTCATCACTTGTTCCTGTTAATAGTACTTCTTTCTGTTGCACCACATTGATATTTCTCCATAAATAATGACTAATTAGGTGAAAACAAACTAACTAATTATGTCTTAATTAAAATGATAAATATTATGGATCATCTATTTTTAGTAAGTATGACACGTGGAGGTATATATGTCAAAATTCCCACTACTGTTTATTAACTAAACCATCTGCTAAGCTTCTGGTTTAGTCACTCAATTATCTTGATAAGATTATTACTATTCTGTTCTGTACCAATCTTGGTAGCTGCAACATTAATTGTGTACGTTACTCCACTCATGCAAGGTCTATTTTGTACCATTTCTTCTGGAACTTCTTTGCTGGAAGTAACAGTGGCAACTCTATCAGTCCTGTTTGGACCACTTAGGCTGGTGTTTGTTATATAATTGAGTTGAGTTTTTTGGGTTGTCATCAAAGAAGAATTGGAAAAAATGAGCATGACCATGACCATGTTTGGTGTGAAAGTGGAGGAAGGAAAAGAAGGCAAAAATGGGCAACCATCTTCTATTGGTCCTGTTTATCGAAATCCAATAGCTAAAAATGGTTTTCCTTCAGCTGATCCTGATTTGTCTACAGCTTGGCAACTCTTTAGGTAACACTTCTTTTAGCTTCAGCAAGAAACAGTGAAGAAGAATGAATTCTTGATGCATCTTTTGAACATGAAAAACTGTTGAATTGTGTGTAACATTTCGTCTAAATCAGCCAAGTACGTGAAAATTCTTTATCATAATGGGTGGTGGCGACACTTAGCTTGAGGTTTAGAGAGTCGTACGTACTTAATCATGTCTTCGAAACAAGAAAGCTGCAAAAGTCAAGTCCTTTTACATTTTCTAGTTTGCTTTCTCCATTATTGCTATATCTAATGTTAGTCATGCATACATCTTTATTCCTTATTTTCAGTAACGTTACACGGGCTGAAAGAAAAAAAAGTAAAATTTTAATCTTTTGATCAACAGATCAGCTGTTGATAAATATCCAGGGAATAGAATGCTGGGATGGCGAGATTTTAAGGATGGAAAGGTGGAGCACAACATTATCTACTTATCTGTCATCCTTTGTGTTGGTGGAGTATAAAATATTTGTCTGTATTTACTCACCATATTCCTGTTCTTTTTTTTTTTTTTATTTAAATAGTGGGGGCCTTATAACTGGAAAACCTACAAAGAAGCTTATGAAGAGATTTTGCAGACTGGTTCTGCATTACGGGCTCATGGTATCGAACCTGTAAGGAATAGACACTTAAAATTTCTCTCAGTTTAGCTTCATAGGAATTTTAGATACAATAATATTTGAATGTGTAATAGGGTGCTCGAATTGGAATTTATGGAGCCAATTGTCCTCAGTGGATAGTAGCAATGGAGGTAAGTGTGTATGTTTTTGACCGCATGTAATCATAATGTGTTCAACTTCAATTCACATCATTTGATAAGACGATTGAATTTGTTTTCAGGCTTGCAGTGCCCACAGTTTGATATGTGTCCCTCTCTATGATACCTTGGGTAAAATATGGTTTTCATAATCTCCCACATATATAACATTGTTTGAATGATAGTAGCAATACTGATCTTGTTTGCATAATTTAACGTCATTAAAGTTGAGTTTCGCATTTGCCACCAAAGAAATTTGTCTGTCTCTCTTAACTTCTATTCCTTTCTGCTGATGTAGGACCTGGAGCTGTAAATTTTATTATTGAACATGCTGAGATTGATATAGTTTTTTTTCAAGATAAGAAAGTGAAAGAAGTGAGGATCATCTAAAGCACCTTAAATGTCTCTTGTGTTTCATTGCTATTGACCTTTGATTTGGATATCTGAGCTATATGATGATCATCTCTGGTTGATGTTTTCTTTGCAGCTTCTAAATTCGGAGTGCACACATGCTAAACGCCTGAAATGTAAGTCTGCCTCCTTATTGGTTGCAGCTACCAGAATTGACAATTTTTATCGAGTTCCTTTCTGGTTGCAGTGATCGTGTCTTTCACTTCGCTACAGCAGGAAGAGAAGGATAAGGCAGTTTCTATGAATATTAAACCATACTCTTGGAATGAATTTCTCAACATGGTAATCTACTGAAGGTTTCTTTAGATCATTCTGTTACTATGTATCTTCGTTGTTTGATCAGTGTTACCATTGAAATGCTCCACTAGCACTATATTGCACCGATTGTCTTACACTAAATTGATAAGAAAGCAGAAAACTTTATACTTTCCAAAGCAAGAACAACGAGGGGCTGTTTGTTTTGAAGAATGTTCAACCACTTCCGTTTATCCAGGGTAAAGAGAATCCATCAGAGCCTTCACCGCCACAGCCGTTAGACATATGTACAATCATGTATACTAGTGGAACTAGCGGAGAACCTAAAGGTGTAATATTGACTCATGAAAACATGACAGCATCTATAACTGGGGTTGATCATTTTATGGAAGAATTCGAAGACAAGGTAAGTGAAAATCCTTTTCCTAGAATTTCAAGTCATCTCTTTGTTAGTATATAAATCTATATTTTATCAGGAGTTCCCTTTCTAGGTTCTATTCATAATTGAGTTTCATCGCTCTTCTATAATTGTCTTGGCAACCTTTTAGGCCTTATGATTCTTGTATATTTTCATTTTGACAAATCCTCACATCAAAAGTGCCAATCTTTTTTTTGTTTTGACTTTATTTGATCTCTTGATAGATGACAGTGGATGATGTGTACATATCTTTCCTACCACTTGCTCATATACTTGATCGGATGATTGAAGAATTCTTCTTTCATAGGGGTGCTTCTGTTGGCTACTTCCATGGGGTAAGGTGTTGGAACTAAATGTGTCAAGTGAATATTTTGCGCTATGACAAGTTTAATAAACCAAACTAACGCACTAGGTAACATAAACCAAAAGTAATGAAAGTGCACTGCTTTCACTTGTCACAGCAAAGATGCCCATCCAATTTCAAGACACTGCATGACAGAATGCATCTTTAAGCTTTCAATTTTATTTTAATAATTAGCAAGACTTTGATACTTCTTGTTGTTTTTGTGTTCAAGAATATCAATGAGATACAAGAAGACATGATTGCATTGAAGCCAACCTTTTTGGCTGGAGTACCTCGAGTTTACGAAAGGGTGCATGAAGGCATGGGTCTTTGCTTTATCTTGAGTTATATATAGATGCTATCTCCAAAAAATTTGAATGATGGTAATCAAGTCTCAAATTATGCTTATCAGGTGTACTGAAAGCACTTGACGAACTCAATCCCTTCAGGAGGCGCATGTTCCACCTGCTATATAACCTGTAATATCCTGTTTGTTTGTTCTATTCAATTTTTGTTTTCTACGGTTTGGAATCCTGTTCTGATGTTATCTCAAAAATCAGCAAGCTTAAATGGATGAATCTTGGGTACAAACATAAGTATGCTTCGCGACTGGCTGATCTACTAGCTTTTAGAAAGGTTGGATCTTTTCCTAATTATGTTCTCACTTTCTTGTAACTTTTCCTGAGACAATTTATGCTTATTGTTCCTGGAAGAAGCTTCGTTTTTAAGTTGCTGCTACCATCTTTGTGTAGCATGTTAATTTATGTTGAAGTATTGAGTTATTTGTTGTTGTTTTCTTTTTTAGTTTAATAACTTTAATTCTGAAATTCAGTTATTTAGTTGAGATAGAATAGGATTTTATTAATATCCTAGTTGAAGGTAGAATAGGATTTTATTAGTTTCCTAGTTAGAAATAGAATAAGAGTCTTTTGTCTATTTATATTGTCAGATGTGAATGAATAAATAAGCCGAATATTTTTTTACCCTCAAACGACTGTTTTCTCCTTCTCTGTATTCTGTAGAACAACAATTGGTATCAAGAGCTAATTTCTTGAGGGCTGTGAGAGAGAAGACCCCAAAAAATAACCCTGGTAAAAGTTAATATTGTTATGGCTTCCAACAATTTCCCAATTCCTTCACCCCAAATTTTTTCTGGTGAGAATTATCCAATTTGCGCTCTCAAGATGAGAACATACTTGCGTGCATATGATTTGTGGGAAGTGGTAGAGGTTGGAGGAGAGGCAAATCCTTTGCCAAATAATCCAACTATGACGCAAATTAAGAATCACAGAGAAGAGGTTTCAAAAAACTTTAAAGCTCTCTCTTTGCATACAATCAACACTTTCGGAAGTAATTTTCGCAAGAGTTATGGCGAGTGAGACTGCAAAGGAAGCTTGGGATAAGTTGAAAGAAGAATTTCACGGAAGTGACAAGATCCGGCAAAGAAAAGTGATAAATCTGAGAAGAGAGTTTGAAATTCTCAGAATGAAGGATTCAGAAACTATTGAAGAGTTCTCCAACAAGTTGATGAAGGTTGTAAACCAAATCAGACTTGTGGGAGAAGAGCTTACAGATTCAAGAATCGTGGAAAAGGTTCTTGTGAGTTTGCCAGAAAGATTTGAAGCAAAGATCTCCTCACGCGAAGATTCGAAGGATCTCACAAAACTATCACCTTCAGAACTTGTACATGCTCTTCAAGCTCAAGAGCAAAGAAGATCTTTGAGGCTAGAAGAAGCTATTGAAACTGCTCTTCAAGCCAAGTTCAAAGGGAAGATGCAGATGCAAGAGGAAGGTAAAATCTCAGAAACTTCTACTAATTCTAGTAGAAATAATCAAGGCGATTCTCGCAATGGAGTCAAGAAGAGAGAAAACTTTCCTCCATGCAAGTATTGCAGAAAAACCAATCATAAAGAGGATGATTGTTGGTTTAAGGGGAAAAAACCACCTCTCCAGTGTAGATATTGCAATAAGCTTGGACATATTGAAAGGTTTTGCAGAGTGAAGAAGAAAAACAACCAACAAACTCAAAAAGCCAACGTTTTGGAAGTTGAAGAACAGAAGGAGTTTGTGTTTACGGTGATGACAGCAACAAGATTGAATGATGAAAATACATGATTCTTGGACAGTGGTTGCACTCAACATATGACCAGCAAACAAGAATATTTTTCGAAGTTGGAATCTACCAAAGGTAGTGTCAAGTTGGCCGATAAAACCAAGTTGGAGATTGTTGGTAAAGGAACTGTGGCAATTAAAGCTCCTAAAGGTACTAAATTTATTCAAGATGTTTTATTGGTACCTGATCTTGACCAAAATCTTCTAAGTGTTGGTCAAATGCTAGAACAAGATTATATGTTACTGTTCATAAACAAAAAATGTGTTGTTTTCGAATCTAGCAGCCAAGAAGTGATTATGGTTGAAATGATAAAAAGAAGTTTTCCTTTGAGTTGGAACTCAAATTCTGAGCAAGTTTGTCGAAGTAGTCGATGTGAGCAGGTTATTGTGACCACCAAGCACAACGATGACGATTTTATTTTTTATTTTGAAAAAATTGAAAATTGCTGCGCTACAATGGACGTTGAAATTGAACAAATCACTTCTCAAGAAAATCCTCAAAAGCTTCAAAACAATAAGGAGGCTATAACTAAAGATAATCCACATACTGTAGCTGGGACCATATCCGAATCTCCAGACTCTGGCAATAACAATAGTTCCAATTCAGACCTCACATTTCATGAAGATCAGAATGACGGAGATGATGGGATGGATGATTGCGATGATGTGTCAAACTATGATGATGATGAATGTGATTACTTGAGTATGCGGGCACAATTTGATAATGCTGATTTGCCTGCTGGTGTTGAGGCAACGGTTTCTTGGTTAAATGAACCTGCTTTCAGTTCAAAAGTGCCTTCCCAAGTTAGCTCTTCAAGTCATCTAGCAGGTGCTAAGACATCAACTGCCACAAATCCTGAGCATGCAAGTAGTGGCTTTCCGCAGGTCCTGCTTCAAGCAGTACTCTGGTGTCTGGAGGGTCAAATTCTCGTGGAAAGGAAGAGGCTTCTGAATACGAGGAGCATGCAGTTTTCTTGAAGCAAGATGCTATGTTAGAATCTGAAGCTCAGAAAAAGATGAACAACATCAAGTTATATGTTTGGAGGGTGTAAATATTGATAACTGTGAGGAGCTTAGGCCCGAGTACCTTGGATTTGTGAAGGGTGTTGTGGACTCTGATGATTTGCCTCTCAACATCTCTCGTTAGATGCTACAACAGAACAACATTCTCAAGGTGATTAGGAAGAACCTTGTGAAGAAATGTATTGAGATGTTCAATGAAATTGCTGAGACCAAGGAGGGATTGAAGCTTGCTGATATATTTACCAAAGCTCTTCCCAAAGAAACTCTTCGTGAACAACTTGGAGTTACCAACAAACATCTCAAGGGGGAGTGTTGAAGTATTGAGTTATTTGCTGTTATTTTCTTTTTTAGTTTAGTAATTTTATTTCTGAAATTCAGTTATTTAGTTGAGATAGAATAAGATTTTTTTAATATCCTATTTGAAGGTAGAATAGGATTTTATTAGTTTCCTAGTTAGAAATAGAATATGAGTTAAATTCTCAGATGTGAATGAATAAATAAGCAGAATATTTTTTACTCAAACGACTGTTTTCTTTTCCTCTGTGTATTCTGTAGAGCAATAATTTATCTAGGGCTATTTTATATATAGGAACTTCGGCTGCCCGAAATTTTTTTGGTTCCTTTTTTCTGTATTGATCTTTCAACTTTATGGACAAGGAAAAGATGGTTATAAGTTCCCTGACTCATTTATTCGTCTTATTTTTTAGGTAAAGGCTAGGCTAGGTGGGCGGATTCGCCTCATAGTCTCTGGTGGCGCTCCTTTAAGCAGTGAGGTGGAAGAATTCTTGCGGGTTACCTCCTGTGGATTCGTCCTACAAGGCTACGGTAAACCTATCTTCTTTTCCAGGAAATGTAGAATCAACAGAAGAAAATTTTGATTTGTCAATATAACTTGATAAAGAATACAACAACAGTCTAGCTATGACTGTCTAGCGGTCAATATGAGCAATGTGATGGATAAGAATGAGCTCTCTTACCTTAGTTCTATGTGCCAAAACATCCATGGTCAAATACACACCTCGTAGGCTGGTTGCATAGTAGCAAAAAATGCGTATGTCTATGATTTATCTTTCCCCTCCAGAACTTAAACTTCTCAAAATAGAAGTTTTCACGTAATCTTATTATTATTCATGAAATTTCATTTGCTGCCATGTGACCAGGAGGTCATGGGTTCAAGCCTTGAAAACAGTCTTTGACAGAAATGCAAGGTAAGGCTGCGTACAATAGACCTTTGTGGTCGGGCCCTTCCCTGAACCCTATGCATAGCGGGAGCTTTGGTGCACGGTGCTGCCCTTTTAGATTATAGCTATATAGAATATTATTAAGTTTGATGTTCATGGCTAACATAATAAAACATATTCCTTCTGATAAGTTCTAACACTTCTAGTTCTCTACCAATTAACAAGCTATATGTCGATTCACTTAATTAACTTATGGGAGTTTCCATTTCCACTTTGATTTTAGTCTTTCCTTTTCTAATCCAAAGTATCTTCTGTGTAGGGTTGACAGAGACTTGTGGTTTGGCTACCATCGGGCATCCAGATGAAATGTGCATGCTTGGAACTGTTGGTCCACCATTTGTCTTCACAGAACTTCGTCTCGAGGAAGTACCTGAAATGGGGTATGATCCACTAGGAGACCCTCCCCGGGGAGAGATATGCGTGAGAGGGAGGACCACTTTTGCTGGATACTACAAAAATCCAGAGTTGACAAGAGAGGCCATCAAAGATGGATGGTTTCATACAGGTTGAGTTTATAATTACTGTATGCTAAGAATATTGTTTCATTATATGTGAAATACTATATCTTAGCATTATTTACCTTATCCTTTGAGCATATCCAGGTGACATCGGAGAAATGATGCCTAATGGAGTAGTTAAAATCATTGATCGAAAGAAGAATGTCATAAAGCTGTCCCAAGGAGAATATGTTGCACTGGAATATCTGGAGAAGGTTTATGGTATTGCACCCATTGTTGAAGATGTGAGCACCATCTTATCATTCGAGTTTATCAAAAGCTGATTCATTGGAATTATTATGTTTTCGACTGCAATGCATGTCTGTCTAATTTGCGTAATTTACAGATATGGGTATATGGGGACAGCTTCAAGTCCATGCTGGTGGCGGTTGTCGTGCCACATGAAGGGAACATAAAGAAATGGGCTGATCAAAATGGGCACAAGGGTTCAATTCCTGAACTTTGTTCCCTCCAAGAGCTAAACCAATATGTTCTCCTTGAGCTGAAATCTGCTGCAGAAAGGAACAAGGTCAGCACAATACAAATTTCCTCAGATTTTAAGTCATGTGTGGAGTAGTATTGGCATAATGATTTGATATTTTCTATGAAAACCAGCTAAGAGGTTTTGAGAACATCAAAGGCGTGATTCTAGAACCTCAACCCTTCGAGTTTGACCAGGACGTGGTAACAGCAACAATGAAAAAGAGAAGGGAGAGATTGCTTAAGCGTTACAAGGTGATCAATGAGTTCTTAGCTTGTTCTTTTTAATCAATTTGTCCATATCAATTAAGTAAAAGAGTTGGACAAATTACCAAATTTGATACTCATCATGGTTTTTGCAGGTGGATATTGATGACCTTTACCAAAGGCTCAATGCAGCACCTAGACGCTAATATGTTCTTGAACACTGAGGCAGTGTAACTCTTGATCTACTGAGTGATCAGTGGAGCTGTGTGTTGTAAACGTTTGTACTATACAAATATTGATTTAATATCTTGATATAATAGCAATTTGTACGAACAATCATCAGTATTGTTGTCTTATATTTCTGAATTAAGCACCTTTATGATGTCTTTTGGAAGTCATTTCTCTCTCTCGTTCTCTCAAACACACACTAGACATACTGCATAAGATGTATGTGCCAAATATAGTAGTAGTATTGGTTTTATGAAGTTAACGACTTCTCTCAACAAAATTTCTTGCATAGCAACTAAAATTGGTAGTATTGGTCATATGATGTTGTCATAAAGAAAATAAAGAAGTGCCGGTCATTGAATGGGCTAATAATCCTGCACTCAATATTATGTAGCCTTCTAAATCTCAGTCATGAAGAATTGGAAGCATTTTAGAGAAGCTAAATTTCAATTAAATGCTATGGAGATTTCAGACGACTATAATGAGAGGCCATAGACCTACTTTAATCAGCCTATACTAAAAATAAGTTAGTCTCTGGGTATGCCGGTATAAAGCTAATACTATTAAGTAGATTGTTCACAAAAGTTATGTGCTCGTGATCCACTAATACTAACCGGACTAATGCTCTAGAACTAATACTATTTTGGTTTCTATACGTCCATTTACGAGGCACACCATCGACTGGTCATCTTAGTAAATGTATAGTTATACATTTTCCCGAAAGAACATTCTATGAATATGTTCCAAAATCTCTATTCTAACTGTACACTAACAAGTAACAAGTGATTGACACTTCTCAATTCCACTTCGCACCATAGCATCAGGCAGTACACATGATGAGAACTTCTCTAGTTGGATCTAACTACATCAGACAGTAATTCCTCTACATCACTTTTAAGTTGCTTCGCTCGCAGTAGTGAAGATTTCATCAATCATCGTGGACTCGTTTGGTCACCCAATGTCTTCATGTTCGGTACATGTGTGGAAAAAATTGTTGTACAATCACAGAAATAATAGGGATTCTTGATAGCTTTAAGGCGTGTGTAACACTATTCTTAAGGAATAAGGAAATTTCACTGTCAAAGATATATTCCAATATTCAACAAGATCTTCAAGTAGTATAATTTAGGAGCGCAAAAAAAAAAACTTTTTCAAAAAGTAAAACATAAAAGACAAAGAAATTGTAGTTTTTCCTCTTGCACTGAGGGAATTTGTAGGCCAAGGAATGAGTTTCTGATCATCTGAAAATTTCAAAGGATCCTACATTGTTTGGTCTCGAGCCAGGGTTTATCGGAAACAACCCCTCTATCTCACATCTAAGGTACTGGTATGGACTACGTACATTCTACCCTCACCCCAACCAGAAGTGGAGTTTTTTCTAGTACATGAGGAAAGGATATCATAACATTACCAAGTATAACCACTTGGACAAAAATCTAAACATGTCAAAGATAAACAATTTCAGCATCAAAAAAGTGAAAAGAAAAACTATTAGAAAAAGACCAAGTCCATTTACCAGCCCCCTCCACTTCTTCTATCTTGCAACTCCGCCTGGCTCTCCTCTTTCAGTTTCTCCACAATTTTAAGAATATCTCGGTTATAGAAACGATCACGCACAAACGGCCTTTCTTCAGCTTGTATCTCCTTGATAGCACTTGGATATGGATTGGGAGGTGGTTTCCTCCCTTGAAGTCGAGCAATCTTCTTCAATCGAGAATATGCTTTCTTTTTCCCTTTCTTTTCAGCTCGATATTCCATCTATAACAATAAAAAGACAAAGTTCTTACTACAGAAATCCTACAGATTATTGAACCTCCATGGATTCAAATCTATAAAGACGAGATACGTACATCAGCAACAGCCATAGCTTCCTCTTCTCTGACCCCTTGCTCCTTTAACTCGAGCACTCGCCACCCAAAAACTCGGGCTGGAGGAGGATCAAATCCAGAAATTCTGTCAAAATTATAGAAGGAAAAAATAATAAAGCCTCGATTGTGCAAAAACATTGAGAAATTTACCATGCCAAGTTTTCCAATTGGAAAATAATGATAATACACTGATTCTATTCTCGACTGCACGACAAAAAATGAGCTGAAACCTTAATAATTTTCAGTTTCCAATATAGTATTTATCATATTATGTACTTGATTGGAAGAAGGATGGTTTATGGAGGTTGTGTGTGGACTACATGGAGCTTAATCAATGCACAATAAAGGATAAGTTTCCCATTCCCAGTGTCGACCTTTTGGATGAATTGACAGGTGCTAAGGTGTTTTCTAAGGAGGATTTGAGATCTGGCTACCACCAAATTAGAATGGTGATGCACCTTTCCCACTTGTTTCCTCGCCATGCAACATGTTGCACGTTATCCTTTTAAAATTGAAGTCTACACAAACGAACTGTTAAGACAAAAAACTAAAAGATCAAAACTACAACATAGCATACACCTCACGGATAGTTTACTATCAGAGCACGTTAGAATGCTACTGTCAGATGAAAGGAAATCAAACAAGACATACTACGAAGCATGAACAGGTTAAAATTCATACTTAATAGCATCCTCGTGTTTAGACTCTGGGTGCTTCTGGAAGAACTTCTTGACGTAGACATCCTCAGGTAGACTGATGGGTTGCAGTTTGCTCTCAGCACGAGGAAATGTTGCAGGTGGTGCCCTAAAAACAAAAATTTCAGGAAGTAACCAGCATTACAGGCATATTTTCATATTCCAAGGCAAAATGGATACGCATAACAGTAAAATTACCCCCAGAAAACATGGATAATTCTAATAAACTCTTCAGGGAAAACTGTAGTGAACGTAATTTTTTTTTTCTTTTTATCAATCATGTTGCAAGCTTAAATTTAAAATTTGGGTAAGCTTTCAGACAAAGGAATACACACATTTCAATATAGTATTAGAGCATGGAGAATCTTAAGTTTAGGACTAGGTTGTTGTCCCAAGGAAAAGAATCAAGCTACATGTGGAGTTGAAGATAAATGAAACTGTCCATTTTCTAGCATTTTAAGCTTTTAGATAGAGGGTGTGTTCGGTATGGATGAGAACATTTTTCTGGAGAATGTTTTACAATTTTCTCATGTTCGGTTGGGCCAAAGTTTTGGAAAAGATTTTCGAAGTTCGTTTTTATGAAAAATGTTTAATCTAATAAACGTAGGGAAAGCAAGTTACACAAGTAGCATTCCACAATCCACATTGTTTGTATCCTGCCACCCTCCAAAACACCTCATATCCACCAACCCTCCCCCTACCACTAATATTTTTTTGCTTACTTATCGAACACAAAAAAATAAGTAAGGAGCCACTTATTTTCTTCATACCGAACACAACCAGAGTTGAAGAAAATGGGAGTGAAATAAAATTTGGAAACTGATATTCAATTGCTTAATTACAGTATTGATTTTGGAATCTGTATATTTGTGGTAATTGCGTTGAGTATTGGCCAACAAATTGTTTATCAATGACAGAACATATGAACTTTTTACTTATGATTGTCACAAATTGAATTATAATCAAATCGCTTTGGGTCGCTTACCAATGTCAGTAATTGATGATTACACAATTCGAACAATTTCGAATTTACCTCAAAAACCAATGAATAAACCCTTAATTTTGATTCGAAAAAAATTACAAACTACGAAGGAACGAAGAAAGGAAAGGAGGGTACTGACTGCTCCATTGCTTTGAGCCACAGAGGTTCAGCCTTGGCTAAACCTTTGACAAGCCTTCTCGTTCTGTTTAGCAAATCACCTTTCATGAACGACATCCTAAACGCAGATCCAAAATGCTGTTAAATCCTAATTATGAAACTAGTTTAATCTTTAATAATGAATTAATAGGAATAGGAACTTAAACAAAACTAATTATCTTACTTTTGATCGCCGCTGGCCGACGGAATGGTAGCGGTGAACGTCGGGTCAATGGATGCGTTTTGGGACACACACCAACCGGGTAAAGAGTCCCTTTTAACACCTTATTCCCATTTTTCTTTGAAAATTTTCAAAATAGCATACTTAACCCTATAATTATAATAAATAATAATATTTTTATAAAATTATAATTTATAATAAAAATAATATTATTTTATTCATTAAGTAGATCATATTTTACATCCACTATTTTACCTTTTTCTGTTTTCACTTTCCAAATATAGCTTTATCTTTTATTTTTATTAATCTTAGTTTTTTATTATTTTATTTTTTATTTTAATTTAATTTAATTTTTTTCTATTTTATTTCCTTTCTTATATTTCTTTTTTTTTTTTCATTTTTTTCTTTTTCATTTTCTATCAGCATGATCTTCAAAATTTTAAAATAAAACATAAAATATTATTATTATTTTCCTTTCTCATATTTTTTTTTTCTATTTTCGTTTTCTTCTTCTTTTTTTTTTACACTTCTCTTTCTCTTTCTTCTTCTTTTTTCTTTTTAACTTTTTTTCTTTTTTCTTTTTCTATTTTTATTTTTTTAATCTTTAATTGAATTTCTCTTCTATCTCTAACTTTTATTTTGAAAAGATAATTATGTATATCACATACATATATTCAAAAAATATATAAAATACATAGTAATACAAATCTGGATATGTATTTACAGTATAAAACATACACACGCACACACACATATATATATGCATATGTATTTATAGAAATACATATTTCACTCATATGCATATATAAACATATAGAACACAAAATCTCTATAATAAAAAATACATGATACATATCTTAAACAGTAAAAAATACAAATAAATACATATGTTACCATCTAGAATGACATAGAACAATTCAAAGACAAATTCAACACCATACAAAAATACATATAGATATGCATTTATAGATACAAAATACAAATACATGCGCATGTCTCCCAAAAATTTATAATATATTTGTGACATAATACATCTGCCTAATTGCGCTTGAACTATACATTTTTTCTTGTTCATGTGGACACCACAAATATTCTTATGATAAAAAATCATGCACTACTCCTTTGATAACACCGTCTTAATACGTTCTTCAATATCATTGACTGTGTGACATTTTATATGTGGTGCAAATCTTGAAAGTCCTCTTGCCATGAATATATGATCATGCAACACCCATAGAATAAAATAATGACATAAATCTATATTACATGTACTTTTCATAAAAATATAATACAAAATACATAGTATGCATATGTTTTCTTTTACATAATATATATTACATTACAGAAAAATACATATAACTCTGCATATGTACCTACAAAATACATGTCTGATCCATATGTATATTAGTATATAAAAAATAAAGGAAAAATTAACTAAATAAACTTATTAGACTGTTTATTATAAGTTATAGCAAAACTTTTTAGTTTTCAAGTTATAACAACTTTCATTTTAAAAAAATAGTTAAAAATAATTTTTTCTTTTTTAAAAAAATATAAAAAAGTAATTACTGAAAAAAATAAAGATTTAATACAACTAATATACAATAATCCTAACTCAAATGTAGTTATCATTAATTATTGATATCAATCCACCCCAAATTCCTCTAACCGTTTTTCTTTTCTCTTATTTTAATGCTTTCATTAAGAGTTTTCATCTTCATACACTACCTTCTTTTTATACACGATTTAGTTGTTTCAGTCATAAATGCTTTAATGAACGAAGCACGATCAATATGTCTCCATATTCAAGAATCCCCACATCCTTTCAAGGGCTTCCCGCAAAGCTCTGGATTGTTTGCAAAACTCTCAGCTGTGGAATTATTGCTAACAAATGATGACACTAGTTCATTCAAGTAATTGTTGGCTACAATGAACGTCTTAAGGCGAGGCAAATCGACACAACGAGAATTCGAATTAATCAGGGTTCAGAGTGGACACCAAATATCAAATTGAAAATTTAAAATTTTTAGTAAAAATCCGTTTTGACTCCTCACGGTCCATTTTGCTTCATCTAAACTCAAATTGATCTGATCATATAAACTAAAAATAAACATGCTACTACATATTTTTCAGTAAAGATGGTGTTGTTGTCTGGCCTAAGAAGAAACTGCTGTTGGAAGAAAATGAGGTGGTCATTATAAGCAGCGAAGGGTAGAAAAGGCAGGGAAACACTACTGGATTAATAAGACTTGAACCCCACCTCCTCAATTTGCTTGTGATTGAAGCACAGTAAGAGTTGCAATGGACAAATGCGTGACCTTTACAAGGTACTTTCGCCATTTTCGAATCAAATGCCGATGAAAGAGAGAGTTGCTCCCCTTTTAAAGAAGACTGCATAAGTTTTTCATTTTTGGGTGATGCATGAATGTCATAAAATGATATTAAATTATTTTTTCTATTTACTGTTTGTTTTTATAAGATAGTTAATAATTTGATGTTCATTATTGTTTTTTCTTTTAAGATTGTTGGTATGAATAAAGTTTATTTTTTGTATTTAAGTAGTATTTATATAATGTTAAGCTACTTTATCATTTATTTCGTATTTTACATCATTGAATGAAATTGATATGAACTAAGCCGCATCAGATGGTATTAAATTTGATATCAACTACATCAAATTATACATATTTCGATTATGTAATTAGTAACATTTGACATGAATATTGTATTTTGATGTTTATTGGTGCTCATTACTCTTTGTCTTTATAAGATTGCTGGTATGAACAAAGTTTAGTTTTGGTATTTAACATAGTATTTATATAATGTTCTTCATCTTCTTCTGCCAGAAAACAAACACCAATATCAACCATGGTTAATACTGATTATTTTTTTATTGCAACAAAAAATTATTTGACATTAAAGTTATCAATTAATTTATTTTCAATATTTACGGTGATAGTTTTTTATGTAATATCCATTACATACAATAAAAAGGTTATGTAAAATAAAACATAATTTTTCTTATCGATTGTCACATTTATAAAACTCATTCAATACAAATGTGATATATGTGAAACTTCATCAATACCAATTTTAATATCAACTTAATACATTGAGAACTAAAAAAAAGTATTACTTAAGTATGAAATGAGTATATAAACTAATTTCAACGTAATTTATTAAATAACTGTGTACTCTACTAGTTTCATACACTAAAAACAGTTATAAAAATACATCATTTGTATGTAGAATCTTATATACCAACACAAATAACAGATTGTTCAGTATTTTCATTAGTATTCATTGTCATATATTTTGTTGTCACATACAATAGATATTTAACAAAAAATGACAATACTACCTTTTTAATCTAAATATACCATTACTCCCGTGTCATTGTGTATGAGCATTGGTGGGTATGTATCACTTATCAAAAACTTAATCTCAATTTGGAATGAGGTAATGTCAATCTTCAACTGTTTTGATATTGGATTAACCAATTCTCTATACTTTGAATCTGCATCTTATATAACGCCATCTACAGCAAAATCTTTAGGTCTCCCTGTAAACATATTACATAGTTCATTAGTAGGAATTATTTGAAATTTTATAATTTGAAAATATGAAAATTCATAATTTCAACATACAAAAACATACAAATAAAACAAATATTATATCAAAATTGTGTTACTCAAAGCAATCAGATAACATTATGAAAAATGATTAATATATGAAACATAATTGAATTATGAAATAACAGATTGAATATTATTTTTGAAAGAAGAAACCGTTTATATGTTAATGAAGTTGGAACAATACTTTAATTCAACATTTCAACAATAAAGAATTTAAGAAACACGTAAAAAAATTATTTAATTCTTTAAATAAGTTTGATTGTAAAATATACCAGACGAATCCCATATGTGGGATTTGATATTGTACTAGCTAACTGTCAATATCTTAATGTTCTAAAGTTGGATGGAAAAGGCATTACCAGCAAACCTTCAAAATCAAATGAACAATTGAAGAACTTCAGAATACAACAACTCTTAATTTAAATTCGAATCATTAGTCGATATATCCAACACAGAAGGAGTAAAGCTTCACATGTAGGCACACCCCAAAATCTTTATTATAATTCCATAATTTTTTTGGCTAAATGAATATTATCGGAGTACGATTATCATCACGATAATATCTACTCAACATGAAAAGAAAGATAACTACTCCTATAGTCCATATCTTTGGTTGAATCACAACATTACAGTACAAGAAAAATGACAAATGAGAATTGAAGTCTTTTTTCCCCCCTCAGAAAGATGGCAACCAATCGAGCATCTCACCAGCAAACATGGGAACAATATCTCCCGATGCATAATATAACTTGTCATAATTATCCAAAACTTTAATTAGGAGTGATAAATGTTAAATGCTAAAAATAAGGAAATAATATAAATAATAAATATAAGAAAATTGATTTTCGGATATTTAATTAAAATAGATTTTTCTAAAAAGTTGCTATAGCTTGTAATTATTTCTTTAGTCTAATAATTATTGAAAAGTTTTGCTATAACTTGTAATTAATAATCTAATAAGTCTATTTAGGATAATTTTCACAAAATACAAATATGACTCTGATATGTATTTACGAAATACATATTATATTCATATTAAATAGTAACAAACATAATTATACTATATATCTTCATATGTATTTGCGAAATACAAAGGTGACTTATATAAAACAAGACTATACATATGGATCAAGTATGTATTATGTAAATACATATGTAGAGCTATATGTATTTTGTATGGTGTTGATTTGTCTTCGAATTGTTTTACGTCATTTTAGAAGGTAACATATGTACTTATTTATATTTTATAATGTTTAAGATATATATCATATATATTTTGATTACCTATATGTATATGTATTTAGTTGTCCTTTTTGTATATATAAATGCATATTTATATGTATTATTGTACAGTGTTGAGTTTGTCTTTGAATTGTTCTATGTTATTTTAGAAGGTAACATATATTTTTACTGTTTAAAATATGTATCGTCTATTTTTTGATTACCTATATGTATATGTATATAATTATCCTTTTTGTTATAGAGATTTTGTTTTCTATATGTTTATATATACATATGTGTCAGATATATATTTTTGTAAATACATATGCAGACATATATATATGTTTTGTACTGTAAATACATATGCAGATCTGTTTGTCAATTTATTTTGTATATTTTTTGAATATGTATATGTGATATAAATATTTATCTTTTAAAAATAAAAGATAGAGAAAGAAGAGTAAAAACATAGAAAAAGATAAAAAACAAAAAAAAAAGAAGTGGAAAAGGGAAAAAAGAAAGAAAGACAAATAGAGGTTAGAAATAGAAGTGTAAAAATAAAAGTAAAAAAATAAAAATAGAAAAAAAAAAGAAAATGAAAATAGGAAAAGAAAAAAAATATGAGAAAGGAAAAAAATAAGAAAACGAAAAACAAATAAGAGAAATAAAAGAGAGAAAATAAAGTGCAAAGAAAAAAGAAATCAAAATAAAAAAGTAAAACGATAAAAAAAGAAAAAAAAACTAACAAGAAAGAAAAGTTAGAGATATAAGAGAGTGAAAGAGAAAAAAAAAAACAGTAATGATGATTTATTTTGAATTTTTGAAGATCATTAAGATAATAATGTTTCATATTTAAGTTTGATTGGGAAAAGAAATCTATTAATTGAAATAAGAGTAATTTAAAGAAAAATAATCTACTGCAATAATTTATGAAAAAAGAATTTACTCCTATTTTATTTAACTCAATTGATTTGAGTAAAAGAAGTACAATAAATCTTGTTGTATATATATTTTAGTAGTAACACTTTTATAAAATACTAGAATAGTGTACATGCGTAGCACGCGTATCAAACATTTTTTTTAAAGAATAAATGTATATATAAAATATATTAGTTATGCGTGTGTTATCTTTAAACCGCTACTAAAAGGTAATTTCTTATTCTATTTTTATGAACACATTAAACATAGATTCAATCAATAAATCGCCTAACATCACAAGAATTATCAAAAAATCATCATCTATGTAAACTCAACAAATCGTCTAACATGCCTTTTATTTTTTCTATGAATCAATTTGTCTAAAACAAAGATAAATCAAATTTAATACATATGTAAAATTCTTCGGTTAAAAAAAAGTCAATGAGAATTCTTACCATTTCATACCCTTTAGTTCTTGAAGTACTTTCTAATAAGCAGCATGACAAAATACCATCTAAAAGACAAAATATATTTAGGGGGAATAAAATCGATTTTATTGTCGACTTTTAAATTGAAATAAAGAAATTGTGAGATAATTTTTTGTATAATTTTAAAACTCTAAATTAGGATTTGTGCTATAGTCAAATAAGGAAAGACTTAATAATAAAAAATGTAGTTAATTTTAAAATTTTAAATATAATGAATTTAAATAGTAAAAAGATGATTTTGTCTATTGAAAAGAATTTCAACGAACGGCAAAAACTTCGAATCACTTTTATAAGGTGTAGTTGATTAAAGAGGAATTTATTTATTATACTTACTTATTTCCTACTTCTAAAATAACATTGTTTTTATGATGGATTATTTTTATTCTTATAATTCTATATATTTGTACTTTATGTAAAATATAATTATAATGAGATGATTTAAATAACAGAAAAATACAATTTATTTTATAACATAAATTGTAAATAATTAATTTTAAAAATTTATATACATTTAAAATACTTTATATAAATTGATAAATAGTGAGTAAAATTTACTATAATTTTACACCATAATTTAAAAGTTATATATATATAATATTAAAAGTGTGAAGACCTTTAGAAAAATGATTTGAACTTTTTGTCATTCATTAAAATACACTACAATAGACAAAATCGTCTTTTTACTATTTTCTCAAATTAATATTATTATTATTATTTATTTTAATTTTCTCAAGTTATAATTATGGACAAATATTAATAATACTCTGCCGACTTCTTCGTGTGAGCAAAGAGGATTCTTTTTGTTCTATAGAACTATTCTTTTCCTATACAAACACAGAATTATATTAGGGTTTACTTATTTCCATACACTGAAGTTTCATGAAGCAGCCAAAAATTATATGATGATTATGCATTGTTGTTGTTCGATTCTTTAACTTCTTCCAAAGATTTTCAAAAATTTCAATACAGTGCTGGAAGAAACTACTATCGTTCATGTAATCTCATAATACTGCCTAAAATTCTGGGTTAGTAGTATGTCTCTAACATGTATATGCCAGCTTCCTATATATTCTTGAATCGTTATTCAGATTGTCTTATAGAAATAAATTTGCAGGCTAAATTTAGCACTCACCAGTTACCAAGCAGAAGTCCAGTGTGCAAAGGCGTTTCTTGGAAAAACTTTATTACCAGGTAGTTCTTTTTATATTTGGATCACTCTTTCTTATTCTTTGAATTGTATTTCGATATGTTGCTTCATTTGTTTTGTATCTTATTATTTATTAATTACAGGTTTGTTAATTTATAGCAGTTATTCTAATTTTGTCAATGTGTTGAAATATAAAAATATACTCTTTAATGAAAGAAACGTCTTCTTCTTTACCATAATCGTGATTATTCTTACAAACGATGATGGAAACATCTTCTACTTTACCATAATTCTGCTTTAACATCTTCTATTTAGAATTCACTTAGGTTCAGGACTATTCTATTCAAAGTACTGTTGTAGGCTGCAAATAGTTTACGGACTAGCTCCTTCTTCTTCGCAGGTTTTAGAGATAAAAACATAAAGTGAGTCTACTAAACAATTGAAACACAGGTATATATTAATTTCTCTAATTTTTTTATGAAGTTGCATGGCAATATTACTTGTTTCTACATGTTATTCTATTTGTTCTTTCCCTTTTTTTTTTTTTTTACTCTTTTGACCATAAAATATAATAAATTTAAGTAAAAATCAAATACCTGTAGATCATATATTTGATTTGCTTACTCGAGTGGAGGGTCCTATCGAAAATGACCTCTTTACTTTCATAAGGTAGGACTAAATCTGCGTACGCACTATCCTTCCCATACTTCACTTGTGGCTTATTTTATTATTATTTTCGGTCATTGCACCTGTTGATCATTGTCCAGTAACTTGACAAAAGGTATTAAGACTATTTTGTTTTTATATTGTCAGGTCTTGCTAGATATTGCTGATAGAGAGCTAAAGGGGCCTTTATGTCAAAAAGACTCTTTATCCAAACTATTTTGTTAAATACCTATAAGTTTTAAATTCTTTGCCAAATACCTACTTAATTCCACCTCACCACCAACTTTTCCAACTTAACAATTTCAGTCCCAACCTTTATAATAATTCACTTTAACGCAATACTTCCAACTTAATAAATTCACCCACAAGTTTCTAATAATACACTTCAACCCACTCCATCATCCACCACTATATATATAAAAATAATATCTAGGTTTCCAAAAATATTAAAAATAATAATTTCAAAAGCTAAAAATGGAAAGTGGTTATTTTTTCCACCAAAAAGCTCCGATTCCGGCTACTTTTCCGGCGTTATTTTCCGGCGATCAACTGTAAATTAGTCCACAAACATCATAAGCTTGTCCATTGCATCCATTGTTACCCCATTTGTTTCCTATCCTCTCAAACACACTTTCCACCATTGTTAAAAAGCTTTAAATCGCTCACATTACTCAAAATCACTTTAAAAAGTGTATTACAGCAGCTCAGACGACTCCAAGTTCATTTCTTTATTCCATAAACCCAACAATCATTGATTACAAGCAATATTTGCAATTTCAAGTATTTGTAAGGGAATCTGCGCAGTCATCGACCCGTCCTCACCATTCATCGACCGTGCATACAACACGACGTAGACCATAAACATAATCTACCATCGACCGAAGCTTAATTCTAGGATGTCTATTGCAGAATTTGTTCTGATTTCTAGTGATTTCATGGGACAATGGGTGGAGACTTCGAAATGTTGAAAATGGAAATCATTTACCAAGGTGACAATTCCCATTCCTGTTCGCCGCAACAGTTCGTACGACGAATTTGTTGCAAGCGTAATGCAGAGCGGGGATCTAGATTGCGCGTCGAGCGATGTGGTGATTAGTTATGTAATGCATTTGAGGGAAAAGGTGAATCCTACGATCATAAATAGCAATGTACGTGTGCTGACATACATAATGGATGCTGATGCAGATGACTTTAGGCCAATTTTGAGGATAAATGTGGTTGAGAGGTCCTTTGAAGGACCGCTGAATTCATCAGCACCCCCACCGCGGTGCCCGACAGTCGACGATGATTTGATCGATGACGATTTGAATGATTACGAGAACGATGTCAATGATACAATTAATATGGAAGATTATTCTATGCATATGGAAGACTTTTCATCGGACTCGCAAGATGATGAAGAAGACCGTGAAATGAAATCACAAGCAGGACACTCCTTCACCGGCGGAACCAATTTCTATTGTGGTCAAACATTCGCCGATAAAAAGGAGCTGAAAATGCAACTAGACGCAGCAGCGGCGAGACAGTCTTTTGATTATTATATGGAGAAGAGCTGCACGAAATTGATGAAGTCACAATGCTTATCTTGTGGTTGTGGCTGGCTGTTGCGGGTAAAAAAGTACGACACCTCGGACAGATTTCGCATATACAAGTATGTCGGGATGCACACATGCGGGGTTGAAAATGCCACCCGCAGGCACAAAAAAGTCTCATCCGAATTGATTACTTCAGTATGCGTAAATCATTTTCGGGATGGTAAGGGTCCAAGCATAAGAGAAATTCAAAGAATTGTATTTAAGGAGTTGCGTTGCAACACAAGCTATTGGATGTGTTGGAAAGGAAGTGTAATTGCGAAGAACATCATTCGTGGGACACAGAAGCACAGATATGCGTGCTTGCCGGCTTTTTCCCACATGGTGGAGTTATTGAATTCTGGGCCTTCTTACTCTATCATGGTAAACCGGATGGATGGATCATTCGTTTACTACTTCTTAGCATTCAAAGCTTGCATACGAGGATATGCCCACATAAGAAAGGTAATTGCCGTCGATGGTACACATTTGTATGGCAAGTACGGGGGCGTTCTGCTGAGCACCGTTGCACAGGACACCGAAAATCATATATTTCCAATTGTCTTTTGTGTCGTCGATAAAGAGAATGATGTTTCTTGGACCTTCTTCTTCCAGAAGCTGAAGTCTATCATAGAATATGAACCAGATCTATGCTTCATCTCCGACAAGCACATTAGCATCGCCAATGCCTTCTCCCGTGTATACAGTCGTGCACATTACGAACTTTGCATGAGGCACCTCGCTGAAAATCTTTGCGTAAATCAACACTGCGGAGAACATCTTTATCTATTCTATGCCGCGGCAAAGGCTTGTTCCTTTGATGAGTTTAGCGATAATTTTGTGGAATTGAAGAGTAAATGCCCCGAGGTAGCTATGTCCTTGAAAATGTGCTTGTTTTTGAAAAATGGAGTAAAGCACACTTTCCGGGCAATAGGTACGATGTGATGACCACAAGCATTGCCGAGTCGCTCAACTCGATTTTGATAGATGAACAGGATTACCCCGTGTCGTACATATTCAATTCAATTGCTAAAAAATTTGGTGAAAAGTTTAGGGAGCGGTATGCATTTGTCGGTGGTAAAGATAACATATTTGTGCCTTCTGCGGAAAGGATCCTAAGGGATAATAAGAGTGCGAGTGATTCCTTATATGTGGGTAATCCAAACGGGGTTATCAACGAGTATACGATGTTCGGAAACAACGTTACTGCCAAGGTCAATCTCTTGGAGATGAGCTGTTTTTGTCGGAAATTTGACTTTGTGAAAATGTCGTGCGAACACGCGATGGCATCTTTGCGAGCAAAGTACGACGATGGCGAAGATTATGGTAACTCCATCTATGACTACTCTTCGCCAATTTATAAAGCTGAAAGTTACTTCTTCGCATACTTGGAAGCAATTAACGTGGTCCCTCCGGAGGCTGAATGGACTGTGCCACAGGAATTGGTAGACACCAAAATTTCTCCACCCCCGTACGATCCCAAAATCGGAAGGAAGAAAGTCAAACACACTAAGGGCGTCGATGAGACATTCAAGTTCAAAAGGAGGAATAGGTGTTCAATATGCAAGAAATTTGGACACAAAAGAATCACGTGTAGAATGTGCATCAAATCATAAATAGGCTTTTTTTTAGCTTTAGTTTAAAGCTATTGTTTTGGGGGATGAATGTGTATTTCTGTAGATTTTAACGTTCAGTTATTATCGACCTAAAGCTTTGTCTACGATAGACTATCTATAGTCTACGGTATATATAATATATGGTCTATAAAATATTATGTATTGATTATATTATTGCTGATCTAACACGTTATGTTGGTCATTTTCTCGGCTTATCTCTCCAATCGACGCAATGAATCATTATTTCCCTTGTTTCCCGTTCTCATTTATTAAAAAGCTGCATAAAACGTCTCTTCACGAGGAAAAACAACTGGTATACGCATACGAAACATTTTCTCTTGTCAGACACGTCGACCTACCATTGGGTGGATATATGAACGAACGCAATCTACAGGTCTATAAGTACAAGTCCTCTTTCTACGCAACCCTTCAATTTTTCCTAAACCGAAAATATCAGAAATCGTCCTTCTTCTTCACCCAAATAAAAAAAATACCTCCAAGAAGGATACTCCTGCGCCCCATCAGACGTGTTCCTTCGAGGCACTACGACCTCCTCCTCCTAAGGAATGATTTGGACCGGCTTTTCTACGGGCTGGGTCAAGACCACATCTACCTGAAGCGGGAGCTTCGTCGAATTACTCGTTTCTTGAGGGCAATTCTGGAAAGGCTCGAAATGGAAGACCCGGACTACATCACCCCCTACCATCCCCATAATTTAGTTTAAATGTTTTATTTTAGTATATGTTTTTAAGTTTTTTTGATTTGTTCATTGCTGAAGAAGCTTTCTTTGTAGGATCTTGTTAGAAGAAAACTTCTTCCATTTTCCCTTTTTTGATGTAAATTTTATTATGGAATGCAATGAACAATTTTAATACAACTATGTTTCAGTTTCTTTTAACATTGTGTGTTTGCCATCTTTGTTCTGATCCCTTGTTTGAAAACTCGAATCAAATATGTCTGCCTTTTCAAGTTATAGTATTGTGGCTTGACTAATTTCCTGAAGAGTAAAATCTAATGTTTAGATTTTATACAAAGTATTTCGTCGACTGTACATATTAGTCGATCGTAGACTACATGAATCGATGGATCATCGGGTAAATTAAAACAAATAATAACAGATTTTCAAAAAATAATTTAATTTAAAAAGATTTAAACAGATTATCACATGTTATGTGGCTGGTGAAAAAAAATAATTAAATTAAAAATGATTTAAATAGATAATCACACGTTTTGGGAATTATGAAAGACAATTATTAAATTAATTTTTTTTAAAAATAAATAATAGTAACATGTATTTTGGGCTGGTGGAAGAAAATAATTAAATATAATATAATTTAAATGGATAATCACATATTTTTTGGCTGGTGAAAAAAATAATTTAATTAAAAAGGATTTAAATAGATGATGTTGGACTGGTGGTGACACTTAATAGACTGTCGTATATCATGCACTAAGTCCTCCATCGATCAGCCTGGTATATCATAGACTTTCACGTTTATTATCGCATCGACTGATATCATTATTATGCGTAGACCATGGTGATCTATGTACACAGTTATAGACCATCACTTGGATGTAGTTAAAAAATGATTAAATAAATTATAAATAAATATGGTGTGAATTTTTACACATGTTAAGGAGTGTAAACAAGTCACATAATTATATTAGAGCTTAGACAAATTAGGGAGGGTGAATTAAGAAGTGTGTGGATGGGTAGTGGTTGAATGCTCAATAACGTAAGAGTAATGTTTCTCAAAGCACAAGTATGTATTGAGAATGATAAATGTTTTACCACTATCAATTGCACACAGTTTTTTTATTTAGGGGTGATGATGAAAGAAATATGTGGAATGTGTAGGCATCAAATACAATACATATCCTATATACATACTTATGCTTTGTTTAAACATTACTCTTACGATATTGAGCATTCAACCACTACTCATCCACACACTTCTTAATCCACCCTCCCTAATTTGTCTAAAATTTAATATGATTATGTGACTTGTTTACACTCCTTCACATGTGTAGAAATCCACACCACACCACATTTATTTATAATTTATTTAATTATTTTTTAACTACATCCAAGTGATGGTCTATAACCTTGTACATAGATCATCGTGGTCTACGCCTAATCATGATATCAGTCGATGCGATAATAAACGTGTAAGTCTACGATAGACTATACTGATCGATGGATGACATAGTTCATGATCTACGATGGTCTATTAAGTGTCATCACCAGTCCAAGATCATCTATTTAAATCATTTTTAATGTCATTATTTTCTTCCACCGTCCCCAAAACATGTGATTATCCATTTAAATCATATTATATTTAATTATTTTCTTCCACCAGCCCCAAAATATGTTACTATTTTTTTTTTTTTAAAATTTAATTATTTATTTTTTAACTACCTCCACGTGATGGTCTATAGATGTGTACATAGATCACGACAGTCTACACATAATCAGGATATTAGTCGATGCACTAATAAATATGTAAGTCTATGGTAAACCATACAAATCGATGGCTGACATAGGTCATGATCTACGACAGTCTATTTAGTGTCACCACCAATTCAAAAGAGAAAAATTACTTTTTCAACGGTAAAAAATGGCTACTTTTGTAAGCCATCAGTGTGAACACTTTGTTTTTACTTCATATATAAGGTGTACATCCCTCCTTATTTTATTTCATCAACTTTATTTTGTTTTTAAAAATTCTACAATGTTGCAAGCATCTCAATCATCCAATTCTAAAAATACTCTAATTTGTCATTGTGGGAATGCGGCTGTCTTGAGGACGTCATGCACAGATTCAAATTCAGGTCGCAAATTTTATAATTGTGCAATTGCAAAGGTGAGGTGTGCGTGTTTTTTTTAAAAAGTTAAGTTAATGGTTGTGTAATTATTTTTTTTCCTAGGAAAATGGCGCATGCTCGTTTTTCAAATGGCTTGATAAGCTATCACCTCCATCCAGTCCATCAACGTTTATTCCGGGACTCGAGACATCAAATTTAATCTACTACAAAGTCTCCAACAATGCGAAGAAAATAAAGATTTTCTCATGACTTTGTTCAAAGAAGCCAAAGAACAGAGGAATCACTTTAAACTATTGCTACATGACACCCAAATAGAGAGGGATCAACTAAAACAAAAATTGATTTTGGCCGAAGAAAGAGAGAATGTCCTAAAAATAATGTTATGTGTATAATGCTAGTATTCGTTCTTTGGAAAAGTGTAACATGGATGTAGTGATATTGAATAAACAATAATAGTTCTACTTTTGTATAATGTTAAATACTATTTTTGATAGAACCATAGTCGATTAAACAACACGTTAACTTAAATTCGACCAGCAGGGTAATGATAGACTATGCATACGGTATATGAAATATTAAGTATGCATTCTATGATATCAAGCATACAATGTACCAACTATGACCACACCTTGCATATTCAAATTCCATGCCACAAATTAGTTTGATAGAGATAGATTCAGCTCAGAATCATAACAAGTTTCATAAAATAAAAGAATAATTGTCATATCCTACCACCAGATCCTTCAAATTTCATATTTGTGAAATAAAAAAAATTGCCATATCCTAACAACTCATCATTTAACAACAAATTAAACATCTTAGCATTTAAATGTCTCTTTCCCTAAGTTCCTCATTAACACAAGTGTTACTGTTGATTTCATCAACAATTTCCATGACCACATCTGTTTGGACAGCTTCAACTTCTTTTTCCCAACAATTGCAGCTGCTTCTTCATTCTCACCTTCTTCTCCTTCTTTTTCAGCATGTGCATCAGCTGCTGCTTCTTCAGTTTCCTTTTATTCCACACCTTCTTTTCTTACTTCACCTGCAACAGCTGTTTCTTCCTTAGCTTCAACAGTTTTTTCTTTCTCAGCTTCTTCTTTTCGTTCACTTGCTGCTTCTTGCTCAACTTCTTCTTTGTCAGCTTCTTCTTCAACATTTTTGCCTTTTTCTGCGCCTCCTTGTTCATCTGCTGCCGCTTCTTGTTCTTCTTCTTCTGCTGCTGCTACTTTTCCACCTTCTTCTTGGCTCTTATCTTCTTCACCATCCTTCTTTTCTTCTTTTTTTTCCTCTTTTGCCACAACAGCGACCAACTCATCTATTTTGCTTTTTTTTCTCCTTCTTCACTCCTCTCCGATTCATGCACATGCACAATTTTATAATATTACAAAGTGTTACTGATATTTAAAGCTGAATATTCATTAACAACATCAATTAATGAATGAATTTACCTCACTCATGTTGTCGCTCATCATTTTCCTTTTTCTTCATTCTTTTCTCTTTGATATAGGCAGCAATATCCAACACCGCTTCCTCGAGCGCAGCCACACGCTTATGAAGATCCCCGGAGGATGAGGTTCCCGCTACATCTTTGGAGGTGCTCGGAGAATCATCATCACCAACACGTACTCCAACGGGGTTACCACCCAAATCCCCGTCATCATCACTGTCCTCATTTGAAGTGAGGACAATCACCCCTTCTAACTCTTTCTTCAAGCCATCGAGGACGTTATTCTTCACCTCGTCCGTATGTGGGTCAAACGTAATCATGTAATCCATCTTCGTCTCACGAACAGTAGGGATGATGTACGGGTGCACGTTCTACTAAATATCAATTAACAATTACATAACATTCGATAAAATGGTACTATTACTGCATTATAGAAAATAAGTTCATATCTCAGTAACTTTTCCTTTATACTTGAATGGGTCACCTTCGATTATCTTGTCGCTTTTTGAAGTGTGCCATCTGAGGATGCGGTGGATGGGTAAGGGCTCATCCATTGATTTTCCAGCAAATTCTCCAAGATGAGGAAAAGCCTTATAGATCCAAATCTGTAAGCAGTACAACAGTGAAAAAAATAACTATGAGTTTATGACATAGTATAAATAAAATGATAATCTATGATAAACTCACTAAAGGGTTTATGGTAGATACCATGAATGCCCAGGGAAATCCGAATAGAGCATAGGATGCCTTCTGTTTCTCATCAAATACTTTCTTCTGCTTCTTCAGGTCACTTTTCTTCTTTAGATAGTCCATGATCAGTTGAAATATCTCTTTCCTCCATGGATACTTCTCGAAGAAACTCAAAGAGTCGATCATTCGAATCAGTTTTGTGTCGACAACCTTCGTCGAATCTTTCGCAAACAACATGGTGTGCAAGACCCACAGTAGACAACACTTGAACTTCTGGTCCTCGTTCAGCTTATTCCCTCTGATCAGGTGTAACAAGTTGGCCGCCGTGATGTTTTTGTTTTTTGTCACCTTAAAACAAAAATTGTCCCCCTTTGCTAACACCTTCTTCATTTTTGATTCACTGGGGTATGATGAGAAGTTCAGCCCCGTGATCAAACAAAACTCTTTCAAGCCAAAACAGGTAGGCTTGTTGTTAACGCAGAACCACATCTCAGACGCATCTTATTGTTCTTAACGCGTCGCAACAACAAATAATAGACCAACTGCCCATTGAACTTGAGATGTTCCGACAGGTTTCTCAGGTGTCCAAAACAGAACGCTTGAATCTTTTCTTCAATTCTTGGTCGACAAGAATTTGCTTAAATTCTCGATAAGCAGACATTCTTGATCTGACCAATATCTTTGCCGGGAAATATCCGACCTCATCAATTATCGTTCGAAGGTCATACCGCTCCATGAAAATGCACCTTAAAGATATGACACGGACTACGAATCATTATCCTCATCATCACTATTACTCCCACTTCCCTTGCACTCTTCACTGTTACCACTGACACTCCGCTTGGCAACATCTTCACTAGAATCGTCGTAGTCGCTTATCTCCTTTAACTTCGAATCTGATTCGGTCACCGGCTCTTTAATTTTCTTTTTTTTGGACACTTTTTCAACTGCCGCAACTCTTCTTTTTCTACTACTACCAGCGGTATCATCTTTCTGTTTAGGAATAATATTTTTTCTACCCATTTTCAACATAGTCTACACCTAAAGAACAAATCTCCCATTTTCAGTTCATAGACCACAAGTCTATCAACATAAATAACTCCATGATCAAATGAACCCCCCTCCCCAAAAAAAAAATAAAAAAAAAAAATTAACAAACACCCCACCATTAAACAGTTCACTACCCAAACATACAATAATTGAACCAAAATCGAACATGCAAAATATCAAAACACAACAATTGCTAAAAATCAAACTAGTGCACCTAATCAAACTAATTAGCTATTAATATTTTAATTTTCACTATTTCAGCAATCATATTTTAAAAGAATTTCATACGTCTGAAAATTAAAATATATCTAGGGCATTCTCATTTCATAGACCACGGGTCTACGAATAGACCGCGGGTCTACGGACAGAAACAAGATGCTGTTAAAATCAAAATGCCAAAATAACTCTTCAAACAATAATTATACCACCATTCAACATTCGTTGCTAAAAAAAATATGATTAAATCAAAATACCAAATTCGAAAAAAAAATCCTACATCACTACCAATCGATTAGCGAAAAGAAAAACCATTTAAATGGATCTAGAAATGATCAAAACTCGATTTTAACGAACCTTACGAAGCAACAACACCCCCTTAGCAGCTGCAGATGAAGAACGTACGAAAATGACGTTTTTGGGAGAAGTTGTTTGAAAGCGGGAGTTGGGAATTGAAGAGGAGAGAGAGAGGATTTTTTTTTGGATATTGGAATAAGTGGAGTGGGTTAAGTGTATTATATTAAATTTATAAATTTGTATAAATGATGAATTGGTCCCTTGGCCCACGTGTGGGCTCCACTTTTTCCATTTTTTACACCTAAACCTAAAAAATAAATCAAAAAGAAATTAAGTGAGTATTTGGCAAAATAGTTTTGAAAAAGTTCTTCTTTACCAATTATTCCCGAGCTAAAGGTTGTTAGCACAAGTGAATAACTCTTAATGAAGGACAAGTAGCATCTTCTATAGATAAATAAAGCAAAACAAAGAGAATAGAATCCCCCGCATTGTATTTGACAACCAAAGACTGGATGTCTTTCATAATACTAAATTTATGTCAAGTTTTCTTGCAGGCGGTGAAAAAACGAGACACTATTTTTATTGGTCAATACCCCTTCATAGGAAGTGAAATGACGTATGTGTTGCTGGAGGTATAACATAGAAAGCCTCCTTTATTTCCCATTTTGTTTGTATTTTCGTAATCCTCCATAGAGAACTCTCGATATGAGTTTGTGCATCACCATGCCTATAATGCATTTGGATCGTTATTTTTTATTTTTTAGGTGAATATTTTACCTTGACGTTGTGCGGTAAATTTTTCAAAGTTGAAGTTGAATTTTCATCTTAGTTTATGCATTATTTTATTTTATAAATCCCTTTTATAGTAGCTATTTAGCTTAGTCTTATAAGTAAATTAAGAAGACTCCTTATTATTAATTGAGATGTCTCATATACATTTTCATAACTGATATGCAATGAGACAATGTTGGCAGTTTATAGTTGATATTTCACATACATTTTCACAAAAGTGATATCTGCTGCTAAGCGCAACCTTGACAAGCCAGATGCTCCAACAGTTATCCTGTGGTAGGAGAGACTCTTTGTCGAGTCCGAAGCATGATATTTATGGACACAAACAATGTCTTGTATTTGCATCTAAGTATGATAAGTTGTTCTTGATCAATAACTACTAAGTGCTATGAGGATGTTTTAGAGAAAGCTGAATCATTGGTTATTTCTGTTGGGCTCACATGGATGTTAGCCTATGGTTTATATGGTTATGGGAGGCTTTAGGGAGTTAAATTCTATACAGTTTACTCCAAGTGTCTTATTTGGTGGTTTTGAGTGAGTACTTTCATTTATCATTTAGAGTGACTGTTGCATGTGTGTTCTCAGGGAATACCAACTGAAATTTTGCATGTTTACTACTCATTTCTTTAATTCGTCTATTCCTTATTTGGCTTAACACCGTTATAATTGATGTGTGATCTGATTATGTGAATCAAACAAAAACAGGAAAAAAGAATCAACATATTCAGATTCTTATTTGTGTATAGAGCATAACATAATTATTATTAATTTATTGCAAGTAGTTATTGTTATATTATTATGCTTAATGTAGTTCGTAAGGTTCTTAATATCTGAAATTAAGTTAAATAAATATTTATTAAATTTTAATTTAAAGTAATCAAAAGCTACACGTGCGAGGCACGTGCGATAAAACTAGTATATATAAACATGCATGTTTAAGAATGAAATGATAAAGTAACTCCCAAATCGAGAAAAGGCCAATAATTGAAAAAGAAAGAAAAAAATGAATTAGGAAAGTCAAGTAAATTCCAGAAGCTTGTTTTCTTCTCACTCTCTCATTTTGCAAATATTTTCTTTCTATTTGGAAGATGAACCCTCGGCGATGGAGAAGTGAAGATGGGTTCTTGGAGGGCCAAGAAGAAACGTCCCTGATCTTCAAGTTTTGCCTGTAATTTCCTCTTCTTTCTTTTTTTCCTTTGTTTTTCATGCTTTAAGACGTTTGAAGTGTTGATTTTTAAACCCTTTTTGGTTTAGATTTTCTATGTTTTGATTTTCTTAAAATCACTTTTGCTTTATATGTTTCAAATTTTGATTTTTTGTTACTCCTTTTGCTTTGCATGTTTGAAGATTTAATTTTTAAAAACTCATTTTGCTTTAATTTCTTGTTTCATGTGTCATTTGCTTGATATTTACATAAAATATGTGTCAAATATGCTTAATCTTATCAATTTTAAATGTCATGATGTTTGCATGTCAGTTGAAATTCAAAATTGCACCAAACGACCCCTGAATGTCTTATGGTGTGTTTATCGGAGGGAATGAGAGAAAATTTTTTCCCTATAAAGAAGGAGGAAAGTGTTTTTATTGGATAAGAACCATGAATTGAGATTCGATTTTCCTCCTTTATTTCTTTAACTGGTCGTGTCCCTACTGAAAGAAGGAATATTTAGTATTTACAATGAAATTGACTCAATCTGAATGAGTGTAGAAGATTCATGTAGCCGATCCCACCGACTAGTTTGAGATATGACCAATTCCAACTGATTTGGGATTGTGGAGTAGTTAATTGATTGATATAGGTTTAAAAGTTGAGTTTAAGATTGATAATAAGAAAATACTGAAAATGACCATTATCAGAGAAGTTTTTTGTTTATTTATGGACTCTCTTTCATTGTTTTGTATTTGAAAATTTCAAAAAATAAAAGATGTATGATTTAGATGAATCTTGTACTGTGTCAGCTTGTTCAACTTTTGATTTGCTAATTGTGTGCTGCTTCAATAGGCTGTCAATGATAATGATGTTCACAACATTGTTATGTCGTTCTCGAACATAATTGTTTCACAGACACGTTGGAATCATTTACTGCCTCCACTGACATGAAACAAACTGCTAGTCGTCCTGAGGATATAGAGAAGAGAAAAAGTAAGTGATAGTTTTCTTCAAGCACCCCTTTACTTTGTTTTCATATGGGGTTGATGTATTTTTTTATTGTTATGATGAAAGGTGCATTGTTGGTTGAAGCTTGTTTATTGCTCATTCTTTTCGCTGTATTGACGTCTATCACATTGACCTTTCCTTAAGTAACCATTTTTATCAGGTTCAAATTGCTTCTTGAAGCTTGTTATTGCTCATTCTTTTCATCGTGTTCAATCTGGAATTAGCACTCCTTAAGCCCCTTTTTTGGTTATTGGTTTACTTCTAAGATTTGTTTATTTTTTCCTCCAGAGTACTTTTGTTTGAGAAATAGCCTTGTTTGTAATAGTTTGTTTCATTTTGAGATCATGCTACTTTTCTCTTGGTTTTCCAACATACATATCTTGCATTCCTACTGTCTACTGTGCATAACATCATATTTATTTTGATATGTCAATAGCCTACTATAAGTGTGACGATTGGCTGGGTAACATAATGACGAAAAGTGTTAAAAGAAGCCGAGATACCGGAATAACGTGGAAGGAAGTTATCTCAAAGACCTACGACCTGTAAAACCCGTTTGGCATGGCATAAGAAAAATATAATAGAAGCAAAGTACTCATGTGGGCAACATTTTCTTTTATAAAAATCAGGACACATGTAGGTAGTATTAGCTAGTCGGGAATACGGTTTGATCATTGTTGGTCCATGTATATTAAATCTAATATGTGGCAAGAACATTTTCACCTTGGTTAAAGAATGACATGTCAATGATAGGATAAACCTGCAATTTAGAGGATATTTATTCTTAGAGAAGTTCTAGTTTGTCTCAAATGTCAAATTATTAAGTATTTAAATGAAATAAGCCCTAATGGATCAAAATAAATATATAGAATTTAGATAACCAACCAAATTATCTTGGGATTGGAACATAGTGTTGTTCTATTTACCTCCAATCCATAGGAATAGTAGACGGTTTTACCTATTTCAATATAGAAGGAACAAATTTGGTAAAGTCAACATGATACTTTGTTTTCTTCTCCTTTTCGCTTTATGTAGTTTATTCACTCCACAGTGAGCATTGACATAATGTAAGATGGAGTCATCTGGATTCCGATGTTCCAATTATTAGTTTATCTTTTTGAAGTGTTTGATTGATGGTCCTAACTACAAAGTTATCTCCAGGGATTTATCATTTGGCATTAGAAGGGACGGTTTTGAAGTCCATTGAACTTACAGAGCAGTTTGCTCCTGACTTATTGGAGAAAAATAAGGATCTGCATTTTGATCTGTTGAGACTTCATTTTGTTGGACTTGTCTGCTCAAGAAAATGGTGAGCACAGTATGTCAGTGGCTGATTTTCAGAGACGACATTACGTTTTCTGACTATTTCTATCTTTCTGTGGTAGCACAGAAGCTCTGGAATTTGCGCAGGCAAAGTTGGCTCCTTTTGGAAAGGTGCAAAAATATGTTAAAAAGCTTGAGGTGTGTTTCTTCCTTAGTGAATCTCTTAAATTTTTTCTTCCAAATCCCATGTACTTGTCTAAATATTGAAACTTTTTGGCAGGACTTCATGGCTTTATTAGCTTATAATGAGCCAAAAAAGTCACCCATGTTTCATCTATTAAGCTTGGAGTATAGGGAGTAAGTTGTCGATAGTTTGAATAGAGCAATACTTGGTGTGTTTTTACGGTCTTTCTGATGTCGTTATTTCTAACTGACTTTGGTTCCCCTCTTCTTACTCAGTTTTGATGTCATGCAACAAATTCAAACCTCCCCAGCTATTCTGCAGTTGAAAGGTTGATACAACAGACAACTGTTGTAAGGCAATGCTTAAGTCAAGAATCCAGTAAGGTTTGATCTTAGTACTTTTTCATTGAATTATTTTTGCTTAGCATTCTGTAGACATGGAACATAGGAGGTGAAAGAAGTGTTAAAAGAGAAACTCATGAGATAGGAATCACTAGTAGCTCATTCCGGTAGCCACTCAATTTTGCATTTCTATTAGCGACCCCTACCCTAGACATTCATGTAAGCAGTGGCATAACTGGAATGCTGACAAGGGGATTAAAAAATATACAAGAATGCCACACTTGGGATTTGAACATGTGACCTAAATTATCTTTTTGAACATATTACCAGTAGAAGAGCGTTAAGGAGATTCAACAATTTACATAGATATCAATAAAAATTGTTTTTATCGTATTTGCCTAGTATAAAGTGTCCAACTCCTTCGCAATAGTTATCTCCCTCATCCGTGAAGGTGTTACCAACCTGCTGTTGGACCAAGACCACTTGAAACTTTGGTAGTTCAAGATTCTTGATGACCGAATAGAGTTACAATACTAACATTCTTTTCTAATTATCAAGGAATTGGCAATTAAAGAATTAATTTGCTGAATGATACATTTTGCCCTTTGGACACCAATAATCTGTTCTATACTGAAGTCACCATTTTTCAAGAACCGTCTCCATTCTTAAACGGCTTCATTGGGCCGCTTCCGATGACCAAGACTTTGATCATCAAGATATAATTTCTTGACTTCAAAGTGTTGATACTCACAACTTCGGTGATAGGATCCATTGTAATAATCTTTAAGAAAATAGAAGTTAGAACGATAAGAACATAGAATTTCATAATAGAGGTAAATTTGTTAGATGATAAGAATTATACCTGAATATGTGAATCTTGTTGGTAGGTGGGTAGATAAAGAAGTTAGTTATGAGCAACAAAAAAATATAATATATTCTACTAAAACGACACATAGAACGATAAGAACGTAGAATTCATAATAGAGGTATGAAATAAAATATATTGAACTAACAGGTCACATTAAGCTATACATTAAACTAAATTAAACTAAGCAATTTAAGTTGGCATAGCAAATAATCTTGTGTTTAAATTAACAATGTAAAAAGGGAGAGATGATATAACGATAAAAAATCTGGAAATAAAATTATTGAAACTGTGCTGAGACGAAAAACAATGAAAGATCGCAGCTGTTTATAACAATGAACAATGAAAAAAGCTAAAGAGTTTATATAGAAGGATTGGAAAAACCGTATGTTTTTTGGTTGAAAGAAACCAAGTAAAAATCAAGTTGGATTAAAAAAAGCGGTAGCTAAATTTGGGAAGAATTTGTAAATCAAATAGGAGTTGGACACTTTATACGTACACGGGTGTTTAGCTAAATTTGGAAGGAAAATTTTACAAAAAAACTTTGGATTTAATTGTAAACCAAGTAGGAACCAAAAAACGGGTGTTTAGCTAAATTTGGGAAGGAAAATTTTACAAAAAAAATGAATGTTTTAATGAAGCAGGGAAAAGAGCTAAATTTGGGAAGAAATTAATTGTAGAAATTTTTTAGTATATTTATTTTGTAGAATTAATTGCAGGGAAAAGGGTAAAAGATGATTTTGTCTAAAGCGAATTGTTTTAATGAAGGGCAAAAAGTTCTATTCACTTTTCTAAAGGCCTTCACACTTTTAATATATTATTATTATTATTATAGATTATAGATTATAGATAAAATACAACTTGCTATTTTTCATAATTATGAAATAATTACTATAAAAATTCTAATTGTAGCAATAAATTTGCTAATTATGAAAAATTTCCTTTTTTCTCCTTGAAAAATAACCCAATACCCTTGAGTCCAAATAACGTTATATCCTCGCATTGCCAATCAAACATATTGATCTCTAGTCTGGTTTAATTGAGTGGCGAAAGTGGTTTAAATTGAATTGCGAATAGTGAGAATGGATCCTTTTGATATGTAGGAGTGTTTTAATAAAATTAGTGATTTAAAGTTAAATATAAAAATTTTAAATATATATAAATATATAATAATAATAATAATAATTATAATTTTGAAATATTAAGCTCTTAACTTCACATAATAAATTATTATTTATAGAAGTAATGACTAGTTCTAATTAACAATGTGTTAACTATTTATTTGCAATGCATTAGTTTGAATGTTGTAAAAATTTCATTTATTACTATGAAAGTTTGAATTGCTTAATTCAAAGTTCTAAAATATTTATGATAAAAGTAATACTTTTATTTTTAAAAAAATTAAGATTATATATCTTTTTTTTTTACAACCTTTAATATTGTTTTAAGTGATATAAAAATCATAAGATTTACTATTAAATTTTATTGGGGTTTCAAAATTTTGGAGGCTTAAAACAATTGTCTTGAGACATCCTGTATGAAACTTTTTACCTTGAAAGTGAGACTTTTTGTGTAAATTCAAATTTATTGAATTTCAAAACAAATATCGACAGTAATTGTAAAAGCCAAAAAAATAAAATAAGTCACTTATATATACGTAGTATCTTACTAATTACTATCCAGTAACTTATAAATTATAATTTGTACTCTAGTGGCCAGGGCAAGTCAGCTTTCATTGTGTGCATTACTCGAATTTACTCACTTGTAGTTGTATTAGGAACTCATTATTGTATTATGTGTTGGGTTCAATAGTGTGAATGGAAAATGAAAAGTTGCTTGGAAGGGACACAACTTTTCGAGTAAAAGACATATTATTTCGGGAAGAGGTATAATTGTTTGGATGGTTGTGGTTGTTTGGATGGTTGTGGCTGTTCAGAAAAGACACACTCTTTCGAATGGACAAACATGACTGTTCAGAAATAATACATCTTTCCGGTGAACCATTGCCACCTTTCGAAAGGGGCACTTAATGGCTATATAAACCTACATTTTTCCACTGGTTTAGTATGAATTTTTCTGCACTTGAAAACAGTTCTTGTCTTCTAAAATACTCTGTGTGATCATCTAACTGTTGAGTGAGTTCGAAGAGAATCCAATCATTTGAGGTACCACTACAGTTGGATTGTTAAGCCATTTTATCCTGGGAGGAAAATTTCGCAACCTCGGGTACTTGAGGGGAATTATTTTCTTAAGGACACTCCGTGAATTCGGAGGACTTGACTTTTTCTGCTTCATCTAATTTTCTTTAAAATACTGAAAACACTCTTCTTTGAAAGATCGTTTTTGATCTTGTGCTGAAGGTGTTGGAAACTTCATAAGTGTTCTTGATTTATTCTTAACCTTGTGTTGAAGTTGTTTTTCCAAAATACAGAATTTTGTATACCCGAAAACAACAATCTTAAGGTAATAATTTTGGATTTTTTTTTCTGCTTGTTTGGTGAAATTTTCTTTTCACTAAAGTTTTTTTTCTTTGGAATCTGTATTATTTGGTTTCTAGAGATTTTAGCTTTCTACTCCGTTTGAACTTAACTAGTGATTCGAAGAAATAAAATCTTCATCACAAGTTAACGATCACTCGGTTGACGATTGAAAGTCATAAAAACTTCATCGTTAAACTAGAAACAAGGGGTATTTAAAGTTGTTGCAACTTTATTGATAGTATTTTGATATACTAAAGTTACTGTCTTGTTGTGACAGGAAAATGACTACTGACAGTCAAGAGCATGATACTGCAACGACTGTGGCAGCAACTAATGTTGCCACAACAAGTTGTAGGAATGCTCCGCCGGCAATGGCACCAGCGGAGAAACCCGAAAAATTCACGGGTGTAGATTTCAAAAGGTGACAACAGAAGATGTTCTTCTACCTTACCACTTTATGTCTTCAACGGTTTACATATGAAGAAGCTCTTGAGGTGCTCGAAGAAACTTCGGACCAGGAGAAATTTATCGTTATGGAGGCGTGGAAACACTCAGATTTTCTATGCAGAAATTACATTCTAAATGGACTCCAAAAATGAAATATACAATGTGTATAGTGGAATGAAGACGGTAAAAGAGTTGTGGGGGGCGCTGAAAAGAAAGTACAAGACTGAGGATGCGGGAACCAAAAAGTTCTTCGTTGCAAGATTCCTAGAGTTTAAAATGATTGACAACAAGTCTGTTGTATCTCAAGTCCAGGAACTGCAAGTTATCATCCACAATCTCCTCGCAGAAGGTATGATTTTGTTGACTACCTTATTTGAATATATTAAAAATATTCTTAATGTTCACATGAACTTAATAGTAGGTTTGATCGTGAACGAGGCGTTTCAAGTCGCGACAATAATAAAGAAGTTACCACCTATGTGGAAGGACTTCAACAACTACTTAAAACATAAGTGAAAGGAGATGTCAGTCGAAGATCTTATAGTAAGACTGCGTATTGAAGAAGATAATAAAGCCGCGGAAAGAGGTCGAAAGGAAATTCTGCAATAAATGGAGCACATATTATAGAAGACGACTACAACAACTCCAAAAAGTGGAAGAAAGCTGGACAGGAAAGCAATCAACTCAAGAAGAAATTCAAGGAAAAATACTTTAACTGTGAAAATATTGGCCACAAGACTACGGATTGTTGTTCCCCAAAGAGAGAAAAGAAGAAGGACCAAGCAAATATGACTGAGTCCAAGAAAGAAATGAACGATCTGTGTGCCATGCAGTCGGAATACAACTTGGTGGGAAATCCTCGAGAATAATGGATGGATTCCGGTGCCACCAGCCACATTTGTGCAAATAAGGAGTTATTTGATGCTTTTGCTCCAGCTCAAGGGGAAGAGAAGATATATATGGCCAACTCCGCAACTGCAAAAGTTGAAGAAACGGGAAAAATCTGCCTGAAAATGACATCAGGCAAAATGTTGACTTTGAACAATGTTCTATATGTATCGGAGTTACGAAAGAACTTAATTTCTGTATCACTTCTTGACAAGAATGGATTCAAATGTGTATTTGTTTTCGAAAAAATTGTACTTTGAAAAGGAGAAGTGTATGTTGGAAAAGGCTACCTCACTGAGGGCCTATTCAAAATGAATGTAATGAATGTTGGAATCAATAAAAGTTCAGTTTCTTCTTACTTGCTTGAGTCTTATGATTTGTGGCATGAACGATTAGGACATGTCAATTACAAAACACTACGAAAATTGATCAACTTAAAAGTTTTGCCAAACTTTGAGTGTAATATATTAAAATGTCAAACGTGTGTAGAATCAAAGTATACTAAGCATTCGTATAAGTCCGTTGAAAGGAATTCTAATCCCTTAGACTTAATCCACACTGACATTTGTGATATAAAGTCAACACCATCTCGTGGTGGAAAAAATATTTTATAACTTTTATTGATGATTGCACTAGATACTGTTATGTCTATTTGCTAAACAGTAAAGATAAAGTAATAGATGCGTTTAGGCAATATAAAACAGAAGTCGAAAATTAGTTGGAGAAAAAGATCAAAACGATATGTGTAGAGAATATAAATCTCTCTTTGCGCAAATATGTGTAGAGAATGAAATTGTTCATCAAACTACGACCCTGTATTCACCTCAATCTAATGGAATTGTAGAAAGGAAAAATCAAACCTTGAAGGAAATGATGAATGCCTTACTAATAAGTCCAGGTTTACCGCAAAACTTGTGGGGGAAAGCTATCCTTACAGCTAACCGACTACTCAATAGAGTGCCCCATAGTAAGACTTAATTAATTCCATATGAAAAATGGAAAGAAAGGAAATCCAACTTAAAATATTTCAAAGTGTGGGGGTGTCTAGTGAAGATCCAAGTTCCTATGCCTAAAAGAGTAAGGATAGGACCTAAGACGGTGGACTGCGTGTTCATAGGATATGCTAAAATTAGTAAAGCATGTCGATTTTTGGTTCATAAATCTGAACATCCAGATATCAATGAAAATACGATAATTGAATCAGATAATGCTGAATTTTTTAAACACATTTATCCGTATAAAACTAGACATGAACAATCTAGTAGGAGGTCTAAACGACCTCAAGATGAATCAAGTGAGGATGTACATAATGATGAGAATCCAAGACGTAGTACACGTCAAAGAAATCAACTTTGTTTGGATCGAATTTGTAACATTTCTCTTTGAAAATGAGACTCAAACATTTAAAGAAGCAGTGTTGTCATCAGACTCATCCTTTTGGAAAAAGGCCGTCAATACTAGATTGATTCAATCTTAAGCAACCATATGTCGGAATTGATTGATCTTCCTCCGGGAAATAAACCTTTAGGTTCTAAATAGATCTTCAAAAGAAAAATGAAAGCGGATGGTACTATTGACAAATATAAGACAAGACTTGCAGTAAAAGACTTCAAACAAAAGAAAGGCCTTGATTACTTTGATATGTACTCGCCTGCAATGAGGATAACATCAATTCGGATGTTAATTGCCTTGGTGGCGGTATATGGTCTTGAAATTCATCAAATGAATGTGAAAACAACATTCCTAAATGAAGAATTGAAGGAAGAAATTTACATGGAACAACCTGGGGGTTTTGTGGTTCCAAAAAAAGAATACAAAGTGTGTAAACTTGTTAAGTCACCTTATGAACTAAAACAAACACCTAAACAGTGGCATGCGAAGTTTGACCAAACCATGTTGGCAAACGAGTTCAAGATAAATGAATGTGATAAATGTGTTTATATTAAAAACACTCCAAATCACCAGGTCATTATTTTCCATGGTCATCGTGTGCCATGCTGTCGGAATACAACTTGGTGGGAAATCCTCGAGAATGGTGGATGGATTCCGGTGCCACCCACCACGTTTGTGCAAATAAAGAGTTATTTGCTACTTTTTCTTCGGCTCAAGGGGAAGAAAAGATATATATGGCCAACTCCGCAACTGCAAAAGTTGAAGAAACGGGAAAAGTCTGCCTGAAAATGACATCAGGCAAAATATTGACTTTGACCAATGTCCTGTATGTATCGGAGTTACGAAAGAACTTAATTTCTGTATCACTTCTTGACAAGAACGGATTCAAATGTGTATTTGTTTTCGAAAAAATTGTACTTAGTAAAGGAGAAGTGTATATTGGAAAAGGCTACCTCACTGAGGGCCTATTCAAAATGAATGTAACGAATGTTGAAATCAATAAAAGTTCAGTTTCTTCTTACTTGCTTGAGTCTTATGATTTGTGGCATGAACGATTAGGACATGTCAATTACAAAACACTGCGAAAATTGATCAACTTAAAAGTTTTGCCAAACTTTGAGTGTAATAAATTAAAATGTCAAACGTGTGTGGAATCAAAGTATGCTAAGCATTCGTATAAGTCCGTTGAAAGGAATTCTAATCCCTTAGACTTAATCCATACTGACATTTGTGATATAAAGTCAACACCATCTCGTGGTGAAAAAAAGTATTTTATAACTTTTAGTGATGATTGCACTAGATACTGTTATGTTTATTTGCTAAACAGTAAAGATGAAGCAATATATGCGTTTAGGCAATATAAAACAGAAGTTGAAAATTAGTTGGAGAAAAAGATCAAAACGATAAGAAGTGATAGGGGCGGAGAATATAAATCTCCCTTTGCGCAAATATGTTTAGAGAATGAAATTGTTCATCAAACTACGACCCCGTATTCACCTCAATCTAATGGAATTATTGAAAGAAAAAATTAAACCTTGAAGAAAATGATGAATGCCTTACTAATAAGTTCAGGTTTACTGCAAAACTTGTTGGGGAAAACTATCCTTACAGCTAACCGACTACTCAATAGAGTGCCCCATAGTAAGACTTAATTAATTCCATATGAAAAATGGAAAGGAAGGAAATTCAACTTGAAATATTTCAAAGTGTGGGGGTGTCTAGCGAAGATCCAAGTTCCTATGCCTAAAAGAGTAAGGATAGGACCTAAGACGGTGGACTGAGTGTTCATAGGATATGCTAAAAGTAGTAAAGCATGTCGATTTTTGGTTCATAAATCCGAACATTCAGATATCAATGAAAATACGATAATTGAATCAGATAATGTTGAATTCTTTAAACACATTTATGCATATAAAACTAGACATGAACAATCTAGTGGGAGGGCTAAACGACCTCAAGATGAACCAAGTGAAGATGTACATAATGATGAGAATCCAAGACGTAGTACACATCATAGAACACCAACTTTGTTTGGATCGAAATATGTAACATTTCTCTTAGAAAATGAGCCTCAAACGTTTAAAGAAGCAATGTTGTCGTCAGACTCATCCTTTTGGAAAAAGGTCGTCAATAGTGAGATTAATTCAATTTTAAGCAACCATACGTGGGAATTGATTGATCTTCCTCCGAAAAATAAACCTTTAGGTTCTAAATAGATCTTCAAAAGATAAATGAAAGCGGATGGTACTATTGACAAATATAAGACAAGACTTGCAGTAAAAGACTTCAAACAAAAGAAAGGCCTTGATTACTTTGATACGTACTCGCCTGTAATGAGGATAACGTCAATTCGGATGTTAATTGCCTTGGCGGCGGTATATGGTCTTAAAATTCATAAAATGAATGTGAAAACAACATTCCTAAATGAAGAATTGAAGGAAGAAATTTACATGGAACAACCTGGGGGTTTTGTGGTTCCAGAAAAAGAATACAAAGTGTGTAAACTTGTTAAGTCTCTTTAAGGACTAAAAAAAATACCTAAACCGTGGCATGCGATGTTTGACCAAACCATGTTGGCAAACGGGTTCAAGATAAATGAATGTGATAAATGTGTTTATATTAAAAACACTCTAAATCACCAGGTCATTATTTGCCATGGTCATCGTGTGTTATGCTGTCGGAATACAACTTGGTGGGAAATCCTCGAGAATGGTGGATGGATTCCGGTGCCACCCACCACATTTGTGCTAATAAAGAGTTATTTACTGCTTTTGCTCTGGCTCAAGGGGAAGAGAAGATATATATGGCCAACTCCGCAACTGCAAAAGTTGAAGAAACGGGAAAAGTCTGCCTGAAAATGACATCAGGAAAAATGTTGACTTTGAACAATGTCCTATATGTATCGGAGTTACGAAAGAACTTAATTTCTGTATCACTTCTTGACAAGAACAAATTCAAATGTGTATTTGTTTTCGGAAAAATTGTACTTAGTAAAAGAGAAGTGTATATTGGAAAAGGCTACCTCACTGAGGGCCTATTCAAAATGAATGTAATGAATGTTGAAATCAATAAAAGTTCAGTTTCTTCTTACTTGCTTGAGTCTTATGATTTGTGGCATGAACGATTAGGACATGTCAATTACAAAACACTGCGAAAATTGATCAACTTAAAAAGTTTGCCAAACTTTGAGTGTAATAAATTAAAATGTCAAACGTGTGTGGAATCAAAGTATGCTAAGCATTCGTATAAGTCCGTTGAAAGGAATTCTAATCCCTTAGACTTAATCCACACTGACATTTGTGATATAAAGTCAACACCATCCCGTGGTGAAAAAAAGTATTTTATAACTTTTTTTGATGATTGCACTAGATATTGTTATGTCTATTTGCTAAATAGTAAAGATGAAACAATAGATGCGTTTAGGCAATATAAAATAGAAGTTGAAAATTAGTTGGAGAAAAAAATCAAAACGATAAGAAGTGATAGGGGCGGAGAATATAAATCTCCCTTTGCGCAAATATGTGTAGAGAATGAAATTGTTCATCAAACTACGACCCCGTATTCACCCCAATCTAATGGAATTGTTGAAAGAATAAATCGAACCTTGAAGAAAATGATGAATGCCTTACTAATAAGTTCAGGTTTACCGCAAAACTTGTGGGGGAAAGCTATCCTTACAGCTAACCGACTACTCAATAGAGTGCCCCATAGTAAGACTTAATTAATTCTATATGAAAAATGGAAATGAAGGAAATCCAACTTGAAATATTTCAAAGTGTGGGGGTGTCTAGCGAAGATCCAAGTTCCTATGCCTAAAAGAGTAAGGATAGGACCTAAGACGGTGGACTGCGTGTTCATAGGATATGCTAAAATTAGTAAAGCATGTCGATTTTTGATTAATAAATCCGAACATCCAGATATCAATAAAAATACGATAATTGAATCAGATAATGTTGAATTCTTTAAACACATTTATCTGTATAAAACTAGACATGAACAATCTAGTGGAAGGTCTAAACGACCTCAAAATGAACCTAGTGAGGATGTACATAATGATGAGAATCCAAGACGTAGTACACGTCAAAGAACATCAAATTTGTTTGGATCGAAATTTGTAACATTTCTCTTAGAAAATGAGCCTCAAACATTTAAAGAAACAATGTTGTCGTCAGATTCATCCTTTTTGGAAAGAGGCCGTAAATAGTGAGATTGATTCAATTTTAAGCAACCATACGTGGAAATTGATTGATCTTCCTCCGAAAAATAAACCTTTATGTTCTAAATAGATCTTCAAAAGAAAAATGAAAGCGGATGGTACTATTGACAAATATAAGACAAGACTTGCAGTAAAAGACTTCAAACAAAAAAAAGGCCTTGATTACTTTGATACGTACTCGCCTGTAATGAGGATAACGTCAATTCGGATGTTAATTGCCTTGGCGGTGGTATATGGTCTTGAAATCCATCAAATAAATGTGAAAACAACATTCCTAAATGAAGAATTGAAGGAAGAAATTTACATGGAACAACCTGGGGGGTTTGTGGTTCCAGAAAAAGAATACAAAGTGTGTAAACTTGTTAAGTCACTTTATGGACAAAAACAAATACCTAAACAGTGGCATGCAAAGTTTGACCAAACCATGTTGGCAAACGGGTTCAAGATAAATGAATGTGATAAATGTGTTTATATTAAAAACACTCCAAATCACCAGGTCATTGCTTGTTTGTACGTAGATGATATGTTGATCATCAGTAGAGACATTTCTGATATAAATGCTACGAGACTAATGCTTGAGAGCAAGTTCGATATGTAAGCCCTTAGAGTTGAGGATGTGATCTTGGGAATAAAAATCCATAGAACTTCACAAGGGTTGGCATTGTCACAGTCTCATTACATCGAAAAGGAACTTGACAAATTTAAGTATTTGAAAGTTGGTATTGTCATGACTCCATTGGACGTTAGCTTCGCACTTCAAAAGAATGAGGGTAAAAGTGACTCACAATTGGAATACGCGAGTGTTGGGATGTCTAATGTATATCATGAATTATACATGGCCAAACATAACATGTTCTATTAGTAAGTTGAGTCGGTACACGAGTAATCCCAATAAAACTCATTGGATGACAATGAAAAGAGTTTTGAGGTATCTTAAATACACTCAAGACTATGCTTTGTATTATAGTAAATATCCAGTGATACTTGAAGGATATAGTGATGCAAATTGGATCACCAGATCGAATGAAGTAAAATCCACGAGTGGATACGTATTTACTGTAGGTGGAGAAGAAATCGTCCAAATAGACATGTATTGCTCGCTCTACAATGGAATCAGAATTTATCGCATTAAATAAAACCAGTGAAGAAGCAGAATGACTTCAGAATTTCTTTGAAGATATTCCTTATTGGCCCAAACCATTGGCACCAGTATGTATACACTGTGATAGCCAAGCGACAATAGGTAGGGTAGGGAGCATGATGTACAACGGTAAATCTTGTCACATAAGACGGAGACATAATATCGTTAGAGAACTTCTCTCTAGTGAAATTATCACTGTTGACTATGTGAAATCAAAATATGTCGGATCCACTTACAAAAGGCCTATCTAGAGAATGAGTTGAGAGGACATTCAAGGGAATTGATTTACGGCCTAGGACAAGTCAGCATGACGGTAAATCTACCTAGCAGACTGAAAATCCCAGAGCTAGGTTCAAGGAGATCAAACAAAGTTGTGTATGATAGGTTCAACACTGTCAATATACCCAACCCATTCTCATGATGTAGACAATGTTTAGTAAACAATGATAAGACTTATGGTGTGAAGTCTTTTAATGATTATCTAAATTTAGTAGATTTGACCAATTAGTTTAATCTATAGGATTGAACGTTTAGAAATCACCTATATGAGGGCGAAGTGGAAGCTGCTTCAAGGAGAATGTTAGTAAAGGCCTATTCTCTAAGCTCTCATGAGACAAGGACATGTTCATGGCTGAAATGAATAAAACTGTGAGAACCATAAACGATAAAAGGTTGGTTGTGTGACATGTGTTATCTAGGTGTATATTAAAGCTCGACGGTTTGAAGATATCAAATTTACCGATTGACCAAGTGCATCCGATGCATGTTTACTATGGAAAGTTCAAAGAAAAACCCACTTATCCAGATGCAATCAGTATTCACTTGATGATCACATACTTGTCCGTAAAGTTTTACAAAGAGTAGTCATTCCCCATTCATGTAGGAGATTGTTGGGTTCAATAGGTGTGAATGAAAAATGAAAAGTTGCTTGGAGGGGACACAACTCTTTGAGTAAAAGACACATTATTTCGGGAAAAGGTATGACTGTTTGGATGGTTGTGGTTGTTCAGAAAAGACAAACTCTTTCAAATGGACAGACATGACTGTTCAGAAAAAATACACCTTTCCGGTAAACCATTACCACCTTACCGAAGGGGCACTTAATGGCTATATAAACCTGCATTTTTCCACAGGTTTAGTATGAATTTTTCTGCACTTGAAAGCATTTCTTGTCGTCTAAAATACTCTGTGTGATCATCTAACTGTTGAGTGAGTTCGAAGAGAATCCAATCGTTTGAGGTACCAGTACAGTCGGATTGTTAAGCCATTTTATCCTGAGAGAAAAATTTCGCAACCTCGGGTACTTGAGGGGAATTATTTCGGAGGACTTGGCTTTTTCTGCTTCATCTAATTTTCTTTAAAATACTGAAAACACAATTCTTTGAAAGGTCATTTTTGATCTTGTGTTAAAGGTGTTGGAAACTTCATAAGTGTTCTTGATTTATTCTTGAACTTGTGTTGAAGTTGTTTTACCAAAACACAAAATTTTGTGTACTCGAAAACAACATTATGCACAATGGATGCATGCATCCCGCAAGTATATTTTTTGTACTAACAGTCAGACTCAGAATTTATATCTAGGGGATTTGAAAAAAATAAGCAGGAAATGAGCGGATCAGATTATATATTATATATGAACGAGTCGTATAATATATGAGCGATCTTGTATAAACTTTCTTAACGAGCAATCAAACGATCCATTAATCACTTCTAATTTAATATTTATATTGGCTCATGAATCATAACAAAGAACTTAACATAAATATAAGAATTATCCTACTGTAATCATAAATGTGGAGGTTCAAATCATGATCACATACAAAACAAAATTACATAAAAATAAACTTGATTTGGTTGAACTACTTTTCAATAGTATTAGCTAGATTAATGAATTGAAGTACTACAGAATTACTCGTAAATTCAATATTTTTTACTCATAATTAAATATTAATATTAATTTTTTATTAAATATATAATAATATTTATTTTAAAATTAATTTATTGATTGAATCATTATTAAATATTAATTTAAAATTTTAATAGAAAAACTCATAAACTTTAAAAATTTGAATAAATTTATAACAAAGCTTTTTAAAAAAAAATTGACAAAAAGATTGATGTTTAGAAAAGGAAAAAGAGAGAAAGAAGGTGATGACATATGGGAGGAGACAAACGAGCCTCCACCAAGGGTGTGTTTGGTACGAAGGAAAATGTTTTCCTAGAAAATAAATTTTTCTAGGAAAATATTTTTCATCAAAAATAAGTTGGTTTCTTACTTATTTTCTTATGTTTGGTTGGTGGATGAAAAATATTTTCTAAAAAATATTTTCTAGTGTTTGGTTGGTGAATGAAAAAATATTTTTCAGAAAATATATTTTAGTGTTTAGCTAAATAGTAAAAATACATTTTCGAAAATTATTTTTGATCCTAAAGAATACTTTTTTTAGGGTGTGTTCGATATGAAGGAGGAAAAACGTTTTCTAGAAAAATAAGTTGTTTCTTACATATAATCTTAGGTAAGTATATATTTTTTAAAAGTATTTGTTATATATTTAACAAAAACAATGAGAACGAATAGGATAAGAAGGGTGGAAAAGAAAAAAGTTTTGATTTTTTTTTTAAAAAATATTTTTTTTGGGGGGAGGGGGTTGGCCAATTAGAGTGGCAGTCTGTCCTGCTATGCTATATGGAGCAGAGTGTTGGCCAGTCAAGAACTCCCACATTCAAAAAATAAAGGTAGCAAAAATGAGAATATTGCGTTGGATGTGTGGACTTAACAAAGGGGATAGAGTCAGGAATGAGACCGTCCGGGAGAAGGTGGAAGTGGCTTCGTTGGAGGATAAGATGCGCGAAGGAAGGTTGAGATGGTTTGGGCATGTGATGAGGAGGGGTACGGATGACCCAGTTCGTAGGTGTGAGAGGTTAGCATTAAATGGCTTCAAGAGAAGGAGAGGTAGGCTGAAGAAGTACTGGAGGGAAGTGATTAGACATGATATGGAGCAACTTCTTCTTACTGAGGACATGACCCTAGATAGGAAGGTGTGGAGGTCGCGGATAAGGGTAGAAGGCTAGGTTGTGTGCGTGGATTTAGTAAGTAGTTAGAAGAGCTCGGGTTGAGTCGAGCTAGTAACCCTAGGATTGGGTCCAGAGATAGGAGCCCGATCTGGTGGGCTTGGGTCTCTTTTTCCTATTGCGCTTATTTATTTTATTTCTTATTGTTCTGAGTTCTATTTTTATTGTGTCTTATTCTTTTTCATGTTATGTCATCTATCTTGCTTCTTATTTAATTACGCTTTGGTCTACTTTTCTCTATCTTGAGCCGGGGGTCTATCAAAAACAGCCTCTCTACTTCTCTAGAGGTAGCGGTATGGACTGCGTACATTCTACCCTCCCCAGACCCCACTTGGTGGGAATATACTGGGTTTGTTGTTGTTGATTTTTTTGGGGGGTGGGGAGTGGGGGGGGGGAATTGGTAGGTAGGGGTTGAGGTTGTCAAAATAGATAGTAAGGGCGGGGTAAGAATTTCTTTTTAGTTTTTTTTAAAATAAATTATTCTTTTTTTTTGTGGGGGGGGGGGGACTAGTAGGGGTGGGGTAAGAAAAAAACTATTTTTTTAGGGGGGGGGGGGAAGTGAAGGGAAAAAAAAGTTTGAATTTTTTTAAAAAGAATTAAATATTTTTTTTGTTTGAAGGGAGTAGAGGTTTGAGTTTCGGGTTAGGGGATGAGGTAAGAAAAAAATTGAAATATTTTTTGTGAATGGGGTTGGTGGAGGTGGGGGGCGGGGTAGGGTAATGGGGGTGGGGTAAGGAAAAATTTAAATTTTTTCAAAAAATATATTTAATTTTTTTTAGGAGGGAGGAGGTGGTAGGGTGGGGGGTTCGGGTAGGGGGGCAAGAAAAAGTTCAATTTTTTTTAAAAAAAATTATTTTTTTTAAAAAAAATTATTTTTTTAAAAAAAAATTATTTTTTTTTTGAAAGGGGGTGAGAGGGGGTAGGGGTTTGAGTTTTGAGTTTTGAGTAGGAGATGAGGTAAGAAAAAAGTTTGAAATATTCTTTTTTGGATGGGGATGGTAGGGGGTGGGGTGCGGGTAGGGGATTGGGGGCCGGAGTAGGAATTAGTGATTTTTAGAGTTGTATGGATATTTCAACTTAAGAGTGAGGTTGCAAGAGAATTTTAGAAAATGTTTTCCTTACTTTTTTAAGAGAAGTCATTTTCCTTATGTTTGAGAAAAAATAAATTGATTTGGAAAATATTTTCCAAAACCTTTAAACCAACCAAACATGAGAAAATTGGGAAACATTTTCCAGAAAATGTTTTCCTTCATACCAAACACACCCCAAGATTCAATCTTGAGCAAAAGGGATAACTTAGAGCCTTTTTGCCATTGAGCTACCGATTGTCCTTTGTTTAGAAGGTACAATATTAGATATTTATACCTAAAACAATAATCTCGCTTTATATGTAATTTTTCGATCCTTGAAATCCATGTAGATCCGCCCTTGCTAACAGTATAAAAAATATTTAGTCTATACAGTTAAGTGACACGAAGGAGAGTTTTGGAGTAATTGGTAAAATTATTGTCATGTTATCAGAAGGTCATGGGTATAAGTCGTGGAAATAATTATAGAAATATAAGGTAAAGTTGTGTACAATAGACCCTTGTGATCTATCCCTTCCCTGGATCAGACCCTAGAACTTTAGTGCACTGAGCTACTCTCTGACACATTGTCTTTTTAGTCGATTGAAGAATCAAGAATATTATGGTAATAAATAATATGTCATGCTTAACATCACAAATTTGAAACCATGCTGATTCAAATTAAATCCATAAATCCAAGTTTTCAACTCTCTGATTGCATCATCTCATCAAAATGCGCAATGTAAAATTTCTCATTCATCATTATTTAAAGTATTAATTTTCACATGACATCTCATTATTTCAATTCCGAATATTTCCCGTCACCTCTCTAAGCCTACATATACGTTGTAAAGTCAGTACAGAAATGGAAAGACACCTACCTCAGCAAGAATATTTTCTAGTTCAACAGTATGTACCTACATGAGGAATAAAATTAAGCCATGCAACCCCACTATATTTAACCATGGTAGATACCAGCGAATGTACATGATTGAAATAGTAGTAAGCATCTTCATTTGCAAAATATCAGTGAACATTAATACAGACGAAAGGGTACATGAAGTACAAACGTATAGATGTCCAATTATGAGTATTGCAAAGTACAAATAATGGTTATCTTTGAATAGTAGACATTGGAGAAATTTCAAAAAAAATGTATGTATATATATATATTAGTTTGAGATATTAATAATATTTTTTCAACACTGTCAACAAAGTATCAACTATTGACTTAGTCTTAGCAGCACCGTTTGGCCATGAAAAAGTTGGAGTTGGAGTTGAAATTGAAGTTGGAGTTGGAGTTGTGTTTGACCATGAATATAAATTAAAGTTGTTTTTGAAATTTTGTGAGAGAAGTATGAATGGAAAAAAGTGAAAACAAATAAAACTTGTTTTTTCACCTTTTCAAATGCAATTTCGAAATTGTATTTGGAATTTTCATGGCCAAACACATATTATTTTCACTTTTTTCACTAAAGTGAAATAATTTTCCGACAAAATATAAATAATTTTCATGGTCAAACGGCTACTTAAATTATACAAAAATAGAGTCATAAATATGACATTATTAATTATAAAGATTATAGGGAAGATTTTGGAGTTGTGGGAGATCAAGGGGAAGGTCCCGGGTGTGAAAGCTAATTACAGAAGTAGTAGTGAAAATAACACCTAAGAATCAAATCCAGTTGTACTTTGTTAGTGCAGTTTTCCTCTAGATTAATATCTAATAAAAATAAGATAAAGTTCAATATTCTTCCAGACCTCCCCTAGACAGATAATATGATCTTAAATACAAGAGCCACTTTATAATTTTAGCTTGTGCCTTAAAAAAGTTTCCTTTCCTATTGATTAGCCTATGAAATATATACTCTCCGTCTCAATTTACATGAATTAATTTGACTTTGACACTAAGCTTAACAAAGAAACAAATAAATAAATGTTTGTGTGGGCTAAATCATTTCATTGAGAACAAATACGTATTTTAAAATTAAATTATTACTAAATATAAAAATATCATTTTTTTGAGATTAATTAAAAAAAAAAGTAAATCATATTAACTGAAATATAAATTGAAATAGAGGGAATTTTATTAGTAGTCGTCTGGCCATGAGTATTTTTTTACTTTTTTCCGAAAAATTATTTCACTTTAGTGAAAATAATAGTGTTTGGCCATGAAAATCTATATCTATCTGTATATAAAGGAGACTCTAGACAATCCTATGTGGCATGTCTTAGAGACTCCAAAAACATTTATCTTTTTTGTAGCTTTTTTGACATTAATTGAATTTTTTTCTCCATTTAAATATTTATGTGTTTAAGGAAAATTCAAAAGCCACTATATTTAATTTTATTAATTATTTCATAATTTTAAAAATGAGATGAAGAGTTAGTAATGTGGAAGGTCTTTTAAAATGAATATATAATAAATAGTCCATAGGATTGGGATTATTTAACACGTCCATTTCCTCTGGAAAATGAACATGTAAAGGTGTGTTCTTCGATTAAATCCGTCTAGATTAATTCTTTGATTTGATGCTGCAACAAAAATGTCTAATTATTTTTATTTCAGATAGGGGCTTTCCACATTCTGAAAATTGAGCCACACAAACCTTTTGGGTTAAGAAAGGTAGAGTACTGTCGTTTGATTTGGTTAGCACATCTATGAGCATCTTGTTTGATTAAATTTTAGTCTTACCTGAACATAGCTGATTTTATTCGAAAGTTTACACATATTGGCTCTGATTTGAATTGTTTAACTTAGGTGGTTTGGAACTTACTTGCACGAGAGGTTCTTCGTCAAGCTGTTGGTATTTTTTATATTGCGCTTTAACAGAATTATATTTTTATTTGTTCAAGTGTTGCCATTAACATTACGTGCAATATCAGGTGCTTTAATTCATCGCCTTACTTTTCATCCATAATCAAGTTTTATAACCTGTAGATACTTCTTTTTAGTACAGGGATAGATTAATAATCAATTGACATAATTGTTAGATTACCATTTCATTAAACTGAATCCAACTTTCCAGTTTGATGATTCAAATCCTTCTGCAAGTGCTGATCTGACTGTGGTTCTGATGCAAGAAGGATTGGCACACATACTTCTTATTGGTAAAAGATGAGCTTGACATTTTGACAAATCCTTTTTGATATAAGTTTTAAACAGATTTTAAAGGTGAATGAGGATGTCCGAATTTCTATTGCAAACTTATATGAAAGGTTAAGGCGGAGTTACTAGATTGTGAAGGTGTTTCTATGGCCTCCATTCTCATTTATTTATTATCTCCTTTTTTTGGACCTTTTATTATTTTAAATTAATATATTATGTATTAAAAAAATTCAAAAACTACATCATAAAAGACACATCTTAAATTCACTTAAACATATTTTAACGTATTTATTGAATTTTAATGAATGTTATAATTTCATATGACTTACTATCTTTTCACCTCCCACACTTTTCCTATCCTCAAAATTTACATTGAATTTTTATTTATAAGGAACCATGCTGATGGATGAATGTTAAATTCTGTTTTCAATTATTTGAGTTTTATCATGTGACTAATTTATTTAGTTTTGTGTTATTTAATTTTGTGTTAGTGATTTTTATTTTCATTTTTACCGTATGAAATTTATAGTAAGTTTGTTAAGGCAACAAATATTGATAATACGGACATAACATTATCCAAATTTTCAACCAGAAACAAGGCATCCTACTTTCTATATTAAATTTTTACAGTTTAAGCTCTAACTATACATTTTAGAATTCTGATGAAGTTTGTATTTTCATGAGGAGATAGATGAAATTTTCAGTACTCTTCACAGAGTTTATTCTTCTCTGTCATGTTTGAAATATTCTGAGTAAGAAGTGTACTAATCGAAAGGTAGCTCATACTAATCAGTTGCCGCAACGCTTAAGGTAGCTCATACTCATCAGTTGCCACAACGCTTTCTTAGATATGAGATACAACAATAATATATTCAGTGTAATCTCAAGAGTCAAATTTGTGAATGGTAGAATATAATCCTGCCATGGAAGGTATAGTGTTTTTACTAGATGGTAAAATTTGAAAAAAGAGATGTTTAGTGGTTATCATTTGATACACGACTGTTAATTTGGCCTAATTTAATTTGAACAAATACGATCATGGCTATATACACTTTTCGTACTGAAGAAATTAGACTTGTAGTTCATTACAAATATTACTTTTGATATTCAAATTGTCAGTGTATATAAACATTCATTTCCTTTTTAATTGTAGAGTGTTATGATTACATAATTGATGTAATTGATGGTATGTGTATTTTCTATTTTATAACTTGTAATAACATTTAGATATTATTAAGAGAAATCCTAATTATGAGCACTGTGAACTATTTAAACTGAAATTAAAAGAAGTATTTAGCCATTTTCTTAGTAGTTATCATATAGTAGCATTTATTTCTTTTTTCAAATTGAACATGCTATTGATAAAAAAAAATTCAAGACATAAAATTTTGGATATATATATATATATATAAAAAAGAGACCTCTCTATGAACAATCTTTGAATATATTAGTTTAATCTTCATTCATGATATAACCGCATTCGTGTCCCAAATAAGTGAAAAGAAGGAAAACTTGTTTTCACTTCTACTTCTCTCACAAAATTTCAAAAACAACAACAATTTATATTTATGGTCAAACACAACTCCAAATTCAACTTCAACTCTATTTCCAACTCTGGAAAATTATGTTTTCATGGCCAAACGGGCCCTAAAGAGTCGCAGTGAACTACTACACAATCATGCAGGGCGGATAGAAATTCATGCAGGTTAAGCTAAACCCACCCACCTAGTTATGGTATCTTCCATCCGTACTCATACAAGTGTAAAAAGTAAAATAGATAAGGGTGGCATGAAATCCTTCGAGATGTTATGCAGCCTCATCCCATTCCCGTATTGTAATCAAGTTTTTGCAGCAAAAAAGCTACATACATTTACTTCAACAGAGGAAAGAGATCAAAAAATCGGCCCAATCCAGCAACAAGAAACAGGGTGCTAAATAGTTCAGACGGGATACATTGAAATGATTACAGTACATAAAAGATGGTACATCAATTTGACCTATCTGACAAATTTTGACCCCAGAGCTCCGGAGGAGTGCACATATATGCTGAGAGAACTGAAATCATGAAGAACATACTCATTTTTTGCTCTTGCTTTCATCTTTTTCTCGCTCCCGCTTCTTGTATAACCGTTCAAGCACACGTTTTGCCTCACATTGTGGAAAATTTGCAAGGTCATAGTAGTGTGGTGCGATATCAACCAACCTGAAAAACATAACAAAAAGGGGAAAGAAGAGAATAGGAAGGCAAACTTAGTTTATAACTAGGCCATGTTCAAATTTAATTTCGAACAAAATACATTCGTAGGAACAGGTGGTACATTGGAAAGCAGTTCAAGATAAAGAGCTAGTTTCAGCCAATTAACAGTAACCCTCATATAGATTCAATATTTATTTTGCTGACATAAATCAACTTCCAACTAATGAAGTTCTATATTGGATAAAATATTAAAGAAAAGGGAGTAATATTTAGCAAGGATTATCAAAAGACAACAAATGAGACTTACCATTCACCCCGGATATCAGTCACAGTGCGAATGAAATTCCTGCTTGTTAAGACATATTCGTTATATATAACCCATTCTGGCTTGTGATCCAGGCAATTTGAAGGATGCAAGTGTACCACCTAAAACAACAGAGATGGACATAGTGAGAAATCAACGGCATTGTTGCGCCCACTAAAGCTATTAGTATGAGTTAATTCGCTAACTAGTACAAATGCTTACTTGATTGTCTTTAACAGTTAGATAATGCCCAGTACGCTCTAGGTGTGCAACCTGCATGAAATACCCAGCTAACATAGCCTTCCTTATGTTCACATAGTAGTCGCGACTGTTGAAGTCTGTGCTGCATAACTTGAGGTTGAACCTGGCCATTATACGAGCAAGTTGTTGCCTCACATTGTCAGCTGATTTGAGAGCCCTCTGATTGATGAAATTCTCATAACACCATTGAGGATCCTCCTCTGAGATACCATTACCATCAAAAGACAATATCAGGGTTAAAAGGGACTTCTAAATCTGAACTTGTTTATTAAGGAGATACTATATACTATATATATACTATATAGGAACTGAACATAGATACTCACGGTTTTGCTTATAGGCGTGATACACATTCAGCAACGTCAAATGATCCCCATCTATGTGACCGAACCGATTCTTTGCTTCATCAGCAGCTTTTTGAGCCTCCCTAGGCCGGACAAAGCAATTGGGTACTAGAGAAAAAATTGGTTATCACAGCGGAGGCCCACTGTAGGTCAGCAGATGCATAGAGGCGAGACGACACCATTTGCTTCATGAGAGAATACTGAGAAACTGCAACTATCTCTATCAGCACTTACTTAGAAATCTATGGCACTTGCCAACCGGGGGCATTGAACCCAGACAAGACAGTTGCTGATGACAACCTAAGAAGACACATGCAACTAACCCCACACACATATTTGCATGCACATGTCGTGCAGTTTAGCACATGATATCATATGCACAGACAAATGTCTATGCACATGAACAAAAGGCATGGTAAAGCGGACTAGTATTCCCAAGCCTGACAAACTCTTGACATAGAACAAAGACAAGACACGACGACCAACTAAAAAGGAAGTAAAAATGGCGGGAAACCGTACCTGATAGCATCGCAGAAATTGAGAGGATTTCATTGGAGCAGTTGAATTCTGGGCTGACAACAAGCATTTTCCCCATCTGAGGATCAAGAGGAAATTCACTCATTATCTCACCCAACTTGGTCATGTTTCCATCATCATCCAGTGCTCCTAAGTAATTTAAAACCTCTAGAGCTCTCATCAACGTCTCTGGGGCAGGAGGATCCATAAAATCAAAATGAACCAGGTCATCAATACCTAACTTCTTCAAAGTTAGAACTGTATTAGCCAAATTTGACCGAAGTATTTCTGGATAGGTCTGTGGTTGAAGATCATTATGGAAACTTCTCTCCGTGTAAAGTCTAAAGCATTTTCCTGGCTGTGTTCGTCCAGCACGTCCTGATCTTTGGTGCGCACTGGCCTTTGAAATAGGAGACACCAACAAAGACTCAACACGCACCCTTGGGTTATAAACCTTTTGCTTAGCAAATCCCGGGTCTATGACATAAACAATGCCATCTATTGTCAAAGATGTCTCCGCAATGTTGGTTGATACAACAATCTTCCTGCCGGGAGGACCACCCTCCACCACCGGTGGTGGGGCTGGGTCAAATATCTTTTGCTGCATAGCTGGGGGAAGTGTAGAATAAAGAGGCACCGCTTTAATGGGGCCTACTTGATCACCCATATTACCAATCTCTTTTGTGATTTTGCGACATGCATCTTCAATCTCCTCTTCTCCGGTAAGGAAGACAAGAATGTCACCAGGAGGTTCACATGTGTGTATCTGCACCACGGTCCGAATGGCAGCCTCAAGATAGTCTCTTTCAGGATCCTGAGTGTAGAAAATTTCCACCGGATGGAGCCTTCCAGGAACTTTCATGAGAGGTGCACCATAGAAGTAACCCTGAAACTTCTCTGCCTCAAGTGTGGCACTCATAACAACTAGCTTCAGGTCTGGTCTGTTTTTCAAAACTTCCTTCAGAAGCCCAAACAGGACATCTGTTGCCAAAGTTCTTTCATGAGCTTCATCAAGAATAATTACCTTGTAGCGTTCCAATAGAGGATCTGCCATTGCTTCTCTTAAAAGCATACCATCTGTCAAGTATCTGCCACACACAGAGACACAGGCCAATTACTAATTCGTCAGCAACTAGAAGTCAAGAATTTTTCTAACAAGGCAAGCAAATTACGCAAAAGAAGGAACACTTCCAAGCTACATTACTAGAGAATTTAAGAAGGCATTGGGACAAAAAAGTGGAATTTGGAAAAAAAGTAGTATGGAAAAGTTGAAAATGGTTTTTGAAAATTGGAGTTGGAGTGCTGGACATGAATACAACTTGGGAAAGTATTGTATTTTTGTAAGTGATTGGAGTTTTTCGAATTCCAGAAAACATTTCTATATCCAAGCATGATTCCAGAATACAATTCCAGAAAATGCAAAAATTATCCATGGCTAAACGGGCCCTGAATATATTTTATATCACATAACAATTTACTTACTTCAAAACAGTTCTAGCACTAGTGCAGTCCTCAAAACGAATGCTATATCCAACTTCTTCCCCAATTACAACATCCATCTCTTCAGCAACTCGACGAGACACAGACATTGCAGCCACCCTCCGAGGTTGAGTACAACCAATCATATACTTCCTGCGCTTATCAGCTGTCTCTACTTCAACAGCATCCAAAACAAACTGTGGAATCTGTATTACATAAACAAATCCTTGAGCAGTAGCTAGATAAACAACTTGCTCCCCAGTAAAATAGAGAGCTTATTCAAGAGTGATGAAGCATCTGGGAACATATACATGAACAAGCAATTGAGGAAGCAAGCAAAGAATTAAAGAAACACACGCAGACCATAAGGGGCCAATTCTGCACAAATACACAGTATAATAAGCATTTTTTTTCAAGGAAAAAAAAAGAACTTAAACAGAGCAATTCAACTAAATTCCCAATAATCCACGGAGTTTTGAAGTTGGAAATATGGATTTCTGAATTAAAGAAGAAAACCCTAATAATACTTATAGAAAATATTACTCCACTACTCTAATAAAAGAACCTCAAATAGTATCCAACTTCTTTTTGCACCCAAGGGTGTGGCTTAATGGTTCAATGAAGTTGGGTTGAGCACCATGAAGACTCAAGTTCAATTCCCAACAGAAAAAAACGCTAGGTGATTTCTTCCCATATGTTCTAGCCTTGGTGAACAGAGTCACATAGATGGTACCTGTTGCTGCTGCGATGTGGCAGATATCCAATGGAATTAGTCGAGGTGCGCGCAAACTGTCTCTAACACCACGGTTATCAAAAAATAGTATCCAACTTATTTTCTTCTTTATGTCAAAGAGAACCTTGTTATTTGAGAAACTGAGGATGGAAAATAATAGCAAGGTTGATGCCTTCCTAAAAGAAGCTACACGTATAAATCCTACAAGGATTCAATTCATTATACAAATAGATTACAGCAGAACCAACAATCTATTTGTTTTAATCAGTTAGCAGACCCAACTATCTTAAGCTAAGCTGCTCGGACTCGGGTGCGGGTATCCGATACGGGTGTGGATCTAGAGGTCGGATCCTTCATGATCTCAGTTTTAACTAAATCCTATAAGGGTTCAATTCTTATACAAATAGATTGCAGCAGAACCAACAATCTATTTCTTTTATCAGTTAGCAGACCCAACTATCTTAATTCTTAGTGACTTATAATCACACATTCTTCTATTTTAATTCGGTAGTTAGATCTAATACCACATTTTGCACAAACCTATAGCATAGTAGCATCATGAAAGTCGAGCAACCCCAATCAACTACACAATCCCGAACTAGTTGGGGTTGGCTATGTAAATATGTTCTATATACATTACTAGTTGTACTCAATCTCATTCCTACATTTCACACGTCATCAATAGAAAGAAACTTTATAAAGAGCCAGCAAACAAAATGCACCCAACAATATAACTAGAATATATTATAAAACTATTATCAAACTCCCTGTAACATATTACTAGAATGGCCAAGTAATCAATCAATCAACTAAACCAAAATCACAAATAATCCAACACTAAGCTCAATTCTAGTAAGTTGTAAATCAAATTGCAAACAACAATATTGCACAAAAGAGCGAATAAAACAGTAAGCTCAATACCAATTATCTATCAATCAAATTGCAAATAAGTAATACTAGTAAGGATTTCTGACCTGAGTAGTTTTACCACTACCAGTTTCACCAACGAGTATAAGAGTTTGATTAGATTTCAAAGCCTGTAAAAACTCCTCCTTTTGATGCCAAACAGGAAGAGTCTTCCTCTTCTCCAAAATATCATAAAATCTCTGTGAATAAGGCTTTCCAGTCCACTTGTTAATCGAAGATGCCATCATACTGTTTCCACCATTTAAGGTTAGATTGACTTTCTTTGTGGCCGTATCATCAACCACATCAAACAAACTGACCTTCCTCTTCCTCTCCGTTCCCATCCGGCGACTAGGATTTTAGGTTTCCGGTGGAAAACCTAAGATGATAAAAGGGGAAAGAGAGAACTAGGGTTAGAGATTGTGGATTGCTTATATAGGAGGAGGAGCTTTCTGGGTTCGGTTTCTAAACTTCTAACCGCCCGCATCATTTTCAGGTTTCGCGGGCCAAGGCCCATTCATTTCTATGCCGCCCCTTTATTTCTCGCGGAGCTGGACCAAGCACATTAGCAGCAATTTTTTTGATGGACCTCTTATTTGCACAAATAACCATTTGAGTCGTCATTTAATTTATACTCAAATATAATTTATTTATTTTTAGGTAAATCTATTCGCTTTGGGTATAACTTCAGATATATGTGATTGAAAGTTCAAAATTTGTGTTTGATTCTGATATTATCCAAACATCAAGCATGATTCAATACTCAAATGGCCAAATCTAATCCAAATAAGCTCAAAATCTGAAACAAAAGTTCCCTATAATACAAAGAACCACTTAGCATCCTTTAAATCTTTTATTATATGATAATTTGCAGTGCATCTAAAAATTAGCTAAGATTTCAGTTATATGTATCTAAATTTTTAAATAAAAAAAAATGTTTCGAATTTCAATAACACAATACATAATTCTACCTCAAATTTATTTTTCAAATAAGATTAAACTCGCAACATAAGTTATATACATCATAACAAATAGCTTCAATCTTCAATTAGTCAAAAACAACAACAAATTTGACGAATCCATTTCATAAAATTGTGCTTTACCATTGTTTCAAGCAAAAGTGGACCCAAGCCTTGCGCGTAAAACGTTAATTAGGATAAAGTTTCACGTGCATCTCTTAAAAATTTAATAATTATGATAGCAAAGTAAAAAAATGAATTTAAAAATTAGGACGAGAAGAGAAAAAAATCTTTTTTTTTTATTAAGAGTTAATGGGGAGACTAAAGTTTTGAAATTTGAGGTTTTTGGTGGCGTAGGAATTTAAAAGTTGGGGGACGAAGCCCGAGGGAGAGTGCAGACTAAAGAATTAAACAAGAAGTAAAATAATCTTGTGTGACACATAATTTGTAAAGAAGATATTTTTAAAAGAAAAATGTTTATGTCGTGATCCCTAAGTTGTTACATGGTACTTGGAGTTACGGGGTCCCATGGTATGACATGACACTAGAAATAATAAAATAAACTGATACATACTGAGCGGATGTTAAACTTGAAATGATACAATAACAATAAAATTCAGTATCAATATTATATGGTCAAAATCTAACACTGTCTGACACAACTGATAAGCTGAAAGTCAAACGATCTATCTGAAGGCCTCTACATAAGATGAGTTCCAGGACAAGCCTTCAGCTAACTCCAATTGTCTGAAACTAGAATAAAAATGAAATGAAATACTAATAACTAGCCCTTGAATGATGAGGATTGACCAAAATATTGCTGCTGAAATGATGCTGAGTTATGCTAGTCGCGGTCGAGATGTTGAACATCCGAACCTATATTATAAGACAACATAACGCAAAGAAAAATATACAATTAGTACTTCGAATGTACTGAGCATGTGAGATATTCACTATAATATATAAGCTTATTATGTTGAAAATAACATGATAAGCTGAACATGGACTAAAATCTGTAAACTGATGCAATGACCAAGTAATAACCATGAAGAAATATAATATACTGAAGTAATTGAATACAAGGTCATGCGAGGTCTAAGACTGAACAATGGAAGGGTTCCATATCCGACATAGACCATGCGGGCAATATGAAGTTCAAGTTGTAACCTAAGTTGGGAGGGTGTTCTATATCTTACCAAGGGTACAAACCATGATTGGTGTGAATTCACTCATGAGCCCATTTAGGGTCAGGGAGACACTCTCAATTGGCAAAGACCCCTTTAATCTACAGTGGCATATAGTTTGAGACTTGAATTATCTGAACCATGTCCTTGCGGTGCTAACTCCCAATAGAAAGGTAAACTGATACACTAAAATGCTCAACAATAATAATATTCAAAATTGAAAGATAAATGCTTTATCTGAAAGTATTCTAAATCATGAAAACTGAAAGAATGAGTATTCAACTAACAATGCATAATATCCTAGATCATCGAGTGTTCATAATTTCCCCATCTTTGAAGAATGCAACTAATCATGACAATACTAGAATCTAAATGTAATAAGGAATTTCATAACTCAACCCCAAATTAGAAATATATCAATATAATGAGAATTCACAATCATGAGTATATAATGATGCTCAAATTTATGAAAAAATAAATATATATTCATGGCTTAGTCAAAGCAACGGATTGAAAGATAATGAAATTTACGTTTTTCATGAAAATCCTAAGCTTGGAGAATGAATTAAACTTGAGAAATTGAGCTAAATGTGAAACTCAATAGTGAAAAGGACCTATTGATGAAATCCCACATACCTGAAAATAAAAATCTTGATGATTTTTTTATTTTTCTTGAGTATGAGGAGAAAATTCTATATTCTTGACTTGAGAGAATTTTGATAGAGTTTGAGAGCTTTAATTATTGTTATGAGCGAGAAAATTAAATAATTATATGATATAACCCCTCAAAAAGTACCTTTAAACGACTTAGTATAGGGCTAAAAATCTTGAAAAAGATCAAAATAACCTTCATTAAACGTGCAATGAAGTTGTTGAAAAATTATAGCAGGAGTCGTGAGTTGCGTATGACTAATGTCCCTGACGCACGGTTCATATGTGAAACACCTCAGATTTCTGGACCTTGGAAAATCCTTGAACTTTGGGCTTACTGCCCTAGTTACGACTGATCCCTATGAGTCGTAGGGTGTCCTGACGAGTCATAACCAAATCAATAAGTTTGTGGCTTGATTCTGCTCTGAGTATGAGTGGCTCACAAAGAGTCGTAAGGATAAGTTACGAGTCATAAGGTGTAATCGTAGGGTGTCTAGTGTAAGTCTTAATTTAGGTTCTTTGTTGACTATGACTGGACCCTATGAGTCGTAAGGTCTTATTACGAGTTGGTTGGTTGAGTCGTACATAACCCGCCCTAGGGCCCTGTCGTACTGGGCATCCCAAGTCCGACCAGGACCGGAGATCACCCTCGTTACCCAACCCAACCTCCAACCGCCTTTTCTGAGTTGGCTGAATTTTGAGCATGAAGCAAGATCGTGTAAAAGCTCACATAAAGACTCTGGGATAAGATCACAATCGTGATCAACCCAACCGAGTCCAACCATCTCATACCAATAATCCAACCTTACCAAACCATACCAAAAGAAGGGCCATAAACCAGGCCATAACCAAGGATATTCCAAAACATAATATAATTAATTCCAAAATAAAATATGATGGAACAGTGAGAAATTATGTCCGATGATGCCAACCTCCCAGCTTATTCCTATGCCAAGGCCCACACCCATACTGATCCCGCCCATTCCAACCCATAAAAGTACCACAGAGCCTCTAACCAAAAGAGTAATGAAATTTAGTTGCGACATGTCCCTAACCATACCCAAAACAAATATCCAAAGTAAAACCAAAGTGTCTAGAATTATCCATAACATGGAATGGAGTCTTCCGAAAGAATGAAAAATCACCACTTTAGTCTAAATGTTGTCCTCGAGTTAATCACTATGTAGGAGGAGTAGAACGATCGGTTCCTGTATAGCGTGGGTATACATCCGCCAGTAGATGGTGTTAGCGAGTGACCGCTAGCATTATCTCAGGGTAAGGATAAAATAATGTTATTTATAAAACCATCCATATGCACACAACCATACATACATCCATATGCTGGGAAAAGGGATCGAGTTTAGCATGCCTTTAAAACCTTTACCTGGGCTGTGTAGCTTTGCCGTCCTAAACCACCCAGGGCTATATGGGTTCATCCCCCTGCTGAAAAGGCCGCAGTGCGTGTATCCGCACAATCAAGGAAGAAACCCTTGGGATGACTAGTACATCCTATAAATATAGTGTGACATCATGCACATGGTCACCAAGACCAACCTCATATCAACAAATATGAGTTTCCAATTTTGGTCCCCTCGGGACTTCCACCTTCCACGGCTTAGCTACACCTTCCGCCATTATTGCCCAATTAAAACTAATTTCCAAATAACCAAAACATTATCCATTTATTCATCATACCAACCCTTACTTGCAAGTCTCATCCATAGTCAACCATCTATAGGTTTAAGGAGACTTTCAAGTGCCCTTCTATTTACTATATTAAACCACTTGGGGGATTCCATGTACCCAACAAGCATAACCATTAGCCATTTACCATTCCAAGCCATTTAAACCATACATAATTCATTTACCAAGTTTTAAAACATGCAAGAGTTCCATTAAAAATAGTCAATGCAATGAACATATCTTTATAAGCATTTTGTCAAATACATTGGGGGAATAATATGACTAAAACCAATTTCAATTACCATTAAACCATTCTCATGCAATATAATTATCCAAAACCACCATTAATGCATATAAAATCATAATTAAAATTATGAAAAACCATAACCAACCATTTAATATCAAAACCCCTAAATCATATTTGAAAACCAAAATCAAACAATCAATGAAATCATGGAAACATTCATAAAACCATGCCTTTAGTTAGAATTAACAATGGGGGAAGAGAACATGCCTTAAACCAAGATGATGATGAAAAGAAATCACCAAGACAAGCCCCAAATTGATCCTTTAGTTGAAACCCTAGCTTTCCTTGCCCAAAAGCTCTTGAGAGAATTATGGAGTGTTTAGAAGAGTTAATAAATGGAATAATAGGATAAATAACCTACCAAGTAGGTTAGAAGTCATAGGAACTTATTAGGATAAATGGAAAAATGTCCAGAATACCCCCACTTAAGTTGCACCAAAATCCCATCACAAGGATACGACTGATCCTCACGAGTCATACCTTTCCAATACTAGTGGTACCCTCCACTTGTACCCTAAGCCTCAACCTTTTGATCAAACGTTGTCCAGTATACGACTCATCCAACCAAGTCGTATCCAAAGCACACGATCCGTACCTTTTATTCGTACCCCTGGCAAAGTTAAACACAAGGAAAATTTAGACATTGTCCACCATACGAGTCTTGGGTATGACTTTTACCCTAGATTATGACTCACGGTGAGACACTCGTACTCAGATCCAACCCAAGTAACCAAGTCTAAGATTAAGTTAAGGAACCAAACGATCCATACACATGAGTGTATTAGGTCCAGAGATAAAAAATCCAAAAAAAATTCTATGATCCAGATTTCAGTAAGGATAATAGTGTAGGGTGCCTTGGTGGTACACCTTTGGTTATGACTTGTGGTGATGAGTCATAGAAAGTGGCTATGATTCAAGGGTTGACTCGTAATCAAAGGTGATCTTTTTCTAGCTTTTAAGTTGGGGACACTTTAGACATTTCCCACTTAAAACCTTTTTGACCCCATCTCTATAAAATACTTTTAGGGCATTCATTTCACAGTTTAATAGATTAAATAATATCTTTACTCTCTCTAAATCCTCTCAAGCAATTCAAGCTAGGATTTCACCAATTTGGTCTTCTAAGGTATCAAGGGTCAATTTCTCTCCATGAAACCTTATAATTCAGGAATGTGACTCTTCCCTTAAACTTAATATCTTTATTGCATAAAAATACATGGTTGTTTATGTGGTTCAAAGTAAGGGTTTTGACTTGATTGGTTTTTTTTGACATGAATGGTTAATTAAATATTTTCTCATGGTTTTATGATGCATTACTTATGTTTTAATTATGGTTTTAAATTTGTGGGTGCTTGTGTATGGTGGACGAAACTAGGGAATTGTGAATTTCCCAAACTTGTGACTTTTGAAGTGGTTATTACCCCAACCCCATGATGTGAAACTGGTTTTTAATTATGAAAAATGTGGGAATTTGTGAAATTGAACCAACCTTGAACTATTGCATGACATAAAGAGGGATTTGAAACACAATGGTCAGATTTAATGAACAAAGGGAGTTGTTCTCCCCAAGCTAATGGAAATTATTTTGGCAAGATGTTATTACCTTTCAAGTGTAGTTGGTATGACGATATCAACAATGTGTGCCTTAATGTAAAACATGATTTAATGAATGGAAATGTGTGATAAATATTTTAATAGGACTTTAAAAAAGGGTTGTGTAGCTGAGTCGTGAAAGTGGAGGTCCAAGTGATCAATACTGGAAATCATACTAGTCGGTGCGGGGGTCATTATGGCTTGAGAGTTCGAGTCCCCTTGCTTAGACAAGGTGGTTCGAGTCCACCTTATTATTATTATAATTGGAGGGTTTGAGTCTCCCATATCATATTTATGATCTTGTCATTAAGTCACCTTAGTATATGATTGGAGGGTTTGAGTCCTCCGTGTATATATATGAGATTATTCTCTGATTCTTGTGGCTAAACGCATTGGGGCCCGACTAGTGGGGTGGAACTGGGCTGGCCCATATAGCTCATGGATACTATTAATATGACGGTTGAGCGACACAATCCAGACTAAGGTTTTAAATTGCATATTAAGCCTTATTCCCTATCTTGGCATGTGATATATATATATATATATACGTATATGCACTTGATAATGTGCATGGAATTTTGAATAATTTGAACTGCTATCTTGGCATTTGTTTTCCCATAGCACTGAGTTACATACTAACACTCCAACCGCTAATCGTCTACGTATAATGCATCCCCATGCGATGTAGGATTTGACCATATTTCTACTCCTCCTAGTCAGTGATTGCGGATTAATCAATAGTCGACTTGAAGTGGTGAACTTCCATTTTTCAAAAGGCTCCATTTCAGGATTATGTTTTCTTTTGAGTTTAGACCATTGGATACTGTTTTTGGCTATAATCAAGGGCATGTCTCGACATTATATTGATATTCTATTTGGTAGAGGCTTTATTGGACTACTGTAGACTTGAGATAGTTTGATCGTTGCTTGGTTATACTCTTATCATAATATCTTTGATTTTAAGTTTTCTTATCTTGTTATATGTTCAAAATTCATCTGATATGGGGTAAGGTGGTTGATGGTTTGGGTATTGAGGTGGTCTTCAATCCTTGTTGGACCTGAGATACCCAACATGACCAGGCCTCGGTTTGGATCATGTCAGATTAGAATCAGAGCCTAAGTTCATGGTCATTGGGTGTCCACAAAGTCGTGTCGAGTAGAGTCTTATAAGAGAGATGCTACGAGGTAGTTAGGAATATTTCTCTTTCTTGTTGTTCTATTTTTGAGCTATGGAGTTTATGATCTCGAATTGCTCTAATTTTTATTTGTTCACTTTTAGATCATGTCTCCGAGAAGATTTGATATTAGTGAAAACCGTCTTGTCCTTTCTGAGGACAATGGAAATGGAGCTCATCCACTCCAGGAGTTCAAACCCGATCTAGAGTCGCTGTTTTCGATTGCCCGAATTGTAATACCCCATACTTTTCTTAGCTCAATTTAGCTCTCAATGTGTCAAGGATTAACTCCAAAAGAGTATAACTCTTGATACGTATAGAATTTTTTAGCTCTAGACCCACTAATGTGTAGATAATTGAATCATCTTTCCAACAATACTAATTTCGCCTTAATTCAATACTCGATTAAGGAGTTATGGCGATTTTAGTAAAAACAGTAGGGAATCGCGATAAGCACTGCATCGCGGTGAAGAACAAATTCGCAATTATCCAATTCCAGTGAAGCATCGCGATTAGCCCACATCGCGGTGAAGCTCCATTTCACGTTCGTCCCATTCTAGTAGCTCAGCGCGATTAGCCTGTATTGCACCAGAAATACCAATGGGGCAGACACCGCATCGTGGTAGAGTGTAAAATGACACTCGTCATTTTTTAGTGGCACAATGCGATTACACCGCGTCGCACCAGAACCCAAAATGGCAATTGTTCTTTTTCAAGGGAGCCATCACAATAGCGTCGCGTCGCGGTGGAGTGCCAAATTGGGATTTTCCAGTTCTGAGTTAAATTTTACAAAGGGTAATCTAGTCATTCCCCTAAGCCCTAAATCGTGTAAAACACAGAATCTAGCCTATTCTAAGCATATTATGTATGTTTTTCATCAACTTCCTCTCAAAGAAACCCTAGAACATCAAACCTTAATCCCCAAGAAATTCAAATTCCACCATTCTTTTTTCAAGATAGCTCAAAATTAAGGATTCCCAATTCAAGAACTTCAAGAATCAATCTTTAAAAGCACAACTAGAAACTCAAAGTTCAAGTTTTTTCATCTAGTCATCAATTAAGGTATGTGTGATTTTCAACAAGGATAATCCTTTCATCCTTATTCCCAAAACTAGTTTTTAATTACAATGTTACATGATTTTGTATAATTACCCATGAATTTCAATTTAGGTTTCATACCCAAATATTGCTATTTGAAGATTAAGAGATTTTAAGTGATTTAGATGATGAATTGCATGTCTACTCTTGTATTTTCATGCGTATTGCAGTAATTTCTAGATTTAGAATTGAATTATCAATATTTTTGTTATCAAGCCTAAACTTTATGAATATTTGACATGAAATAGATGCATGGGTTATTAGCCCTAGTTTGAATGTTTTTATTTCAAGAAGATTATGCTTTTAAGCACCCCATGATTTGTATATTCAGATTTTTTATCAAAGATTTGATCTTTCGATCTCAGCTAAGGGTGGCAACGGACCGGAACCGGAAACCCCGGACCGGTTTTACCGGATCCGGAACGTTACCGGAACCTTGTTATCGGTATATTTCGCCGGAACCGGAGTTACCGGAACTGGAATACCGGAACATATACCCTGTTCGGACCGGTCCGGTAGCTACCGGTGTGGAACCGGAACGGACCGGTCCGATACCGGAACGTTACCGGAAATTTGGTCGCCACTACCAGTTTTTTTTTTTTTTTTTTTTTAAGTTTTAATTTAAATTGTAACTTAATTGAGATTAATATATAAGTTAAATATATATATTTTTAACTTATATAGTTTATATAATTTATTAACTTTTTTATAATAAGTTTAAGTTTTAATTATTGTAAATATATGTTAAGTTAATATAATATTTTTAGTAAGTTTAAGAAGTTAAAATTTTTTCTAACTTTATAAAGTTAAATACTTAATATAATATTTTTTTTTCATAATTGCAACAAACAAATGAGAAAATTTAAAACAAAATTAGGCAAACATTTATTACAAAGATATTAAATGTAAATCTAATCTACGCAGCCACCTTCTAGGAAGGGTTCTGTGTGAATTAGATTTCTATTGTACAATCTTATTAATATCTAAATTGTCTATAATTTTTTTGGCGTAATTTTTCTAATTCTTTGACAGATAAATCCTCCGGAATTGGTCTATTTCCTTGTTGCTCCATTGCTTCCATTCTATCATCACTATTTTCGTCAAAAATTTCATCTATTTCCTCTTAAATATGGGGCGGTAGTTTGGGAGCCCAAAATTTCTTCGTTCGGCATTGATCCAATCTCTAAATAATACCGAAATCTCCAAACTATCCCTTGCTAATGAATACCGATGATCTTCTATTATAAATCTTCCTGCGCTGAAAGCTTGCTCCGAAGCAACTGAAGAAGCTTGAGCTGATAACAAATCTCGAACCATCCTTGAAAGTTTTGGAAATTGTCTGATCCGGGTCTTCCACCACGATAAAAGTTGTTGTTTTCCAGTTTCATCTCTAATATTTTCTCGGTCCTGCGAAAGATACGAATCAAAATCATTACTCCTATAACATTGAAGACCAAGTTCTTCGCCCATCTCGTCATCTAAATCATCATATCTACGTCTAGAACTAGGAGGTTCAATCGGCCCAATATTTTGTTCCATAACTTGATACAAGTTATATAAATTCCTAGCTGTAGGTACTATGCTAGCACAACAAGTTTCAACTGATGGCTTTTCATGAAGTCCAATTTCTAAATTGTTGTATAATTTTCTAACCAACATCACTGTACCATGTTCTTTATAAAATGGGTTTAATAAATTAGTTGTTAAAATAATTTGTGGAATTGGAAAATAATATTTTTTAAATTTTTCAATCATAGCTTCATTTGCCTCTTTGTTAGGACATATTTTTTTATATTCAACAAGTACTTTAGAAATAGCATTAATAGTTACTAAAACAGAAGAAATAGTTGGAGTATATTGAGCAGATACTGTGTTCGTAGCTTGATAAAAAGTTTTCAAAAATTTACAAAGTTCTTCTACTTCAGTCCAATCATCTTCATCTAGCATTAAATTAACATCCTCATTATAAGAATTATAAACTAATTGTATAGGTTTACGATATATAATAGCAATTTCAAACATTTGAAACAAAGAATTCCATCTAGTAGGAATTTCTTTTGGAATTTTTCTATATGGAAGGCCACATTGTTCACATTTACGTTTAAAATCATCCATTGCAGCCTTTTTTTTATTTTTAAACATAGAACTACAAGCAATTCTCACTTTAACACAACCATTTCCAAACAAATGAATACCATCATGTACTATCAAATTTAAAATATGTGCGGAACATCTAACATGAAAATGATCTTGATACATTAAACATAATCTAGTTTTTAACTCGTCAATAGCTTTCAAATTATTTGAAGCATTATCTAATGTGCATGCCATAGGTTTACCAATAAATCTAAAATATTTCATGCTCTTCGTTATTGTATTAGCTATATACATACCGGTTTTAGACTCATCGACATATTTATAAGCAATAATTCCTTTTTGCATGTTCCAATCGTGATCAATCCAATGAGCCGTGAGAGTAAAATAATCATTACCGACAACACTAGTACCCATATCAGAAGTAACAGATATTCTACCATCAAATTTATCAAATAAGCAATGAAGAAAATGACAATGTTCAGCTTGAAATTTAAAAATATCATTTTTAATTGTATTTCGAGAAAAACCTTTAAAAGAGGGATTATATACTCGTTGAATATAATGAATAAAACCGGGATGCGAAGAAAAACTAAAAGGCAAACCCATAACAGCAACCATTTTTGCTAGTTCTTCTCTATCTACATCTTCACTATATGTCGAGGATGAACTTGCTTCAGCCGGGTTAAACATGTCTAAACGTGTTTGAACCATATTACCTCCTACAGATTCATGTACAAATGTTGTACCATCTTTTTTGGTCTTAGCCTTATTTTTTAGACGAATAAATTCTTTATTACATCTCATCAAATGCGAAGTTAGCAATCCTGTCCCGCCATTTCCCCCCCCAGTCAAATGTTTAAAAACATTCTTGCATTTATTGCAAGTAGCAGTACTTTTTACCCTATCATGCTCCATAAATTTCCAAACTAAAGACCTTTTAGTACGTTCGGTACCTTTGGCCCTAGTAAATTCCGGTAAAGGGGACAGTTCTTCACCGTGTTCCGGTAATTCCGTAACCGGACTAGTAGGGGTAGGGCTATCACCTAATTCTTGTTCTTCTATATCATCTTCCTCTGGTAAGTCTTCCTCAAAATTATTATAACGCCTATTCAGGGTCTCATTATCTAATTCCATATCGATACCAACATCGAAACCATTAGGTTGTGATAATGAAGTTTCATTAAATCTACCCGGTAATGAACTAGTACTAGCCTTACTTTTTTTATTTCTACGAAAGACCTTACCAAAATTTGATTTTTTACCACTACTATTTTTTTCAAAATCCATATTTCAAAATAAAATATTAAAACAAGCAATACAAATACAAATTGATGTTCGTAAATAAAAAAAATATAGATAATTAACGTAAATAAAAAGAGATTAAAGTTGGAACGAATATACCGAACGTCTGCGTAAAAGCAGACGTATAACAAATGTCGGAATTAAATGAATCCTCAACTTCAAGTGTTCAACTAATATAATAAAACTAGAAATATTTAGAGAGAATTTGAGAGAATATTAAGAGAGAGTATGAAAATTGATAATATTTGTGTGAAAAAAATAATTGAAATGAAGTATATTTATAGTAAAAATTTTAAAGGGTGGTGGGGGTAATTGGAAGGTGGGGGGGGGGGGGGGGGAGTAACGGCTACAATGCAACGGCTTTTAGCCGTTGCAAACCTGCTTTATAAAAAAAAAAAAAAAAAACTAATGTTAAATCCAAATTTCTGACCGTTATTCCGGACCGGAAACCGGTCAACCGGAACCATAAATACCGGAAATTTTCGAAGGTCCGGTCCGGTTTCGTTATCCGGAACATTTGGTACCGATAAACCGGAACCAACCGGACCGGTTTGTTACCGGAACCGAAAATCAACCGGAACCGGAACTACCGGAACGGAACGGAAAGTTCCGGTTCCGTTGCCACCCTTAATCTCAGCTTAGATATGGAATCCACTTTACAGTCTCAGTTACAGTTTTAATTAATAGATATACCATTGGTTTTCATTATAAACCATTATACTAGTTTTAAAGTGGAATTCCAACAGAATAAGCAAACATATTAAAGAGAGTAGTATTTAGCACCGAGTTATATGTTCACATGCCCTAGAACTACAAGCCAACGTAGGTACAGATTATCAAATTATTCTCATTTCTATATGAATGACAGATACAGATGTGATCACTAAGATTAGGTTATACTCCTAGGCAAGAGTATGACACATCTCCCCAACGTGAGGTTTTCTCATGAAGGAACTAGATGTTGGACACTATGATAGCTCACATAGTGAATGTCGGTTAGAAGAACCTCCCTAATAGTAAAGACTTGCAGAATAGTTTTTAAAATGTATTCCCCTATGTCTAGATTAACTCAGAAGAAGGTTAAGTTTCAGTGGTCAGATTTCTGTGAGAAGAGTTTTCTGGAGTTTAAGACTCGACTCATCTCAACCCTAGTTTTAGCACTACCTGATGGTACAAATGGGTTCATTATATATTGTAATGCCTTTAGAATCTGTCTGAGTTGTGTTTTGATGCAGAGAGGTAAGGTTATAGCCTATGCCTCATGAAAAGAACCACCCTACCCACGAACTTGAGTTAGCTGCTGTTGTGTTTGCTTTGAAAATATGGAGGCACTATCTTTATGGGGTGTATGTTGATGTATTTACGGATCACAAAAGTTTGCAATATGTGTTTACACAGAGGAAGTTAAATCTTCATCAGAGAAGGTGGTTAGAATTATTGATGGATTATGATATGAGTATGTTGTATCATTCGGGCAAGGCCAATGTAGTGGCAGATGCCCATAGTAGATTGTTTATGCACAGTATTGTCCATGTGGCGAATGACAAGAGAGAGTTAGTTCAGGAAGTTCACCGGTTAGCTAGATTGGGTGTAAGGTTGGGTGACTCATCCGAGAGAAATGTTTGGGTTCAGAGTAGTCATAATCCTCTCTAGTTTTTAAAGTGAAAGAGAATCAGGACAAGGATTCTAGTTTGGTCAAACTGAAGGAGTCAGTTAAAGACCAAAAGGTAGAGGTTTTCTCCCAAGGGGAAGATGGAGTGTTGAGATACCAGAGTAGATTGTGTGTACCATGTATTGATGATTTGAGGCAGCGGACCATGGCAAAAGTGCATGGTGCGCATTACTCCCTTCATCTAGGAGCCACCAAGATGTACAACGATTTGTGGGATGTCTATTGATAGAGCAGTATGAAGAGGGATATAGTAGAGTTTTTAGCTAAGTGTGCAACTTACCAAAAGGTTAAGGTAGAGCACTAAAGACTTGATGATACGTTGTAGAAGTTTGGTATTCCCACTTGGAAGTGGGAAGAGGTGAACATGGACTTTGTGACAGGGTTACCCCATTCGGTTCGTCAGCATGATTTGATTTGTGTTATAGTAGACAGATTGACTAAATCAACCCATTTCTTGCCAGTTCACATGTCCTACACAACAGAAGATTATGCTAAGTTGTATATCAGAGAGCCATTTGGAAGTGGGAAGAGGTGAACATGGACTTTGTGACAGGGTTACCCCATTCGCGTCGTCAACATGATTTGATTTGTGTTATAGTAGACAGATTGACTAAATCAACTCATTTCTTGTCAGTTCACACGTCCTACACAGTTGAAGATTATGCTAAGTTGTATATCAGAGAGCTGGTTAGATTGCATGAAGTTTCCTTGTCCGTCATCTTAGATAGGGGTACTCAGTTTACCTCTCAGTTTTGGAAGGCCTTTCAGAAAGGTCTTAGTACCCAAGTTCATCTCAGTTCAGATTTTCATCCGCGGGTAGATGGTCAGGCAGAGAGGACCATTCAGACCTTAGAGGATATGTTGAGGGCATGTGTTCTTGATTTCAAAGGCATTTGGGATGTCCACTTGTTGTTGATCGAGTTTGCCTACAATAACAATTACCATTCTAGTATTCAGATGGCCCCATTTGAGGCTCTTTATGGGCGAAGATGTAGATCACCAGTCAATTGGTTCGAAGTGGGTGAGGCCTCTTAGATTGGACCAGATATGGTGTTTGAAGCCATGGATAAAGTTCAGTTAATTCGAGAGAGATTGAAAGCAACTCAGAGTCGTCAGAAATCTTATGCAGATGTAAGAAGGAGAGATCTTGAGTTTGAAGTAGATAATATTGTTTATTTGAAGGTTTAACCCATGAAGGGGGTGAAGATATTTGGCAAAAAGAGAAAGCTTAGTCCTCGGTATGTAAGCCCCTTCAGGATTTTTCGTCGTGTAGGGAAGGTAGCGTATGAGCTTGATCTACCTGTAGACTTGTCAGCTACTCACCCAGTGTTCCATGTGTCCTTATTGAAGAAGTACATGGATGATTCAGTTGTTGTAATCCCTCTAGAAAGCACAGATATTCAGAATAGCCTTTTATACGAAGAAGTTTCAGTAGAGATTCTTGATCATCAGATCCGTAGACTAAGGAACAAAGAAGTTCCCTTGGTCAAAGTTTTCTGGCAAAAGCAATCCGTTGAGGGTGCTATTTGGGAAGCAAAAGCAGGCATGTGTACCAAGTATCCTCATCTCTTCTCCGCAAACTCAGATTCAGTGGAAGGTAACAGTCCACCTTAATTCAGTTCTTTTCCAGTCTCAGACTCAGCTATATAGTTATCTTCATGTAAATTCACACACTCACAGATTACTTCAGTTGCTCAGTATGTTTAAGAATCAGTCATACAGTTTGTTTCAGTTGTGCATGCCAGCATATAGCCTTAGTTCCTAAATATCTTCAGTTTAATTAGTCTCATTTGAAAACGAATGTTCCCAAGAAGAAGATATTATAATAACTCATACTTTTCTTAGCTCAGTTTAGCTCATAGTGTGTTAAGGGTTAACTCCAAAAGCATATAACTCTTGATGCATATAGAATTTTTTAGATAATTGAATCAGCTTTCCAATGATACCAATTTTTCCTTAATCAAATACTCAATTAAGAAGTTATGGCAATTTTAGTAAAAGAAATAGGGCATCGCGATAAGCCCTGCGTCGCGGTAAAGGACAAGTTCGCAATTGTTCGATTCTAGTGAAGCACCGTGATTAGCCTCCGTTGCGGTGTAGCTCCAATTCCCATTCATCCCATTCCAGTAGCTCACCGCGATTAGCCTGTATCGTACTAAAAATTCTAATGGGGCAGGCACCGCATCATGGTGGAGTGCAAAATGACACTCGGCCTTTTCTAATGACGCAATACGATTACACCGCATCACGCCAGAGCCCAAAATGGTAATTGTCCCTTTTCCAGGGAGCCATCGCGATAGTGTCGCGTCGCATCGCGGTGGTGTGCCAAATTGGGATTTTCCAGTTCTGAGTTTAATTTTACAATGGGCAATCTAGTCAATCCCCTAACCCCAAATCGTGTAAAACACAGAATCTAGCCTATTCTAAGCATATTATGCATGTTTTTCATCAACTTCCTCTCAAAGAAACCCTAGAACATCAAACCTTAATCCCCAAGAAATCCAAATTCCACCATTTTTTTCCAAGATAGCTCAAAATTAAGGATTTCCAATTCAAGAACTTTAAGAATCAATCTTCAAGAGCACAACTAAAAACTCAAAGTTCAAGCTTCTTCATCTAGTCATCAATTAAGGTGTGTGGGATTTTCAACAAGGATAATCCTTCCATCCATGTGCCCAAAACTTTTTTTTAATTACAAAGTTACATGATTTTGTATGATTACCCTTGAATTTCAATTTAGGTTTCATACCCAAATATTGCTATTTGAAGATTATGAGATTTTAAGTGATTTAGATGATGAATTGCATGTCTACTTTCGTATTTTCATGCATATTACCGTAATTTCCTGATTTAAAATTGAATTATCAATATTTTCATTATCAAACCTGAACTTTATGATGATTTAACATGAAATAGATGCATGGGTTATTAGCCCTAGTTTGAATGTTGTTATTTCAAGAAGATTATTCTTTTAAGCACCCCATGATTTGTATATTCAGATTTTTGAACAAAGATTTAATCTTTCGATCTCAGCTTAGATATGGAGTCCACTTTACTGTCTCAGTTACAGTTTTAATAAATAGATATACCGTTGGTTTTCATTATAAACTATTATACTAGTTTTAAAGTGAAATTCCAATAGAATGAGCATACATACTAAAGGGAGTAGTATTTAGCACCGAGTTATATATTCACATGCCCCAGAACTACGAGCCAACGTAGGTACAGATTATCAAATTATTCCCATTTCTATATGAATGTCAGATACAGATGTGATCACTAAGATTAAATTATACTCCTTGGCAAGAGTATGACACCTCTCCCCAACGTGAGGTTTTCCCATGAAGAAACTAGATATTGGACACTATGATAGCTCACATAGTGTATGTCGGTTAGAAAAACCTCCCTAATAGTAAAGACTTGCAGAATAGTTTTTAAAAAGTATTTCCCTTCATCCTAATAGCAAAAACTTACAGAACAACTAAGTGTAAAGGCTCACAGTTTAATTCAGATATTACTTTACATATGACATTAGCTATGAGATTTCTGATTTCAATTTACAGATACAGAAGTGAGGCCTTTCTATACTTTGACAGCATGATTAAAGACAAAATACCGGTACAACTCTTAGAAACTAAATGTTATGACTCACAAGATTTATAAAGCATGTTTCGCTATTTATGATTATGATTTTTAATTTTCAGATATTCCAGCTTATGTGGGTCATCTATATTTAGCATGCATTATTTTACAAATTTATAATAATATTGAGATATTGATTTACTTTTGCATTCACCCCGATATACTCAGTACAATCCAGAAGTATTGATCCACATATACGTCTATATGATACATTGTCTCATAATGTAGGTTTAGGTGCTCAGTTTCACCAGCGTGAATGATTTTGAGCATCTCTATCTTCATCCCGATAGTTGGTGAGTCCTCATAGTTCAGGGACCCAGTTATTCAGTTTTTCAGCTTATCAGTATAGATGATTTATTATTTTCAGCCAATTTGAGTCAGTTGAGGACTTGTCCCAGTGGCTCTCTAGTTATTAGTTGTAGAGGCTTGTTAGACTGCTAGTTATGATTCAGACTTTCAATATTACTTTTCCAGACTTTGAGTCTAATATTTTCAGATATTATGTTCAGATAATTTCAGTTTAGATCAGGCAGACTTTCGCACTGACTTTATGTTTATATTTATCTATTATGAGTCCTTAGATTTAGTAGAAGGCTTATAGAGTTAGCTTGAGGCTACTCGTAGTCTTGAGTACCGTGTGACATCTCGGGACCTATTTTTTAGGCGTTACACTAATAGAGCTCCACTAATTCTTCCTCTTCCTCCTTAGACACCTCAAGCTTACGTGTCTAATGCTAATTTTCGCCAGTTGATCCATTTACTTACTCAGTTGGTTGCCTTTCAGACTGAGCAAGTTAATTTTATTGCTTCATCATCTGAGGCCACTAGAGTTGGCCAATTTATGAGGTTGATTCATCCTATTTTTACTTGTACGAAGGTTGAGGAGGATCCTCAGTGTTTCATAGATAAAATAGAAAAAAAAATTGTGATGCATGTTACTGATATGGAAAGTGTGGAGTTTGCAGCTTATCAGTTGATGGATGTAGTGCATTACTAGTATGAAGAGTTGGAGCAACTTAGGGGTGTTGATGATGAGTCTTCCTTGTGGGAGGACTTTTCTAGAGCTTTTCTTGATCGCTTCTTTCCTCAGGAGTCGAGGGAGGCAAAGGCTATAGTATGAATCTGAGGCGAGGCAGGATGACAGTTAAGGAGTATGCCTTGAAGTTTCATCAGTTATCTCGGTACGCTCCAGAGTTGGTGTCTAGCATGAGAGCTAGAATAAAAAAGTTTGCTTTTGGGTTGTCCCGATACTTAATTCCAAAGAGTAAGGCTGCCTTGTTAAATAAGGATATGGATATTTCTCGGCTTATGTCTTATATACAATAGGTTGAGGAATAAACAAAAAGCATGCTGAAATTGGGGAGAGGCAGAGTGAAAAGTTTAGATTTTCTAATTAGGGTCGAGGTAAGCATCAGAATGGCAGCGATGATGGGAAGTGGTCTAAGAAGAAGTGGGGGAGTTCTGGTTCCTACTTTATGGCTAGTGATCATTATCCAAAGTCATCGAGCGATCGTCGTTCTCATCATGATAGCGAGTTTATAGCTCAAGGAGCCCAGTCGCAGGCCAGTAGAGCTCAGTTTTCTCCATCATATCCTCCTTGTAGATTATGCGGGCAGGTGTACCATGGTTTTTATAAGAGGAAGGAATATGTGTTTTAAATGTGGTTAGATTGGTCATTTGCAGAAAGATTGTCCTTCTAAGGTTGCTTCTAGGGAAAATAAGATTTCTGTTACCACTTCATCAGTTCCTGCATCAAAGGGTGCTGTTTCTATTTCTGGTACTGGTACTGGCCAAAATTGCTTGTACGCCCTTGCTACCATCCAGGAATTTGAGGAATCTTCTAATGTCATCATTGGTATGTTATGACTCTATTTTCATAATGTGTATTGCTTTCTTGATTCGAGGTCTACCCTTTCTTATGTGACCTCATTTGCGGTTGTATATTTTGGTTTTGGTCCCGAGTGTATCCTTGATCTCATTTTTTTTCTACCTCGATGGGTGACTCTATGGTTGCTAGAAGAGTCTATAGGAGTTGTGTGGTATCTGTTGGTGGCAGAGAAACTCTAGTAGACTTTGTAGAGTTAGACATTGTCGATTTTAATTTCATATTTGGGATAGACTAGTTGCACGCTTGCTATGCCTTCTTAGATTGTCGAATCCTTAAGGTCATGTTTAAATTCCCTGATGAGCCGGTCACTGAGTGGGAAGGGGATTCTCTAGTGCCTAAGGAAAGGTTCATATCATATCTTAAAGCTCAAAAATTAATTTCCAAGGGATGTCTTTATCATTTGATTTGGGTTAACGTTTCTAATATAGAGGGTTCTTTCTTACAATATATTCCCATGGTTAATGAGTCCCCAAAGTTTTTTCTAATGATCTTGCTGGTGTCTCTCCCAATAGGGAGATTAATTTTGGAATTGACTTATCCCAAAAACTCATCCTATCTCTATCCCTCCTTATAGAATGGCTCTGACTAAGTTGAAAGAGCTTAAGGAGTAGTTGAAAGACCTCCTTGACAAGGGTTTTATCCATCCTATTGTGTCCCCGTAGGGTGCACTTATTTTATTTGTGCGTAAGAAGAATGGTTCCCTTCGAATGCGTATTGATTACCGATTATTGAATAAGGTAACCATAAAGAATAAGTATCCACTTTCGAGGGTCGATGATATCTTTGATCAGTTTCAGGGTGCTAAGTTCTTTTCTAAGATAGATCTATGTCTGGGTACCATCATCTAAAGATTAGGGAGTGAGATTTCCCTAAGACTTTCTTCCAAACCCGGTACAGTGATTATGAGTTCTTAGTCATGTCTTTTGGTTTAATTAATGCCCCGATGACATTTATGGACTTGATGAATAGGGTCTTCCATCAGTTTCTGGATTTGTTCATCATTGTATTTATAGATGATATTCTAGTGTATTCCAAAAGTGAGGTAGATTATGCCAATTACCTCTGTATCATGTTGCAGACCTTAAAAGATCAACATATGCATGCTAAGTTTTTGAAGTGCGAGTTCTGGTTGAAAGCTGTTACTTTTTTGGGTCATGTCATTTCTAGTGAAGGGACCATAGTAGATCCGTAGAAAGTTGTAGTAGTTAAGAAGTGGCATAGGCCCATACCTCCAACTGATATTTAGAGCTTCTTGGGTTTAGCCGATTACTATAGGAGATTTGTAGAGAGTTTCTCGACTATAGTTTCCCCGCTGACTAAGTTGACCCAGAAAAGGTGAAGTTCTTATGGTCTAATGCTTGTGAGGGTAGTTTCGAGATGTTGAAGGATAAGTTGACTTCGGCTCTGGTCTTACCTCTGCCTGAAGGCACTAATGGATTTGTAGTCTATTGTGAAACGTCCCGCATGGGATTGGGTTATGTGTTGATACAACATGGCAAGGTGGTTGCTTATGCTTCTAGACAGTTAAAGGTTCATGAGAAGAATTATCTGACTCATGATTTAGAATTGCTAGTTGTGGTGTTTGTATTAAAGAACTGGCATCACTATTTATATAGGGTTTATGTTGATATTTTTTCTAATCATGTGAGCTTGCAATATATGTTCACCTTGAAGGAATTGAATCTCAGGCAAAAGAGATAACTTAAGTTGTTGAACTACTATGACATGAGTCTCCACTACCACCCAGGTAAAGTTAATGTGGTTGTTGATGCTCTTAGTAGGTTATCCATGGAGGGTCTAACTCATATGGATGATGAGAAGCAAGAATTAGTGAAAGTTATTCACCGTTTGGCTAACCTTGGAGTTTATCTCTTGAACTCCAAAGATGGTGGCGTATTTGTGTAAAAGGTGTCACGGTCATCTCTTGGTGCTGAAGTAAAAGAAAAGCAAGTGTTGGATCCTATCTTGATGCGAATCAAGGATGATGTTGGAAGGCAGAAAGTGATGGCCTTCGAGATTGGTGGTGATGGTATCTTGAGGTACCAAGGGAGGTTGTGTTTTTCCCATGTTGATGGGTTGTTACAAAGAATTTTGGCCAAAGCTTATGAGTCATGTTATCTCATTTATCCTGGTTCGATTAAGTTGTACCATGATCTTACGGAGATTTATTGGTGAAATAATATGAAGTGAGATGTGGCCATTTTTATGGCTAAATGAATGGTGTATCAACAAGTGAAGGTTGAACACTTGTGGCCCGAAGGGTTGTATCAAGAAATTGAGTTGCATGTGTGGAAGTGGGAAGTGATTAATATGGATTTCATTAACAATCTTCCTCAGTCTCGGGATTAGTTTGATTCAATTTGGGTCATCATGGACAGGATGACTAAGTCTGCTCACTTTTTGCCAGTGAGGACAAATTTCTCTTCTGAGGATTATGCCAAGTTATTTATAGGGGAAATTGTGAAGTTGCATGGGGCGCCTGTTTCTATCATGTCAGATCGTGGTACATAGTTCTCATCACACTTTTGTCGTTCATTTCAGAGAGGTTTGGGGACTAAGGTGAACCTTAGTACTGTTTTCTACCCACAGTCGGATGGGCAAGCGGAAAGCACTTTTCAGACATTAAAAGATAGGTTTCGAACTTGCATTATTGACTATGTTGGTAGTTTGGTTGATCATTTGCCTCTCATAGAGTTTGCATATAATAATAGTTATCACCCTAGTATTGAGATGGCCCCATTTGAGGCCTTGTATGGAAGAAGGTGTAGATATCTTATTGGGTGGTATGAAGTTGGTGAAAATGAGTTGTTTGGACCTGACTTGGTTTACTAAGCCATGGAGAAGATGAAGGTACTTCAGGATAGGCTTAAGACCGCCCAAAGTCGCCAAAAGTCCTATGCGGATGTGAGGCGTAGGGAGTTAGAGTTTGAGGGTGGCTATTAGGTGTTCTTGAAGGTATCTCCCATGAAAAGAGTAATGTGGTTTGGGAAGAAGGGAAAGCTCAGTCCCCGGTATATTGGCCCATACATGGTCTTGAAGAGGGTTGGTAGTGTTGTGTGTGAGTTGGAGTTTCCTCCTAGTTTGTGTTTCATTCACTTGGTGTTCCATGTGTCAATATTGATGGAGTGTGTGTATGATCCATCGTTGATCGTTCCTATCAAGGATATTATTATTTTGTCTTCCTTGTCTTATGAGGAAGTCCCTGTTGAAATCTTGGATCGACAAGTTTGTCGGTTATAGACTAAGGATGTTGCTTCGATAAAGGTTCTTTGGCGGAACCAAAAGGTTGAGGAAACTACTTTGGAAGCTGAGGAGGATATGAGATCCAAGTATCCATTCTTGTTCGCTAATTCGGACATTCGTGCTTAAGGTATGTGTAATTCCATACTATTTTGATTTTTGTCTTTGTTAAAAGAAGATTGTAAATTCCTTGGTATCTTTATTTTCTATCTTAAAAGTAAGAGTAGAGGTATATGGAGTCAAGTCATTCTTGTAATTGCCTAGTCCCATCATTTGGGGATGAATGATCTAAGTGGGTGAGAATTGAAACACCCCGAATTTCTGGCCCTTGAAAAATCCTTGAGCTTTGGGCTCACTGCCTTGGTTACGACTGACTCTATGAGTCATAGGGTGTACTAAAGAGTTGTTGGAACGAGTCACAACCAAATAAGTAAGTTTGTGGCTTGATTCTGCTCTGAGTACGAATGGCTCACAAAGAGCCATAAGGATACGTTGCTAGTTGCAAAGTGTAATCACAGGGTGTCCAGTGTAAGTCTCAATTTGGATTTTGTGCTGACTACAGCTTGACCCTACGAGTCGTAAAGTCTCACTACGGGTTGTTTGATTGAGTCGTAAGGATAACAGTGTAGGGTGCCTTGGTGGTACTGTCTTGCTTACGACTCGTGGTGACGAGTCGTAAGGAGTGGCTATGAGACAAGGGTGACTCGTAACCATAGGCGATCTTTTTTCAACTTTTAAGTTGGGGACACTTTAGATATTTCCCACTTAAAACCCTTTTGACCCCACCTCCATAAAACACTTTTAGGGCATTTATTCCACATTTTAACGGATTAAACACTCTTTTTACTCTCTCTAAACCTCTCAAGCAATTCAAGCTAGGGTTTCACCAATTTGGTCATCTAAGGGATCAAGGGTCGATTTCTCTCCGTGAAACCTTGTAATTCAGGTATGTGACTCTTTCCTTAAACTTAATATGTCTATTGCATGAATATACATGGTTGTTTACATGGTTGAAAGTAAAGGTTTTGACTTGATTGGGGGTTTTGACATGAATGGTCAATTAAATATTTTCCCATGGTTTTGTGATACATTACTTATGTTTTAATTATGGTTTTGAATTTATGGGTACTTGGGTATGGAGGATGAAACTAGGGAATTGTGAATTTCCCAAACTTGTGACTTTTGAAGTGGTTATGACCCCAACCCCATGATATGAAATTGATTTTTAATTATGAGAAACGTGGGAATTTGTGAAATTGAACCAACCCTAAACTATTGCATAATATAAAGAGGTATTTGAAACACAATGGTCTGATTTAATGAACAAAGGAAATTGTTCTCCCCAAGTTAATGGAAATTATTTTGGCTTGATGTTATTACCTTGCAAGTGTAGTTGGTATGATGATGCCACCAATGTGTGCCTTAATGTGAAACATGATTCATTGAATGAGAATATGATATCATGCTTTTCAATTATGTTTTTCATATCATGCTTTTCAATGATGCATTCAAGATAATCCATAGCATATGATAAGTAAAGAAAATCATAACAAGAGAGGGATTTTTACATGAATCATGCTCTTAATTTAATCATTAAAATTAAAACACGTACATATATACATATATCAATTCAAATCAATTTGGGGAAGGCCTAAAGACCAAAACAATATCATCAATGTTTCTAAAACATGAATATATTCATAAATCCTAAATCCTTTTCTTAAAATCATGATTTCTATGCCCATGAGATTTTTAGGAAAACCCCGCGTACCTTAAATTAGAAGCTTTCGAATGAACTCTCGCATTAGGGATGCTATACGAACAATTGATGGATGCTTCTTGTAGCCCTCGCAATGGGGATTTCGAATCTTAAATAAATTTCAAAATTTTACAGTTGAATTTTGAGGGATCTTGATTTTTATTTTGGGACTAAGGGGTTTGGTTCTTGGGCAATTGGAAGAAAATGACCATCTTTTGGTCAATTGGGGATTAAATCTCGTGTTAGTGTATGATAGGGGATGGGAAATGTCCATTTTACCCCTAAAGAAATCAAAAATGTCGCAGAAATTTCTGCCTGCTGACAGACTGATATGTTGAAGTAAAATGGGCATAACTTTTAATTGAGATGATGTATTTAGATGAAATAAGTGGCATTGGAAAGAAGACTCAAAGATCTTTCATTTGATATGTAGAAGCTCTCTTAGTTCATTATATACAGTAAGTTATGATCGTTTGAAGTTGACCCTGAATCTGCCCCTAAAATGTGCCCAAACTGCGCCCAAAATGCTGGAGCATCTCAAAGGCATTTCAAATCAGTATGTTATGCTCCAGAAATGCGCCCAAACTGCGCTGGAATGCTGGAGCATTTCAAAGGCATTTCAAACCAGTATTTTTTTTCTCTTAAAAATCACCCAATACGTACTATTGACTTGCCCCATCGTATATCAACAAAAAAAATCAAGAAACGAAGGTTGGGAAGGTCGAAAATAAAATCCTCAAAGATAGGGAATTCAAAATGAGAGTAAGTCTGTTTGACACTTAGAAAATAAATTTCACGTCTTCAACTCTATAAGCAAGCTACTACGAGATTACACATGGACGATTTTGACAGGGCGTTACATTATCCCCCCCTTGGGATCATTCATCCCTGAATGCTGATGCAGAACATAGATAAGCACGATTTCAAACATACTAAGGCATAGGAAAGAATAAGACAAGGATTGTACCTTCCATTTTGTCATTCGTTGGATCAAACAAGCTTGGGTATCTAACTCGCATGTCATCCTGGGATTCCCAAGTAGCTTCTTCAATTTTCTGGTTTCTCCATAACACTTTAACTGAGGCTATCTCTTTGCTCCTTAATTTTCTAACTTGACGATCTAAGATTGCTATAGGTTCTTATTCATAGGATAAGGAGTCCGACACTTTGATCTCTTCTATGGGTAACATTAGAGAATGGTCTCCAATAAACTTCTTCAACATGGATATGTGAAATACCGGATGAACAGAACCCAGGTCTGCAGTCAACTCTAACTCATACACAACTGCACCTATCCTTCTCAAAATCTGGTATGGTCCTATATAGCGAGAACTCAACTTACCTTTCTTCCTAAAGCGCATGACTCCCTTCATAGGAGAGACTTTTAAAAACACCCAATCACCAACCTCGAATTCCAACTCTCTTCTTCTAACATCGGCATAGGATTTTTGTCTACTCTGAGCTGTCTTAAGTCGTTCTCTAATAAGTTACACGTTTTCCATTGCCTGGTGAACAAGATTAGGCCCAAACAACTGAGTCTCGCCCACTTCATACCACCCTATAGGCGACCTACATCTTCTTTCATACAGTGCTTCAAAAGGAGCCATCTTAATACTGGCATAAAAGCTATTATTATATGCAAACTCTATTAGTGGCAAGTGATCCACCCAACTACCCTTGAAATCAATTACACAGGCTCTCAGCATATCCTCAAGGGTCTGAATGGTGCGCTCAACTTGCCCATCCATCTGAGGGTGAAACGCAGTACTTAGGTTTACTTGGGTACCTAAGCCCTTCTGAAAGGACCTCCAAAACTATGAAGAAAATTGCTTACCTCGGTCATATATGATGGATACAGGTGTCCCATGTAAGTGAAATATCTCTTCAATGTAAAGCTTGGCATAATCATCTCCCAAATAATTAGTCCTGACAGGCAGAAAATAGGCTGACTTAGTTAGCCGATCAATATTCATCCAAATAGAATCATATTGGTTTCGAGACCTCGGAAGTCCCATAATGAAGTCCATATTGATCATCTCCCACTTCCACAAAGGTAAAGCTATCCCTTGGGAAGTACCACCGGGCCTCAAATGCTTTACTTTAACTTGCTGACAATTCAAATACTTGGCAACAAAGTTAGCCACATCACGTTTCATATTATTCCACCAGTATATAGCTTTTAAATCATGATACATCTTCGTAGAGCCTGGATGAACAACATATCTCAAAGTGTGAGCTTCGCCAAGGATTTTTTTCGCAGACCATCTACATATGGCACACATAATCTCCTCTGATATCTCAAAATACCATCACCACCAATCTCAAACGACATCACCTTCCGCTGACTCATATCATTCTTAATTTGCATCAAGATGGGATCTTCGGCCTGCTTTTCTTTAACTTCTGCACAAAGGGAAGATTTAGCTATCTCATGAAAAAACACTCCCCCATCTTCAGAATCTAAGAGTCGCACCCCAAGATTTGCAAGTCTGTGAATATCCTTCACCATTTCTCTTTTCCCTTTCTCAACATATGAAAGACTACCCATAGACAACCTGCTGAGGGCGTCGGCTACAACATTCACCTTGCCCGGATGATAGTGCAGGATCATGTCATAATCCCTTAGCAATTCCATCCAGTGCCTTTGCCTAAGGTTCAATTCTTTCTGAGAGAAAACATACTGCAAACTTTTGTGGTCAGTGAAAATATTAACATACACCCCATAAAGATAATGCCGCCAGATCCTAAGTGTGAATACCACAACGGCGAACTCCAATTCATGGGTAGGGTAATTGCGTTCATGCACTTTCAACTGCCTAGATGCATAAGCCACCACCTTACCATGCTGCATAAGAACACATTCGAGTCCCACTCGGGACGTATCACAGTATACAACAAAACCTTATGTACCTTCCGGAAGAGTCAGCACAGGTGCAGTAGTCAACTTGTCCTTCAACTTCTCAAAACTATTCTCACATAAGTCAGACCACACAAATTTCACCTTTTTCTGAGTCAACTTAGTAAGTAAAGCAGCTATAGAAGAAAAACTTTCTACGAATCTTCTATAATACCCTGCCAAACCCAAGAAGCTCCGAATGTCGGTTGGAGTCGTGGGTCTAGGCCATTTTCTCAATGCCTCAATATTTTGGGGATCAATCTTAATTCCCTCACTAGACACAATATGCCCCAAGAAAGTAATAACATTCAGCCAGAATTCACACTTGGAAAATTTTGCATACAACTTATGATTTTTTAGAGTCTGAAGGATGATTCGAAGGTGATTGGCATGGTCCTCCCCACTCTTAGAATATACCAAGATGTCATCAATGAATACTATGACAAACAAATCCAGAAACTGATGGAAGACCCTATTCATTAGATCCATAAAAGTTGCAGGGGCGTTAGTCAACCCGAAGAACGTGACTAAGAATTCATAATGGTCGTATCTGGTTCGAAAAGTTGTTTTGGGAATATCTGACTCTATAACCTTCAATTGGTAGTATCCTAAACAAAGGTCTATCTTTGGTAAACACCTAGCACCCTGAAGCTAGTCAAGAAGATAATCAATCCTAGGAAGGGGATATTTATTTTTAATCGTAACCTTATTCAACTGGCGGTAATTTATGCACATACGAAGGGAACCATCTTTTTTTCACATGAAAAGTACAGGCGCACCCCAAGGAGAAACACTAGGACAGATAAAGCCTTTATCTAGGAGATCTGGCAGCTGCTCTTTCAACTCTTTCAGTTCTGCAGGAGCCATTCTATATGGCGAAATAGAAATAGGTCAGGTATCTGGCAATAAATCAATGCCAAAATCTATCTCTCTATCAGGTGGTATTCCTGGAAGATCATCTGGAAAGACTTCTGGAAACTTATTTACCACAGGGACTGACTGAAAAGATGGACTCTCAATATTAGAATCTTTTACCCGTATCAGATGATATAGACAACCTCTAGAAATGAGCTTACGAGCTCTAAAATAGGATACAAAGTTCCATCTAGGTGCTAAAGAATGACCCTCCCATTCTATCACTGCTTTATTCGAAAAGAAAAAAGTAACCTTTCGAGTTCTACAGTCTAGCTTGGCATAGCATGAGTGGAGCCAGTCCATCTCTAAGATGGCATCAAAATTAACCATAACAAGCTCTATGAGGTCAGCTATGGTATCCCGGCTACAAATAGATACAACACAATTCTTGTACACCCTCCTAGCCATAACAGAATCTCCCACTAGGGAGGAAATAAAAAAAGGCTCAGCAATCACATCGGACTCAAACCCAAAACCAACAGCCACATACGGGGTCACATAGGATAAGGTAGACCCAGGATGAAGCAATACATATACATCACGAGAAAAGGTTTACAATGTACCAGTCACTACATCTAGTGAGGCCTCTGCCTCCTGGCGATTGGTCAAGGCATACAACCGGTTGTGACCGCTCCCGACAGCTGAAGTGGTGCCCTTTTGAGGAGGTAGTGATGCAGAAGAGTTTACCTGAGACTTGGCAACCCCAACACTCCTTCTAGCCAAAGGGAAATCCCTCTGAAAATGACCCGTCTGACCACATGAATAATACACCAGTGAGCCCAGCTGACACCTTCCTAGATGATGCTTACCGCAAGTCTCACACCATGGAAAAGTACGATGCTGCTGTTCCACACTGCCCTGTGACTGGGTATCCTAAGTCCTGGATCCATAATTAGCCTGAAAACTCTGAAGTCGTCTATCAACTGGGGGTCTGGGCGTTGGGGCGCTAGCTGCAGACTGCGTCTTGCCCCAAAACTTTTTCTTTTGCCATTTGTTACCCCAGTTACCATTCTGCTGCTCACTGTGACTCTGATCTGTTGTTTTGGCTCTCTTTGCCTGCCTGTCCTTCTCCTTAGACTCAGCTTCTTCTTTTCCTCAACTTGCTGCATGTAGACTGATAGCCTAGCAAAGTCCATATCCCTCTTCAGCATTGCTCCCTCACATTTGAGCGCTAGATCATCTGAAAGGCCGAATGTAAATTTCCTCATCCAGGCTCTTATATTACCTTTCATCTCCGGTGCATAATGAGCCAGTTAGTTGAACTTCAGAGTGTACTCCTGGACACTCATTTTGCCCTGCTTAAGATTCATGAATTCCTCTACTTTGGCTTCCCTCAATTTTAAAGGAAAGAACCGGTCAACAAAATAAAGAACCGGTCAACAAAAGCTTCCACGAACTCGGTCCAAACTGTAGGCTCATCACTCTCACCCTTCGTATCCTCGCACTCGTTATACCATTGGTTCGCTACATTCTTAAGCCGGTATGCTGCAAACTCAATCCTTTTCACCTGATCCATATGCATTACTCTGAAAATCTTCTCCATTTCATCTGCGAACTCCTGTGGGTCCTCTTCTACCTTAGTGCCAAAAAATTTAGGTGGGTTCATTCTCATGAACTGGACCACCCTAGTAGCCTCTAAAGTAACAGATACAGACCCAGTATCTTCCGACCTCTGAGTATGTGTGGCTACCAGTTGTGCAAGCATGTGGATAGATTATCTGAATTCTGCATTCGATATGTCCCTCTGAGAAAACTGAGGACGATTAACATTGGTTCTTGGAGATCGAGGAGGACTGGTCGGAACTGGAGGTACTCCCAGAGTAGAAACAGGTTCTGGGGTGTGCACTCTGTTATGGGTACGCATCCCATAGGTAGGGAGGACTTCTTTATCCTGAGTATTCTGATTGTTCTAGCAACGAGAAGGCATGACTATTTTTTGAAAAACAAGAGATCATTGATTAAAGGATAGATTAGACTCCAAAGCACGAACTAAATCACAAAGAGGGAAAACATTCCTAAACGCCTAATAGCCTTCTGCTTATAAGTGTGGCGCGCTACACACCCATAAATAAGACTCTACCCGATGTGATTTCGTAGACACCCTAGAACCATGAACCGTGCTTTGATACCAAGTTTTTCACAATCCGAACCGAGGCCCTGGCCGTGACGAGCATCCCGAACCATGAAGGCTCGAACACCCTTCTAACTTGAAATCATATACACCATTCATACATAAATAAGAAAATGCAAAAATTATTACAAACGGAATCATGGTCATAAATTTGATATAAAGTTAGCAATGGAGAATGAAATCCAAAACCATCTAACAACATCTGCAAATCATTTGTGAAATTTCTACTACATGATCACTAACACAATCTAAAAACTGGGACAAGGCCCCCAGTAGACCAAAACCATAACTAATAATAATTGTTGGAAAGTAAACAGGACTTTTGAAATATAGAAGGCTCACCAACTGAACACTGCAACTCTGTCTGATGAAATCGACTGCTTATCTAGACCCCTACACTGAGCCTCAGAACCTGAGAGGTAGGGGGAGGGGGTCAATACAGATGTACTGGTACATGAAGAAATCCAAAAGAACAAGTTTACATAAATATAAAATAGTTGAGAGCGGGTTACAAAACATCATTCATAAAATAGTTTCAAAACACATTGGCACTTTTCTGAAAATCATAAACCATTCTTGACAATACCGTTTCTAATCTTTGTATTACTTCTAAGTTAGGTGGCACTCTCCTACAAGTCTGATATTCCACGGGTTATATGAAATCCGCCATTGGCTCTGCGGGGAAGCCCCCAACCCAAGTGTGCCGTAAGGGTTGGAGTGTCTGAGTCTGATACGCCACAAGGCACTAGGCCAGCGTATAATAACATACCCGGATCGACAAATCGCGGTTTTGGGCAATGAGTTATCTGAACTCATGCCTTCTTCGGGGAACCACCTAAGATCTCTTTATGCCCAATTTTATCCTGTTTTGAATCATGCATATTTCTAGTTTCAACATCTGAAAATCTGATTTCAAACATGTGTTCTATTCTATTTTGAATTACTATGGCTTTAACTGAGTTGGTGTCGTCACACCAAGACTTTCAAGTCCTAATTCTGAGCCATATTGTACCATGCATGATTCTTTCATTAAAACTCAATTCAGACCACCCAAACATGCAAATAGTTTAAGAGATTTCATGTTCCGAAACATAAGTCAAAACTATGCAAGAATCCTTCAAACATATGGTGGTCATGTACTTTTGGAAAAATCATGCACTCTTTCGTTATATGAATATTTTCAACATATATCAACATAACTACCCTCTCTTTTGAAATCAAAATCATAATCCAATTATAACAATATTTAAGGCATTTCATATCATGCTTTTCAATGATGCATTTAAGATAATCCATAGCATATGACAAGTAAAGAAAATCATAACAAGAGAGGGATTTTTACATGAATCATGCTCTCAATTCAATCATTAACATTAAAACACGTACATATATACATATATCAATTCAAATCAATTTGGGGAAGGCCTAAAGACCAAAACAATATCATCAATGTTTCTAAAACATGAATATATTCATAAATCCTAAACCCTTTTTATTAAATCATGATTTTTATGCCCATGAGATTTTTAGGAAAACCCCGAGTACCTTAAATTAGAATCTTTCAAATAAACTCTCACGTTAGGGATGCTATACGAATAATTTATGGGTGCTTCTTGTAGCCCTCGCAATGGGTATCTTGAATCTTAAATAAATTTTAAAATTTTACGGTTGAATTTTGAGGGATCTTGATCTTTATTTTGGGACTACGGGGTTTGGTTCTTGAGCAATTGGAAGAAAATGACCATATTTTGGTCAATTGAGGCTTAAATATCGTGTTAGTGTATGATAGGGATGAGAAATATCCATTTTACCCCTAAAGAAATAAAAAATGTAGCAGAAATTTCTGCCAATTGACAGGCTGATATGTTGAAGTAAAACGAGCATAACATTTGACTGAGATATTGGATTTGGATGAAATCAGTGACATTGGAAAGAAGACTCAAAGAACATTCATTTGATATATATCAGCTCTCTCTATTTATTATATACAGGAAGTTATGATCATTTGAAATTGACCCTGAATCTTCCCCTGAAATGCATCCAAACTGCGCCCAAAATGCTGGGGCACTTCAAAGGCATTTCAGACTAGTGTGTTATGCTCCAAAAATGTGTCCAAACTGTGCTTGGAATGCTGGAGCATTTCAAACCAGTATATTTTTCCCCTAAAATGCACCCAAGACTTACTATTGACCTGCCCCATCATATATCAATAAAAAAAATCATGAAACGAAGGTAGAAAAGATCGAAAATAAAATCCTCAAAGATAGGAAAATCAAAATAAGAATAAGTCTCTTTGACACTTAGAAAAAAAAATTAAAGTCATCAACTCTATAAGCAAGCTACTACGAAATAACACATGGAGGATTTTTACGGGGTGTTACATGAGCTTCCATTCTTCGGAAGGCTCCATTTTAGGATTATATTTTCTTTTGAGTTATAGACCATTGGATACTATTTTTGGCTACAGTCGGGGGCATGTTCCGACATTATGTTCTGTTTAGTAGAGCCTTTGTTGGACTACTGTGGACTTGGGATGGTTTTGTTGTTGGTTGGTTATACTCTTATCATAATATCTTTGATTTCAAGTTTTTTTATCTTGTTATATGTTCGAAATTCATCCAACATAGGGTAAGGTAGTTGATGGTTTGGATATTGAGGGTGGTCTTCGATCTTTGTTGGAGCTGAGATACCCGACACGATCAGGCCCCAGTTCGGATCGTGTCAATATGAAAACTCGTGTCCTTGGCATATAGTTTGTATGACAACTCGTGTCCTTGACACATAGTTCATATGAAAACTCGTGGGTTCAAACAGCTGACAATGCGTTATTAAAATGACCATAACTTTTTGCTCTGATACCAGATTAACTATGAATTGTTGGTGGAGTTGAAAAAAAGACTTAAAAATCTTTTATTTGTTGGGTCTTGAGCTCAAAAATACTTCAGAATCTAGGATTTATACTCATTTGAAGATTACTATTAAAAGACTTATCACAAGAAATCAATCGGTAAGGAAGGTTTCAACTCGGTTGTGAGCTAGGAGTTGCTTGTGGACTTAATACATATCTAAATCACTTCTCATACTACCAAAATATAATGTTTGATTCTACATGTACTTGAAGCATGATTTTAATCTTAGATTAGGATTAGAGGTCCCCGTTAGGAGAAATGGTGAGCAGCTCCACAAATACCAGTGTCTTTTGATGGATTGTAGTTATACAAATGCTTACCTTAGTTAGTCTTGTTGCTTGTTGTTATGCTTAGAATAGATTTTGTATAGTTAGATCATTAACCTTAAGTAAATTAATAGTGGATACCTATTTTAGAGTTTGAATAATATTTAGTGAGTTTTATTGTGATGATCGGGGCTTAGTGACCTTTTTGAAAATAATTATGTTATTATTATTAGTGATGGAATGATTGAGATTTAGAGAATACTTAGTGTATAAATGAACTTGTAATAGTTAATGCAATTATTGAGGTTTAGTATCTCTCATTAGAGCATGTTGTTATCTGGTGTAGTTTTCTTTTTATAATTTAGGCTAATGATGTTATCTTTGAAAAGATGGGCTTCTTGTATGAAGCAAACTAATGGTAAGCTTCACTATATTATTATTAGGATTGTTGTGACTTTTTGTGTTGTTGTATGGGGACTTATATGAACATTATTATTAACTTGAGAAATTATTTATTATCATGTACCCGCGTGGGGGCTTATATGTATATTATTATTGGTTGGATAGAATTGGAGGTTTGAATTGATATTATTGGTCTTGATTGAGCATTAAATTGCTATTTATATTATTGTGTCGTTGAATGGATCTTGATTTATTATCATAGGCCTTATTTGTGCATTTTATTGTCATATATATATTATTGTGTCACCGAGTGAGAATTGACTTATTATCATGGGCCTTATTTATGCACTGTATTATCTTTCTATATTGATGATATCTAAGTGGAAGGCTTGAAATGATATTATTGATGTCTCACATGACTATTCTTTATAGTGGTGTCAAGCGAGGATTGATATCATGAATTATTGATACATTGAGTTGATTATGAGCTTACTTTTATATGTATTGAATGGATTATCATCTTCATACTGATTGATTGTGAGCATTACATCATCATTTCAAAGATATATATTTATGAGACATTGGTACCACAAAAAATATTAATTTTTTTAAAAAAATAAGACACGTTTAAAAATATTTAGACCGAGGGATGTGTCGATCGGATTGAATGATATATGAGAAATGCTTTATAAACCTTAATTCATAAACATCAGTGGGAGAGGTGGATTGAGATTATGAGAAAGTAAAAGGATTGCGAACCCCTCATAAGTCTTGTCTTGAAAGTGCTGAGGCTCAATAAATATATATAGAAAGTTATACGATAACTTTCAATCATTCATCATCACTACATAGTATTGCATCACATTTCTTTGGTATGCCTACATATTGTGTTTGAATATTTACTTTTGTATTGAATTACCACGATTGAACCTTGTTTGTGATGTTGTGCATTCCGCATTCATTTCACTATATCACATCATATTATACTACCTCTTGATTGATTTGAGAGTTGAGATATTCATAAGATGTGGGGAATGTCTATTGCTTGATTAGTGAGACATGTAGTATTGCACCTATTGGAAGCATAATATACACAAAATTGCACACACTCACTATTTTATTCCAGATTATTGATTGAACATGATAATTGAGTTTGATATACCATGTTAGTGAGTTTTCCCTATAATAACTTCTTTCTACTTGTTGATCATAATAATGACTAGTGTTGAGTCACTTGGATTATTTAACCTACCATATATATGGATACTCCTCTGACTGTTGTGTTGGGTCACCCTAATAGGATAAAGTGGAGTATTTATTGACTATAGATCTATTTAGAAAAACCTTGGGTAGTTAAAATGATGGTTCTCGTTATTTCTTTGAATTAGGATCGATTATCGATGATGTTTGCTGAGTACATGTATTACGTACTCACTCTTACTTTTTTTCTTTTTCTTATTTTTTTACACTCCGTGCAGGTATCTAGTTCGAGTAGTATATCATAGATTGTGTTTCTTAGGCATTGGATGTTGCAGAGATTGAAGTAGTGGATGACAGACTTCAAAAATACAAGTGCATCAATGAAAATAGAATACAAATAAAATGAAATCACAAATACAAATATAATATGCAATCAATTATAAAATACAAATATAAAATAGTTCTTAAGAACACAAGCGTGAATTGTATATAATATAAATGATGGTGTGAACTATAAATACAAACACAAGTGCGAACTATGAAATATAAATACAAATACAAACTATAAAATACAAATACAAATACCAACACAAGTGCGACTAATAAAATAAAAATAAAAATATAATTGTATCAACGAATACAAAAATTATAAATGATAGTGCGAATACAAATACGATAATTAATTGTGGTATTGTCGTTATCATCCATAACTTGTGCTCGATTAGCCATATTTTCCAAAATATAAAATAGAATAAGAATAAGAAAGAAAAAAAATACAAAAAATAGAAACTAGAGAGAGAGAGAGAGAGAAAATAGAAAAAAGTGAAAAGAAAGAAATGAAAAAACAAAAATAGGAAAAAACAAAAATAGAAAAGAAAAAAAAGAAAAAAAGGAAAAAGTAAAAAAAAATAGAAAAGAAAGAGAAATAGAAGTTAAAGATACAGGAGAAAAAAAATGAAAAAAAAAAGAATTGAAAAAAGAAATAAATGAAAATAGAAATAAAAAACAAAAAGTAAAAGAAAAAAAAAAGCAAAAAAAGAAATGATGGTGAATACAAATATAATACGTGGTATGATGTTTTGTCATCTCCTTGGCTTGTATTTCGACGTAGTCATATTTTTTAAACATAAAAAAATAAAATACAATAAAAAAATAAAAATAAAAAGTGGAAATTAAAAAGGAAAAAGAAAACAAAAGAAAGTAAACGGTACAGATAAAAGAGAGAGGAAAAAAAGAAATGAAAAAGAAAAAAAAATAGAAAAAAAAAGATGAAGTAGAGACTAGAGAGAGAGAAAAATATTAAAAAAATATATTAAAAAAAATGCGATGAATTGTAATTTTGAAAGTTAGGATAAAGATAATCTCATTTTGTTGAAACATACCCGATTTTTTGTAAGTGCTCCATAACAAAAGCTAAGTCTAAAAAAGATAATGTAGTCTACTAGATTCAAAATGAAAACACAGGGCTATATTTGGAAGGCATTGAACTACCGTGCTATCTTTCTTTTCTTGTTCAGAGGTTCAAAAGTAATATATGTACATCAATAAGGAAAATCTAATTTATGTATATAGTGTAATTTTTCACGAGGGGGATGAGATTCTTGTTAAAAAAATAGATCGTACGCCTTTGAGTTATTGACTCATCCAATCCGACACCATTCATGAATCGTTATTTCAACTGTCTCAGAGACAGGATCGAAACGTACCATATGGTGAACCCCTTTCGCTCCTAGATACGCCCCTCTACTACTATTATGGTCCATCCATATAACTATGCTCCATATAAACATGGAGGGAACCTCTCTCAATTTTAATTTTAAAAATTGCTCACTTACTCTATTCATTCTTTGATCTTTCTATTCCCAATTTTAGTATTGGAAAATCTATCCACTATTATAAGTTGTTTACAGAAGAGAAAATTAAAGAGAATGACCTTTACGATAATCTAACTTAATCCTTGTTAGCTCAGCCATCAATTCCTTACACAATTTAGCATAAAGGGCTATAAAATTAGTAATCAATAATGCCAATTTAGATTGAAAAACCCAAAAAAGTTAGTTGTGTCTTCAACTAATTTTTCCTCTTTCTTAACAAATGATGTGCGTGTTTTCTACTTTGGATAATAGGTCTGCATAATGCGATAGTCATCCATATAAATTTGTTCTTAGTTTGAACATGCATGAATTGGTTTCTTAAATGTCAATAATAATTCTAATTAAATGTTCTATATTTTTCTTACCTCCTCTTGCCGACACATATTCATCTTTTATTCAAAATCTCCAGAAATAGTGTGAATGTATTATTTAAACATAATTATACACAGTTTAAACATGATTATACAAAATAGATACATCACTTATACATTATATATACATTGTATGTGTAATGTACAATGTGATGATATGTATATAATATATTTCGTATATACACTTTTATACATTATGTGACATAGATTATTAAAATGAAAATTAAAAAATTGAAGAGCGTTCTTCGGTAATTCGGAAAAGAAGTAAAAAAAATAATATTGAAAAAGATTTGAATTCGTGAATTTCAATGTAAACATATACTCTAGCTAATTTAGATATAAAAATTATTGGATTATGTTCATTTTAAATTGATTCTTGGATTGTACACGTGGATAATATCCCTTTTCAAAATCGTCATATTATTAAAATTGCCTCATACTTATATCAAATGATGTTTTGGAGAGTAAACATGTATACCTCTTCATTTGTATGCTTTTAAATTAATAGACAATAGATTAGTGAACTCTAGGAAAGAATGCAAGCTTGGGTGATGGGTGATGGGTAATGAGTGGAGTTGTATATAATCTCATTCTTCTTCTCTGTCAGTTACATTTATCATAAATTATACAGCAGTATATTGGTCAATATTTATACTAACCTTAGTTTTAGCAAAGAAATTTTGGCTATTTAACCCAAGAAAAATTAATTGTAAATCCACTAAGAGGGCCTATTGGGCATAATGGTTCATGAATGGACAAGTTCTGGTTGGAACGTAGAAAATGCCCTAACTAAGGTCTCTGATGGTTAGAGTGAATCATCTATTAGATAAGGGATCAGGTCCTTAAGCACTCCAGCAGTGATCAAGAAACTATGAACAAGACAAGAACGAAACAGTAAAAGATTACACAAGATATTTATGTGAAAATTAGAGGCAGAGTCAGAATTTAAATTCTGTGGGTTCTGAATTTCAAGTTAAGACAACGACCTCAAGCTAATGTATAGCCTTGGCCAGGGGAACAGATACAGCAGCAATGACAATAGAATGGGCATTTCAAGAACTTGTGAGGAAACCAAAGATCATAGAGAAGGCAAACCAAGAACTTGACAAAATAATAGGAAAAGAAAGATGGGTAACTAACAAATAAGGATATGTAATATATCTAAAAAAGCGATAAATTACTTAAGCACTATAAATATAAGCATTATCATTACAATTACATTCAACGAGATGTCATGTTTTGAAAACGATCAATGATCGCATCATTAGGTGCACTGTCAAATACTTCATCCTCTATATAACAAGCTAAACAATCAATCAAAAAATCATCACCAATCCTGCTTCGCGAATCATCTTTGATAAACGTCATGGAGAAAAAGCTCTTTCCATTGTTGCAGTAGCCATGATAATATCAAGCTTAATTTCACATTTGTCTATTATCAAAACAGAGATCTTCATATTTTTTCTCGTTTTGATGACAAACCCATATGCAACCAGTTTACCCTATCACCCATCTCCATTCATCTACCTATTCTCCTTGAGTTACAGAACCCTATTTCTCTATCTATCTACCATTTTCCCTTGAGTTATAAGACTTTTTTCTCAAAAAATAAGCCAATGGAATCATCAAAAAAGAAAAACAGTAAATCAAAAAGATAGAAATACACTATGTTAGTAAATGTAAACTAAGGCAACACTAACACTAACACGAATAAGAAAAGTAAATGAAGAAGAGAAGATGGTAGAATAAAAAAGCAAGCGGTCATTACCAAAAATAGAGATGACATTATACAACATACTTAAATAAAGAGTAATAGGAATCCATTCAAAACGCATGCCTGGTAGGACTATAGGGAAACAAAATAAAAATAATAAAGACTGATAGAGACTGAGTAGGAAGGACTAAGAGGGGGGACCAGACAGATGATGATTAGTTAGGAGTTGTTGGGTCAGATATTCTACCTTGATGCTAAGAACAAAGAATTTTTCCTTTAAGGTGATGTTTTCAACACGCAGTTATTAGCAGCACTAGGTCCCTGAGCAGAAGCCTTTTGTAGTGCAACTTTCAAACGAGCAATTTCAGTATTTTTGTAAGACGCAAGAATAGTTATGTCTTCCAACTCACTTATCAACTTGGTCTATGCAGCAATCAGATCAGAGATGAAAGATTTGAACTTTAAGTTATCCTTTTATTCAACACATTAATTATCCTCCAATATTGGAAAAGTAAGCATTTGTTTGTAAGACCCTTTTGTGACATTTTCACATAGAACCTTAAAGCGCTCAAATACTTTGTTCAATAGAAAACCATAAGCCAACCTATGTTTTTCATCTTTCACATTCATCACTTTGAGCATATGTTCAATCATTGATTGCAGGAAGGCTGACATTTTTGAACTTGTTGAGAGATCAATCATGAAAAAATCGATATTTAAGAGCAAAGATCTTTTTCCAGTGCGAGGAAGAAACATCTTATTCATAAATTTGAATAGCAGTTGAAACTCACCCTTAAGGGATTTCTTGTTCATATTTTTAATGTTTAAGTCATGTAATTTCTTAATGTGCTTGAGAAACTTTTCAGACCCCAATCCACCACCTAGGGACTAGATCCTTTTAGTGGGCACTCTAAGAATCTTGCCAAGTATTTCTTCATCTAGAGATATGTTGATGTCATGTACTTTAGTAGTTAAGTACAAGGCATCAACAGAGAAGGTCAGGTGATGATAAAAATTTAAACCTCCCTCTCAAACAAAGGAGGGCACTAGAGGCTCAAACAGATGATTTTATTGTTAAAAAATCACTATTTCGACTAGCTCCGCCATTCCTGGGAGACCAACAATATCGAGATCAAAGATACGCCCTCACAATACCTCTTGTTTCTTCAGTTCTTATCACTTCTCCTCTCTAGTAAAAACCTTAACCGGCTTTTTGGGTTTGGAAATTTGTGCATTAGACCTGGTCACTTCGTAGAGAACTCAGTAACTTTTGAAAATTTAGTAGGTTTCTACAAGGTACCTGGTCCTTCCACATCTTTGTCATTTTCTTTTTTTCGTTTCCCCCTAACACTTGGATTTATATTCTTAATTAGAACACATTTTTCTCTAACAACACTGGCAGTTGTCAATGCACTGGTGAGGGATTTGGTACGACATTTAGACACACCATGAGCCACATTATCATCCAGCATCAGCATCAGGGTCTAATTCATCCGCATTAACCACTACTTTTGATGACAGTTCCAACTCAACTACGTATTTTTTTCTCAATGATCTTTATTTTCTCGTGTTTGACTTTTTTTTGTAATGTAGAATTCATGATGCGTTAAGAGTTTTCTCCTATTGAATGAATTTTTCCATGTTTATTAGAACTTATCAGAGTTTTAGTGACTCAATGCTTAGTGACCACCCATCGAGGAGGGTCTTCAATCTCGATATCCTTTTTATTTTCCTCAGCAAATTCTTCCACTTGACATCTGGTGACAAGTAACCCTAGAGTATTGTCCCACGTAGGATGAGGAGAGATAGATAGATAAGTGAGTTTGGTAAAAATAGAGGATTCCTTGCCATCACCATATTTAGAAGCCTTATTCATCATTTTAGTTAAACATTACACAACCAACTTCACAGCGGCCTAAATATTTGATACAATATTCTTCATTTTCTGCAAATCTCCATCGAATATATGTTCATCAACTGACTTAGTCTCTAGTAGAATATCATTGGTACTAGTTTATTTCAGAGTGAATTGTGGAATATCTCTCATGATTCCTCAGGACCAGGTTGAAACACTATCATTATTCAAGAATTACGAATCACTATATCTAATTTGGAGATTAGGAGGATTTGTCTATGCTCTGTTTGACCATCAACAAATGGGGTTTAGGGAATTTTTGGTTCTAAAGAAGTTAGAGAGCAATATTGATTGGTGGGAAGGAGCGAGTGAATTGGATATTTGCAAAGAGATTTTAAAGATTGGAGGCAATGGATGATGGAGAATGTGGTTAGGAAAATTCCAAGGGATGATTCAGTTGATAATTTATTGAAGAAAGTTGAGAGAATTGAAATGGTAGGGAAAAAGTATAGAGATGGGGATTTGAAGAAGATTGGTATCTGATTAAAAAAGTGAGGGCGTAATATAGAGTGTTAGAATGGTTCTACTTTAAAATCTGAATAGATGGAGTGACATATTTGATAGGATGAGTGATGTCGTTTGGATTTAAAGGGTGTGACAACTTTTTTGGACAAGGCGGGAATCCATGTGGCACCCATTCAAATAGATTTCAAAACTCTTTAAAAAAGTAGTATGTGACACTAACCTCAAAGGGAGGGATCTGGTTTTTGGTTTTGAACACCTGTGCAGGGTCTATCACACCTTTTTCTTCACCTTCTTCTCATTACCATATATGTGTATCTACAAAGATATTAGACTATGTTAGACTTAGTGCACATCCTACCTATTCAAGTTCCTGTTCCTTTAGAATACAATAATGGGAGAGAAATAATGTCCAGCATTGAAAATTTTAGTTGAATTTGACAAGTCCCAACTTCAAATGATTCTCCTCAAACACGTCCCTGCCTAGAGCTTTAGTGAAGATCTACAATCTGATCCTTAGTGCTGAAAACTATATTTTAACTATCCTTTCTCTATATTATCTTTAAAAAAGTTATGTATGACGTCCATTTTCTTAGTCCTTCTAGGATGAACTGGATTTTTGGCCATGTTGACAGCACTTGTGTTGTAATAAAATAAAGGAACACTCTCTATATGTACTCTAAAATCTTCCAACCGTTGTTTGATTCAAAAGAGTTGTGCATAATAAGATGCAACTGCTACATTCTCTATAGATAGAACTACTGAGTTTTGTTTCTTAGTACTGATGTCGCCCAAATTACACCTCCCAATGAATTATAAAGTAGTTGTTGTTTGATATAAAACCCAACCAAGGTTAGGATCGAACCCACAGGGAATAGGTTGAAATATTAATCAATATGTATATCAAGGAAACCACTAACAATTTCTAGTAAACAAGGGAGGTTGTAATTAAGTAATTTAGTAGTAACAATTGTTGATTTGTTTGATTCGTAATCAATATAAGAGAGACACTGGGACTGTGTTTTGCAATAACTTCATAACTTGATAGATTTTTCGTAATTTATAATCTTTCCTGATTTTCAATATGCAGAATCAATAGGTTATGTATACCTAGTGCAGCTTTACACTTTTGTTTAGGCAATATCCTCTGGTAAGATTTTTCTTATCTTGAGCCTTTATTACTAACCCCTATCCCAGATCCAGATAGCTATCTTGTATTCTAGGCTTAAGCTATTAAGTGGATGTTGATAACTCGAAGTTTCTATTGGTTATTCTCTTCTTACCATTTGTCCTTCTTTAAACCAGAATACACGTTAGGGAGTTGTGACGTTAGCGACCATCAAAAAGCATTCAAAACCAAGAGAATAATTAATACATGTGAACATTGGTTGAAGATTACTCCATTCTACGGGCGCTACTTCATCAATCCTTCATGGTTTCCACAACTCTAACTGTGGTGTTTAGTTACTCATAATTACCAGCAAATAAGAAGAATTCATTAAAAAAGACGTAATCATGAACTTACAAGAATAATAAGATAACTCCCAAAATCTCACTTTGAATTAAAATCCTAAAACTAAATGTTTGTACTTGCAAAACCACTAATATATCTTGAAAGTGAAAATTGAATGTAAACTTACACAATAAAATGCAAAAAGTTATTTATAGACAAAACAAAATCTATCCTAAACAAAATAAAAAATCTGGGTCGGTCTCAGTCGGACGAGAGAAAGGTAAAATCATTTTTACATACCACGATCGTCCTTTGGTATTTGTAATTTCGTAGGTACTCTGGTATATTTAGATTTTCCTTAGTACGACTGTGAGTACAACTCTATGGTATCAACATAGGATCGTACAATGCAGTCGTCTAATCAGTTTTAACTTCAACTCCTACAAATTTCACTTTTGGACTTTACTCTCATGACCTCAAGTTACGACTTTCACTTCAAGGTACGATCATGGGATCCAATTGTCTGAGCTTTTTGCAAGCATGATTTCAGGTCTTTCATCCCACAACCACATGGTACGATCGTATGATCAAGGTACGATTATGGAAAGCTCTCATCAATGCAATATCTGAGAGTCGCTTCTCTATTTCTTCCTACAATACTTAGGTATGACTGTGGACACATCCCACTATCATGGAAATGCTCATTTAATGCCCATTTAGTCCAATATCCAGCACTCCGCTCATTGAGACTTGTTTAACCTGCAAACACCCAAAAATCTATCATATCCACCCAAAAGTACCTTTGTGCTTGCAATTATTCACCATTTTAAGCATTTTAAGTGTCGTAATTTTACAGCATATCAAGTACCCTGGGAAATTAAGAAGATCCTAGAAAGTGAGACATTTCTGAGGTGCTCTTTCTATCAATAAGGCACCTCACATATCTATATCAACATATCCAACTAAATTAAAATTGTCTTCTGTAGGATAGCAGAGGAACATATCAGGAGTTCCCTTGAGGTTTCTGAGGATTCACTTAGCAACCTTCAAGTGGGACTCTTTTGGACACGCCTGAAACCTTACACGCATACCCATACTAAATACGATATCAGGTCTGCTAGCATTCAAATAAAGTAGTTAACCAATATTTCCTTTGTACATAGTCTTATTTACTGGGGGACTAGGTTTATCCAAGTCTAATTTTGAAGACGTTACTATAGGAGTATCAATTGTCTTAGCATCTTTCATTTGAGAAATTATTTCAATGGCTCATTGATATATTTTTGCTGACAAATCATAGTTTCATTTGAGGTTTGATTTATCTATAATCTAGGAAAGAAATTTAACTTACCCATCATGTTCATCTAAAATTCACTCCCCACTAACATAGAAAATTCATCATATAGGGAACTGGTTGTAACACCAAAATGATGTCATTAACATAGACTTGAACGATCAACAAATTTCTTTCTCCAACCTTTAAGAATAAGGTGTTGTCGATCTTTCTCCATTTAAAACCATTTTCTAAGAGGAATTTGGACAATCTCTCATACCAGGCTCGAGGTGCCTGCTTCAATTCTTATAGAGCCTTGTCTAATTTAAACACATGAAGAAGATGATCAATGTCTTTAAAACCTGGGGGTTGATTTACGTAAACTTTTTTTTTTAGTACTGCATTTATAAATGTACTTTTAACATCTATCTGGTATAACTTTAACTCCATATATGAGGCACAAAAGGATTCTTATTACCTTTATTCTAGCAACTGGTGAAAAGCCTCATCATAATATATTCCTTCCTATTAATTGTAGCCTTATACTACAAGCCTTGATTATTTCTGTCCATGTTTCCAAATCTATTAGCCTTGTTTCTATAGACCGACCTAGTCCCAATAATAGTTTTATCAGCAGGCTTAGGGACCAGGTTCCACACCTTAATTCTTTCAAATTGATGAATTTTTTCTTGAATTGTATTTACCCAATCAGAAACCTTCGATGTTTCTTTCACACTTTTGGGTCTAAATTATGACAGAAATACGGAGAAAGCAAACATGTTTCTAGCTTGAAACCTAGTTTGCATTCCTGACTCCAAGTAAGCGAGAATATTATCCAAGGATGAGAGAACTTATGCTTCTAGTTTGACTTTATTTAAGATGGTTGAGGTTGACTGGTACCAGGGTCCTCTAAAGTGCCTCTTGGAGAAGTTTGAGAAAAAATTTATTCTTTAGGGGTTACATTTTGATCTGATACTACCTGAGTTTCTTAGGGGATATCAGGTTCCTAATTATCTTCACTTTTATCTATGTCTTTTTCCATACTTTCCTTGTTTACCATGTTGCTTTGACTCGAGTATCCAGATTTATCAAACATCAGATGAATACTTTCTTCCACACACTGAGTTTTTTAATTGAAAATTCTTTAAACTTTGTTATTTGAAGAGTAGCCTACAAAGATTCCTTCATCACTTCTTGAATAGAACTTTTTGAAATCATCCTTCCCATTATTCAACACAAAGTACTTACATCCAAATGCTCAAAGATAGCTTAGCTTGGTGTAACGCCCCGAGAGTACACCCTGGGCGCTACACGATGCTTACAATCCCGAGGGACCACAAGCTAACCTATGAGCTGGTACCTGCTGTGAGCACTAAATAAAATATAATATATAGGGAAGAACAACTGATAAGCCATAAGGTTTTAACAAATGAATCAATACTGAATTATGAATCTGGGGCCCATAACTATCTGAATTTGATAAAAATAAAGATAAATTGAATAACTAACTGACATGTCTGAAAGTCTCTAACTAACTGAATACGATTTAATGGGACAGGCCCCAACTAACTACAATTAACTACTAAACTGAAAGTATGAAAATAAGTAATCCGTCCTCGAAATATAAGGACTCACCACTACTACGACTGATAGTCTGAAAGGTCTATGCGCAATCTGGAAACTGGGCGTCTGAACCTATGATATGATACATCATAGCGCAAGAAAAGAGTATGCGATCAGTACTTTGAATGTACTGATATGCTAAATGAGGTAGGTTGTTATATATGGTTTCATGAACATGAACAATAATACTGTATGTATGCAGGTACGTAGATATATATAATATGTAAAGCTGGATAAAGTACATGAAATCTGTAAACACTGAGGATACATGAAGTCTGTAAATGCTGGGAATACGTGAAATCTATAGATACTGAGGATGCATGACCAAGCATATAACATGTTCTGAACATAATCTGTAAATACTAAAATACTGAAGTCTGATAACTGACTCACTGATATCTGTATACTATGGTCAAGCAACTGAAACTGAATAACCAAACTGAGATTGTAATTAAGACTGTAGGAGATATCATCTAACTAACATGCCCCAATCTGAGCTAATCGGGGTCCAACATGTAACCCCAGTTGGAAGGGTGTTAGTACCGTGCCACGAGTACCAATGTTGGTTGTGTGGATCCACTATACTAGTGTACTGTATTGTTCCAAAGGACTAAGGGTGTCAAGCCTGAACTGACGGGTGACCCCTGTGAGATAGTCAAGCCTAAACTGATGGGTGACTTCTCATATTCTACGCTGGCTACATAGTTCTGGAGTACAGAGAATGCTGTTAACGACTCTGCGTATCTGATGGGGAAATCGTCATCTCTTCACTCGCTCGGTGCTAAATCCTACTCCCAACTTAATGACATTGGATTACTAAACTATTCTGAGTTTAACTGACTGATCTAATAATGCTCATATATATATATTCTGAAGCTATTCTGAAGATACTGAGATGATACTAAGTAAAAAGCTATGATCTTTGGGTATTCAAAACCCTCCAAGACTCAAAACAAAATAGTAAAATAATATTGAGCTTAGAGGAAATAACATGAAAGCCTTTATCAAATTTTTCTTCTTGTAGGCATTTTATCAAACACTTGTAGTCCATTGTTTAATCTAGTCATGGGAACGCTATGGAACTTGAAGTAATAGCATGAATTCGACATCTACGACACTAAATCATGATTCAGTTCAATGAATAATAACATCAAAACATTTGGGATTTGATGACAATAATAAATTTCATTAAAGCATGGTATAAAATCAAGATTCATGGAGATTCATGGTTAAAAATCATAATTTAAAATCATAATAACTTGAAAATATTATAACTTTGTAATTAAAATTGGATACTTGGTCTCCATGGGTGAAAGGAACCCATGGATGAACACTTAACATACCTGGGTTGACGAATTCGTAAGGATTGATGGTTAGTTCTTAAAATTTGGCCTTGAATTTTGAAGGTAAGGGTTTTTGTTCTCGAAGAGAATTGATTTAATTTGAGAGAATAATGTAAAAATGAGTAAATAAATGTAAAAATGAGTAAATAATGCTTTATTAGGGCTTAAATCCCGTGTTAGGACGGATTAGGAACTTTGGAAAAAGACCAAATGACCCTTGGAATTAAAAACTCAGAACTGACTGAAAAATCCCGATTTTCCATGCTGGCGCGACGCGGCGCTATCGTGTCGTGTCATTGGAAATTGACAATTGCAACCTGGAAGCTTGGCGCGACGTGGTACAATCGTGTTGCTTCACTAAATGGAAATTTGATTCTTGGCGCGACGCGGTGAAATCGTGTTGCCTCACTGAAAATTGACAATTGTGAACTGGGTTTATGGAGCGATGCACCATTATCGCGGAGAAACACTGGATTTTGATAATTGTCATTTTGCTGGCCTCCGCGATGCGTTGAAGTGTCAGTTGGCTCACTGCTTTACAAAAATGGCTTTAACTCTTCATCCGGGTATCGGATTTGGGTGAATTTTATACCGTTAGGAAGCTAACTGAATTTTCTACGCACTGGTAGTCTCTAAACTGAAAAATACAGAGTATTTCAAAAATTTTATATAAGATAACCCATGTACTGAGGGTTAATTTAAGTTAGGGAAATACGGAGTATTACACTTGGGTTTCCTTTTATTCAGCAACTCATATGGAGTCTTCTCAAGTATGGACCTGATAAAACGCCATTTGATCACATAACAAGTTGTGTTAACAGCGTTTGTCCAAAAAATTTTGGCGATCTCAATATTAATCAGCATAGTTTGAGCAAAATCTACCAAGGTCTTATTCTTCCTTTCAACAACACCATTCTGCTGAGGTGTTCTTGGAGTAAATAAGTTATGGTTAATTCCAAACTCATTGCAAAATTCATTAAACTTGGAATATTCAAATTTCGTTCCATAGCCTGACCTGAGCCCTAAAATCTTTTCATTTACCTTCATTTGAATCTGCTTAGCAAATATTTTAGAAACTGGAATGTTTCATTCTTGGGCTTTAAGAACATGGTCCAAGTGAACCTAGAGTAATCATCAACAGCCACCGGAATGTACCTTTTTCCTCCTTTACTATCAATCTTGACAAGACCACATAGGTCCATATAAAGGTGCTCCAGGGGTCTTGATGTGCTTACTTGTTTCTTTTGCTTGAATGAGAACCCCGTCTGCTTTTCTTTTACACAAGCGTCACACTCTTTGTTATCAACAAACTTCAGATTGTACATACCACAAACCAAGTCCATGGACACCAATTTATTGAGAAGACATAAATTAATATGTCCCAACCTTCTATGCTCACAATTTTGTAACATCACTCCGAGCTCTAAGACAAGTGAGATCCTTAGCATAAGATGATTCCAAGTCGGAAACACACATGTTTCTGCTCCTCGTTACTGTAAGAATAGTTTTATGATCCTTGAGGCTTGTAACTGTACATTTGTATGACATGAACTTCACTTCATTTTCTTTATCATGAATTTGAGAGACACTAAGTAGGCTATATTGGAGGCAATTAATATAGTGCACATCTTCAATTGCACGATTGAGATTCTTGTTAAGCTTTCTAATACCAAGATGTATCTATTTTTTCCATCGGCAGAGGAGACACTTCCTCCTTTATAGGCCTTGAGAGAAAGGAAATCTTCAATTATTTATGTCATGTGCTTGGAACAACCACTATCCATAAGCCAGAGGTGACTGCTTCTCTTGCTCTTGCCTATACACGCAGTCATTTATTATCCTTGGGAACCTATTTTAGTTTGAGTTACGAGTAAGGAGATAGAGTAAGAATTAGATTCTTTCTAATCTATCTAGATAGGTTGGTAATTTTGATCTTTGAACCAGTCATCTTGATATGACACTTAGTTTTAGAAAACTCATCAAATTTTCTAACATCAGCAATTCTTGCAATACCGGAGTTTTTCACATGATCGCTCCTACCACAGTGAGTACACAATAGATTGTTTGCCACAAACATATATTTGTTGTGAGGATTTTATGGACAATTAGACTTTTGAAAACCAAGATCCACTCCATTATTGGATCTTTAACAAGTAAGATTAGCTAGTACTTGAGATGAAGTAGTCCACTTAAGTGATTTTTCAAGTTCAACCTGTATTTGGACCAGGTCCCTCTTAAGTTCTGAGTTCTTCTCCAAAGAGATAGTCAAATCCAACTGAGACTTGATTAGTTTCTATTCAAGCTCAAATTAAACGCTACTACCTTTTACATTTTCCCTTTTCACTAGTCTTGGATATTTTTTTAAGTTTCTCATTCAAAAAATCATTTTCAAAAGACACTGACTGATATTTCTCTTGAATTTCAAAAATTTGCATAGTCAAATCAATTTTCTCAGTTTCAAAATCATCAAGGTAATTGTTTAATGGGTCTTTTTCTTTAGTGATATCACACGGAGTCAATTAATACATTTGCAAGAGACTTTTGTTACTTAAGAGTGTAATCCTTAAGGTTATATTTAACATCCAGAATAGTCACCTTATCATCATCATCCTTCAATTTGGACATGAGAGCGAAAAAAGAGTCATAGATTTGATCTCCATCTTCTATCACCATCATTGAGGCATCCTTAGTTTTTCTGATGTCTTTGATTTAGTGGAAGAGTCTCTACAACCTGCAAGATCCTGCTTAACCACTTTATCAGTTGTAACTCTTCTATTCAATCTTTCAGGGACCCAGTACTTCTTTTTCTCTCTGTCATCACCAACCTTGACATAGTCCTTGTACTCAACTTTATGCAGAGGATAATTCTAAATAAACTATGCAGATTTACCATATTTGACATAAATCATTTCCGCCAGAGTATTTGCTTGAATTTACTCTTCTTGGAAAACCTTCATTTCTTCTAACAATCTTAAAAAATCTTTTGATAATGTAAGTTGTGTCTTCATCTTCCTTACATGACTCGCTATTTGTAGATTTCAGTGCCAAGTTATTTTCTTTCTTTGATTTATTTCTCCTTTGTTCTTGTTACTTCTTAATCTTATATGTCTTCAGATTTCCAATCAGCTTATCCATAGTAAGGGTTTTGATATTGCATGCTTCAGTTACGGCATTCACTTTGTTTTCCCAAGATTTAGGCAGAATAGTCAAGATTTTCCAAACCTATTTGGTCGGCTTGATTTCTTCACCATAGCAGTTCAGTTCATTTGTTATAGCAGTGAATCTAATATGCACCTCCTAAATTGATTCACCCTCTTTCACGTTGAAATCTTCATATTGAGTAGTCAACAATTCAACTTTTGACTCTTTCACCTGACTAGTGCCTTCGTGAGCTATTTGCAAGCATTTCCATATCTCTTTTGCTAATTGGCAAGTAGAGATCCTGTTACACTCATCAGGATCTATTCCACATATGAACAATTTCTTTACCTTATAAATTTTCTCAACTTCTTTTTGTTATTTTCATCAAACTCCTTTCGAATTTTGAGAACCAGTAAGGTAACCACTCCAATTTTCACGGGTTTCATTGAAACGTAAGGTCCATCCAGAATAACATCCCATAGTTCACCATCTTCAGCCATAATAAAGTCATGCATGTGAATCTTCCACCACAAATGATATATTATCCATTGAATCGAGGAGTTCTTGGTGTGGATTGCCCTTCTTGTAGATTTGGAGGTGCAATCACTAGAGATGATCCTTCTTTGGTGTGAATCATTTAGGAAACACTTGAATCAACTATCAGATAATGGACCAGGTCCCTAAGCAATCAAGCAGTGATCAGGAAATGGTAAAGATCACACAAGATATTTACGTGGAAACCTCCTTGCTTAAGGGAGTAAAACCACGATCTACCTTGTAGAATTTATCAGTCACTTCACTAGCTTCAAGAAACGTTAAATACAGACTTTGATGCTACAAACACTGAACTCTCAATCCTTAGACTTCTTACAACATATCTATCACAAGACACTCTTGACAATAACTCTATTGCCACAATCTGAAATGACTAACTCTAGCCATTTCAAGTACAAACTAACTCTCGCCCTTAATGTTAACTAACTCTAGCTAACATCATCTTCAAACAAATGAGAATGAAACTACAAATGAACCTACAACTTTATTAAAAGAAGTAGCGTTCACATTAACAGCAAAATACAAAGACTCAAATATAACGACGACTAAGAGCAAAATAGTTTCAGTCGAGCAGGTCCATGTTGCTAATGAAGATTCACTTTTCACGTAAAATATTTCCCTTTTGAAAGTGAAAAAAGCTTGACCTAGCTTTCTCATTCTTTTGAGACCCAAAAAATCTAGATCCATTTTCATTGATCGAGCTAAAAAGGCTGCAAGGCCTCTGCTTCCGTGTCCACCAACGTTCTGCACACAAGTATAATATAGAGCTAGAAAGTTGACTATATAGGAGGTGAACCTGATACCTTGAACATATTGTCAATGTTAAGTTTCCAAACCATAGAGTGCAGCAAGGACCAGGTCCTATCAGGTTTGTCTATCATCAAAATAGAGATCTTCACAGTCTCGTTTGTCTTTAGTTTATTAAGATTAAAATTAGTGTTTCAAAAATATTTTTTTGAGGTGACCGAGTCCCGGACAGAGCATATAGTAAAAATGCACCAGGGCAATTTATGGGGGCAAAAATATTGTGAGACATAAGCTCCATTAGCCGTGACATACACTTATAAGGTGTTGTTGATGAGTTTTTGTTGTGTAGAGCCAAAAAGTTTTTCTCCATTAAAATCACTAAACAAGTCCTTAATTCAAAACCAAAACTATAGGTATTAAATTCTAAAAAGCTTTAAAACATAAAATCAACAAAAGATTATTATTATAGTCGTAATTTTTGTTCTTTCTCTTTGTCTTTTACCGATTAAAGATTATTATTATAGTCTATTTTTTGCTCTTTCTCTTTGTCTTTTATCGATCAAAGAAAATAATAGATTAATGGGCTAATTACAAAGTAAACAGTTCATCATTCTTCATCACTTGTTCTAATTTGATACTTTTGAGTCTAGTTTTTTTTTCTCAATTCTTTATTGTCATGATAGTTTGTGAATTGCAACTCAATTTTTTATAAGTTCGATTAATTTTTCTAGTTAAAGCAATCCTTGTTGTCAATTGCTAACTCTTACTAACAACACATTTTTTTTGGTCAATATTTGCTTTGCTTAAAAAAGTTTTTACTCATACATATGGGAGGAAGGAGAACAGAACATGAGTTCCAACGTGAGAAAATGAATCTTCACTAATAATACGGTAAAAATTCAGTAATAAATCAATTGTACTATTAAATTCGTTGACATTTGAAATTTTTTTGTGTTAAGTCATTTCTTTCAGGAGTGAGCAACTGATGTCATAAGAGACGTTTTTGAGACAAGCCTTATAATCGAGCATAGTAAAAATGCATCAACGTGGTCTACAGGGGGCGAAAGTGTTATGAGGCATAAGTGTCAGACATACGTTTAGGCATTGGTCGAGTTTTTATTTTGAGGTTTAAGCCCAGAAAACTTCTCCTGATTAAAATTAAAATTGCTAAGCAAGTTCTTAAATTTAATGGTCATTTATTATTCGCTAATTAAAATTGCTAAGCAAATTCTTAAATTTGTTGGCCATTTGCTATTCGGTAATGGCATTAATGAGTATTCAAATTTGCTCTCAGGAAGTGATTTCATAGATCTCTGAGATCGTCTTTGTACAATCTTCAGAATCATGTAATGAAAGATGATAGTGATTAATCTTAATCGAGTTTTTGCATATGTAACTCGTCGAAGCTTCCGCTATCCTAATTGGCTGAAGTTTTATGAGAAGGTGCACCTAGAAGAGGATAACAAACCGCAGGTGGTACACTATCATCAATCTCATCGAAAGTTGGCTAAATTTAACTGCAAAGCTCCATCAGTTCACCGAAAATTGTTGCACCTATCGTACAAATTTTGATAGAGTTGGGGTGAAATTACATTCATAAAAATTATTTGGATTGTAATAGATAATATTATATAAACAGTGTGTATGAATGACATGTATATCATGCTTTGTACATAGTTATACATCATATATATAGATGTTTATACATCATTTATACAATATCGTACATTACATATACATTATATAACTATATATACGATATCAATGCATATACATGCGGGCATTTTTGTTGTAATTTTTTTTTTGTCACCAATACACTTTTGGGCTATTTTTATATAAAAAGATAAGGAAAAGGACACCCACCGGCCATTTTGAAAACAATAGCCAACATTCGTCCAATTTGTCATATTATAGTCAGCCGGCCAAATTATTACCATTCAATAGTCATTGGGTACTTTGTCCCTCCCCTTCCTTCTTAGGTCATTTCGGCCTACTTTTTTAAAGATTTTTTTTTTTTTGTTTTGCTTCATTCATCTAAAAGTAAATGGCTTATATTTGGGCCAATGGTCATAGAGTGGACAGTCGGTCCAAACTAATTCCAATAATAGTCAGTCAGGACTGTATCAATATGAGTTGTATCAATATGGTATAAAGAGTGTATTAATATGATACAAGGACTGTATCTTGTATCAATATGGTATACGAATTGTATCAATATATATACTGTATAGAATGTGCATAGAAACTGTATAATAATTATATAATATACATATACACGATGTGTGTAGAAACTGTATCATTATTATATAAAATATGTATATGTATAAAATATGTTTAAAAATTGTAGCATTATTGTATAGAATATGTATCTGAATATTTATTGTAGCTAAAGTTGTATAAGATGTATGTAGAAACTATTCAATTATTGAAATGATGTGTATATAAGTTGTATCATATTTGTATAGAATATGTATATATGTATAGGATGTGAATAGAAATTATATAACTATTATACTGTTAAAAATAATGCATCAATTAAGAAAATAATTTTTTTATATAAAAAAAGAAGCTACAAAAAAGAGCATAAAAAAAAAGAAATAGTGATAAAAATGAACAATGAACTTTTATTTTAAAAAAACGTAGTAGTAAAATAAAAAAATAGAAAAGTTGAATTCCTTTTTCATAAGAAAAATGCGCTTTTTAAAAAAAATGAAATAACAAAAACTTTTTTTTTTAGAAAAAAAGAAACGAAGAAGGAGACAAAGCCTAAAACAAAATGACTAAAAGTAGGAATTAGTTGAGCGGCTAATTGTAGGTAATTAGTTTTGGGTAGCTATTTTGGTGGAATTAGTTTAGAGTGAAGTGTCATTTTTTGTCCTTTCTCCAAAAAATATTGCTATATTTGGTGCAAACTTATTACTTTATTGTATATATATGAAGTTTTTTTCATTTTTAATTTGTATAAATAACATAAATACCAACCCTTTTGAAAGTAATTACACTTTCTCCCACTTTTTTAATTACTTTACCCTCTCTCCCTATTAATATACATAACATAGCCGATATATACATGACATTCTGTGTATATGTTGAAATTTTATAATATGTTTAGGAAGTTGGGATTTTTTATAATATTGAAAACATAAGTTGTTTATTTGTGTAATTTTTAGTTTTAATTTTACTAAAAATTACATATATACACGAGTCAAAGTTACATAATTACATTAAATCCCAAATTGGTAAAGTATTTACACAAATCTCAAAATAATTACAAAAATTCCCTTATTTGGTAAATTCTCTCTCCTAAATATTATACATGTTAAACACTTCTTTTGGCTTCTGTTTTCACTCCATTGATCCCATTATCCATCCGTTTAATACGCCATTTTTGAAACCCTGATTTTTCGGCAAAATTGAAGTAACAGTTGGATAGTGGTTACCAACTTGTAAGTTATCAAGATTTAACTGTTTTTAATTATTTACTTCATTAATTTTTGAAAAAAAAAATTGTTCAACTTTACCAAATCAGTGATTTTCCGTGTTTTGTTTGTTTGCATGTTCAAATTTCTGTATTGTTCAATCATATTCAAGTTCAGTAGTTCATTTTTTTCGTTATTTTTCATATAGTACAAGTTAGATCTTTGATTTTCTTGTTTGGTAGTTCGATTTAACACTACTGTTAAGTTAAAGTAGTGTTAATTGGTAATGGATTATCCTCCAAGTTTTAGTTTAGGAATTACTCAGTTAGATTCAAATGAAAAAGATATGTCACTTGGATTTGTTCCTGGTACTTTTGATGAACAGGATCCGAAATTCGCAGAGAATCGCTCAAAGCACAGAAACGACCCCATTACAATGAAGAAATTGAAGGATAAGACCGCTTCTAAATCGAAGAAGTCTAGTTCGAAAGCAAGAAAAAAGAAGTTTGATGATTCCGGCCGACCACGTCTTCCGAGAGTATTTATTATGAATTTAGGTATAATTTGACATATGTACAATAAGATATTATACATTAGTTTTTTCATCACAGTAATGTATAATGTAGGTGTTCTGAAATATTTTTCTATAGGTTATACATTCTAATAAAGCTGATATTAATTTTGACATGTATAAGTTACCCTCATACGTGTATAATTGTTGTTTGTGTTTTGGTCTAATACAAATTGTTACATGTATGGTCTGATATGTTTGGTCTGATATAAATTGTTACATATTAATTTTGACATGTATAAGTTACCCTCATACATGTGTTACTGTAGTGTTTTTATTGGTCTGACTTTATTATACATTAAAGCAGTTTTTTTGTAAACGTATAAGTTACTCTCATCTTTTATTTTTTGAAATCAGGGACTGCAACATCTTTGTGTGTGCATATACAGAAATATTAAGTGAAAGGCAGCAAGTTCACTCATGTGGGTTTGATGCTGCAAGTCAACGTGCACGCTATGCTTCATTATTGTGGCATTACGGAGTGGAAAAGGCAAATGAAGGGTGCACGAGTGATAATGGTGATCCTCCGCGGTCAAGGAATAGTGTTCTCGAACAAATTGATGCAAGTGCAATGGTTACTTTAGCATAGCAATGCTTTATAATAGTCCGAATTGAAAGAACTAATTCTTATTTTTGTGGTTGATGTAAAACAATTACAAGATTACTTTCTGGATGTTAATGCAGATTTTATGGATGTCTTCTTATTTTTGAAAAGAAAAAATTTCCAGTTACTAACACACTACTGTATAGTTACAAACTAATTCTTTGTAGATATTGAGTTTCTCTTTTATTTTTTTGTTAAACGTGTAGAAACAAATATAATATTAAACTGATATTGAATTTGAACACTTTATAGTTTTACTGTAACGTACATTATCTTATAAGTTAAAAATACATTGAAATAATATCTAATACATTTAAATATATGTAATACATAACATAATACATGTTGTCATACGTTTTTTCCTGGAAAAAAAATATGAAACATAGTTCACAATATTCACTTTTGTGAAGTATGATACTATTTCAAAACCCCTTATCATGGGATGCAATGCAATAAACAAGTATTTAAACTCATTATCCACGACCTTATGCATCCTAATTTGCGATTGCGGATACACTTGGTTCAACATATAGATATAACGGGCCATTTTTCTATATCCATTTACTGGTCCACCTCTAAGCATCGCAATCACGTTCTCTTTTATGCGCCAGGCTTTCATGTAGTTAATATCGACTCCGTAAACAACCTTCATCTCTTCAATAATGTCCGCGGGGGGGGGGGGGGGGGGGGTATTCTCTTGTGATTGATTAATTTTGGACCTGTAAATTCACTCACAAAATTTATTGTCGCAACCATATTATTCAGCACTCTGTCGCTAAGACTACAAGTATGCTCCAAATCAAATGTTTTAATCACAAACAATTCCGATTCATTCATACAAGACGCCTTCAAGACCCACTTGCAATTTTTGTTACGACAAATCAGTACATAGCTGCATCAATATATAAAAACCCAAGTCAATGTATTAAACAAAACTATTATAATTGAAGATAGAAAGACAGAAATAGAAATAATGGTACTGCCCAGCTATATTATACATTTCTCTGTATGTATAATAAAATATTATACATTCGTATTTTAACTTAAAAAACATACAAGAAACAAAAGCAACTACAGAATGTCTTAAACCATATTAGCATACATTTATTTTACTGGCACGGTTTATTTATACATTATCAAGCATGTATAATCATACATTATACATTCGTAATTTAACAATCATAAGCAACATATCACCCAACTACACAATAAATACTTCTACAAAACCTCTAACAACAAATTTCCATACTTTATAAGCTCAGCAAATATATTTGACACTTTTATATTATACCTTTTTTTTGTTGGATCGTTTCGCTTTAGTGTTGAAGCCATTAGCTATTGCATGTCTTGCCATTACTGAAACAAGAGTTTCCTTATCCTTGTAAATCTGATTCACCATTATTTCAATGTTCTTGCAATCGGTAATTAAGTTTTTCACTTCAATTTCAGGAACATATAGAGCATATTGATTATCCATTTCAACAACTGTTAACGCAACCAAATCATATTCACTACCCTCAATACACATTACAACACCTTTTTCTTTATCAAACTCTATTTCACTATTGAATTTGTCAAAAGTTGAAATACAAAACGGAAAATTAACCAACCCAGAAAATTGTTTCTTCAACTCACGTAAACCCTCACTCCATTGTCGTTTCTTAGGACAATTAGAGAAGAATTTCCTTCAACCACATATTTAACTTCAATTTTTTACAAACTTCGTCGATATCCAATTCCATGGCGATCGTAGAAACCAATTTCAAGAAAGTAATACTTTCCGAAATAATTATTACGTCACGTTTGTATGACTCATAACTAATATCTGACTGCCAGATTTCAGAATGTCGCAGCAATATGGGGCTATTCATATTGATTTTAGAAGTATTGAAGAACGTATGTAGAAGAAATTGGTTGTTTTTTTGCTTTCTAGATCTTGAACCAAAGATTACAAAAAAAAAAACGTTTAAGAATTTTTTTGAAATTCAAATATCAGTTAGTAGTTTTAGCCATAAACGACTTAATGTTAGCTAATTATTGCCGTTAATTAAGGAATAGTAAAATAATTACTGATTTCAATTACCTTAAATTTAGGATTAGTTGTTTCATCATACATTCGACCAATGTATAATACTTGGCCGAATGTATGAGTATCTTTGCCATAATTCGGGAGGTGAGAAAAAAAAAGAAATTTTGTGTAATTACTTTCATTACCTAGGGAATTTATGTGGTGTACACTTAATTTTATTGGTTCGGTTTTAGATTAAACGAAACCGAACTTCTTTAAAAGGGGTTTTGGGCTACTCTAGACATTACTCTCCAGCTCTCTTTAGTCCAATTGTCCACGTAATACTAAGGCCCAACTTATTGACACACTGACACATTAATTTCCCAATTTCAATTATACTCTTCCACTGTACTATCTCTCACGTAGTCATTATAGATATTTCTTGAGAAAATTAGGTGGAAGGTGAAAAAAAAGTTTTAAAATTAAAAATGGTGATAACTTTGATCAGTTAAGGTCAAAGCTTTATTTAAATTGTGATTAAGTTAATTGAGGTGTAAATTATAATTTTTAAAAACTTTTAAAATTTTAAAAAGTCCTCCAACTCTAAATTTTAAATTTTAGAATTTTCCCTCTTTTCTTATCTTTCAATCTTTCTTTCTTTTTTTTTTCTTTCTCCCCATCTTCTTCTTCTTATTTTTTTCTCCCTCTCTAGATTTTCCTCTTCTTCCATCTCCTCTTCTTCTTCTTTTTCTTTCTCTTTTCATTTCGTTCTTCTTCTTTTTTAAATTTTCTTGGACTATTTTTTTAAAAGAAAATGAAAATTTTGAAAAGAATTTTTTTGATTTCTTTTAAAAATGAATAAAGAAATAATTCAGCAACTATGAGAGTTGCTTCAGCAACTATGAGAGTTGCTTCAGCAACTACGGTAATTGTTGCAACAACTACTATTAGTTGTTGTGTTAAAGTAATTATCGAAGTTACTGCAGCAACTTCGACTGTTGCTGCAACAACTTCGATAATTGCTTAATTTCTGAAAAAAGATCTGCTTGGGGAGGAGCTCACGAAAAAATGATATTTATGATAAAAATGGAGGTGCTGGTGGTGACGCCGAATAAGAAGATAACATTTGTTGTGGTGTTGATTGCGCCGGTGGTGGAGGAGAAAGAAGAAAAATAGGCGATAGTTATGTAGAGGGGGGAAATAATGATGAATCTGGAAGAGGTGGCAATGGTGGTGATAGTGATAGTGGAGGAAGAGGAGGTGGCGGCGGCAACAAAAAGGGTGCGGAGGAGGAGTGATGGTGATGGTGTAGGGATTTTTGTGTAAATATATTGTAGGGATCTTTGTGTAAATAATAAAACTTGAGGATATTAAAATTAGTGACATTAACACTAATCTTAAAATTGTCACCTCTACTCAATATTTAAGACTTGTGTCATCCTTAATTAGTTTTGAAACTTTTTTGTCACATACACTTCATCAAATTGTATGCAAGGAAAAAAGAAAAAGAAAATAAGAAACTTAAAAAGGACAAAATTAGAGCTAGCAGGATGAAGTGTATGTGAGACACTAGAAATGTTGAGGGTTATTTGGGAGGAATCCAGGAAACACTTGCTAAACAAATACGTATTCTTCTAGAAAAAATTCTTAGAGAAGACTTGAAAATAACGTTTTCCTTTGGTAAAATTTTATCCAATTACACATATAATTAATACGAGGATAAGAATGGACTATGGAGTAATATATTGTGGGATATTCTTTGTCGGGTAATAATTATTCAAATTTTAAAAAAGAAGAAGCAAGATTTGTCAACCAGTGCGTGATCAACTTCTAGAAGGTCTTCCCTTGTTAGGAAAGAGGATAGAAGTTTCAAAACATTAGTTTAATAAAATCTTTAAATATTAAATACTATAAACTCCAATGAAGAAAGACTCTATTAAGGTTCACGGACAAAATTGTGGTAGATTAACACTAAAACAATTCCAAGCTTGTAAACCGCCTTGATTTTGGGTCTTTTGCTTCCTCATGCAACACAGATAAGGGCTGACAAACGGGGCAGTGTGGATGCACTGCGGTATAAATTTAAGGTTATACGGGATGGTGCGAGATATGATATGTATTTTAAAAGAAAATAATAGAAGCACGCAAGAAGGATAGGTGGAAAAAAAAAAAAGCGACGCAAGGAGTGGCGGAGCTACATATAAGGTAGGGGGTTCATCCGAACTCCCTTCGACGGAAAATTATACTATATGTATATGGTTAAAATTTATTTTTTATGTATATATAGTAGATATCGAACTCCCTTGATGTCAATCCTGGCTCCGCCTCTGGACGCAAGTAATGTAGAACAAGTTACATTGGTTTTATACAAGTTTAAACGAAACAAAAAAATAAAAAAGCCGTTGAACATCTCAATTGGGCAAGTACTTTTGCAAAGGACTCAATAAATTTATAGTTAATAAAACATTTATAACCAACATTTTGATGTCAAAGACGAAGAATTAGAAGTAGGAAACAAATAGGAAACAAATTGAAAGTGATACACTTGATACTGATCGATTCTCTAATTTGATCGACAAATTGAGGCAAAGTATGGGAAAGAGTCAGAAATTAGAAAGAAATGAGGGTAAGATAATTATATTAGTATTTTCATTAGTAAACAACATGAAGATGTTATATTGCATTTTCATTGTAGCAAATTGGCAACTTAGAAGTTAGCTACATGAGCAGAAATCAAATTTGCATTGTAATGATGTGTTTAGTTGATGATTTATCAGAAATAACCACTTAACCTTTTGCAAGATAAGGCTATGACTTCGTACACATTGCTCTTTCTAGACCTTACTTATGAAATATATTGAACGGAAAACGGTTAAAAATATCCCTGAACTATTTGAAATGAATTAAAAATATCCTTCATTTATTTTTTGGCTCAAAAATACCCATCCATTAATTTTTTAGCTTAAAAATACCCTTCTCTCTAACGGAATGACACTAGACACGCCACGTGAATAAAAAAAAGTCACTTGATCAATCCACGTCAACATACAGAAATGAAAAACCACTCCATTTAATCTATCTAACCATTAACCTATTTTTTTATTTAAAAGGCCCAATCTCACTCATATTAAAAAAAGTATAAATAACATAAATATCAACCCTTTTGGAAGTAATTACACTCTCCCCCACTTTTTAAATTACTTTGTTCTCTCTCCCTATTAATATACATAACATAGCCGACATATACATAGCATTCTGTGTATATGTTGGGATTTTTGTAATATGTTTAGGGAGTTGGGATTTTTTGTAATATTGGAAACATAAGTTGTGTATTTGTGTAATTTTTAGTTAAAAAAAATTCGGCCCAAGAGGAAAAAAATTGAAGAATTTGATTGTTTATTTTTCATGTGATGGGTTCAAATATTTCATATTGATCAGGGCGAAAGATGAGGAAACAATTAGGTCCTTAAATTGTTGATCCGAAAGAATCGGATTTTAATCGAGTTGACCCTTAATAATTGGATCCTCAAATAGTTGATCCGATTTTCAAGATTTCAGATTGCTACTGGATATCCTATCTGAATTTGTCTAATGAGAAACCTAATTATAGTGAGAGGAATGATAATTCAGAGACGAAATTGAAATGTAGAGATTGAAAGTTTAGTAGCAATGTAGGACAACCACAAGTTGACGAAGTCAAGAATTGCTTGAGTGAGTCTTGTAAATTTGAAAATGTAAAATAATAAAATATAAGGTGGTGAAAGGGATGATATGAGGAAAAAGATTGAAGAATTGAATTTTGTCTCTTGGTTTGAAATTTTTGAATATGGATCGGATTGAATTTTTAAATAGAATAAAATGGGTTGATTGTTAGGTGAATTAAATGGAGTGATTTTTCACGTGTATGCTGACATGGATTGATTAAGTAACTTTTTTTTTTATCTATGTGGTGTGTTTGGTGGTATTCCGTTAGAGAGGAGGATACTTTTGAGCCAAAAAATTAATAAAGGGCCATTTTTGAGTCAAAAAGTTCACGAAGAGATATTTTTGAGCCAAAAAAATAAACAGATGGGTATTTTTGAGCAAAAAAATAAAGAAAGGTTATTTTTGATCCATTTTGAATAGTTTAGGAATATTTTTGACCCTTTTCCGTATATTGAATATGATTGTTGATATTTACTTTAGTGGGAAAAAACTTTTAAAATTTATAGTTCAAAGTCTAAGCAAGATAAAAAAAATCTAAAAATTTATAGATTATAAATTTATTGAAATTTTTAAATGTTAAATTTTAATAATACAAAATTGAATAGTGAAAATAAAACATGTCATATAACTGAGACTTAAAAATATATTTTATATGAAAATATTTTATTAGGTGGTTGCGTATAAAGAATAAATAATGTGAATGTGGGAAGCAGCAAGTTCCAGCTATGTATCGTCGTCCTAATATGCTCGAACAAAACATGATCAGGTGTCCTCCTTTTTCTTTGATGTGTCATGCGTGGATCCATAAATTCGTTTTAAAGTTTAATTAATTTAATTCCGCTTAAAAAATTTAGAGGTTAAAGTTTTTCTTATTAATGGTAAATAAAATTTTCTTTATTTATTTATGTAACAAATAATAATACAGATTTTATTATAGACAAATACATACAAAGCATAGAAGGTCTGCCTTCATGTACAACTTAATATGGGACACTCTTCATACTATTAAACAAACAAGTAGAATTTCTAATAAGCTCTCAAAAAGGCATCTAAAAATGCTAACCTCAACATCGAGAGGGATCATCAAGGTACATCAAAAATATAGTTTCTATGTATATTTCTATTCATATAAAATGAGTTCTTACAGTATTTATTTTTTTAGAAGGATAGTTCATTCTATTCATGTTTAAGGCTCTTCTAACATTCCACAATAATTATCGAGAGTCATAAATCGACGGCGTATCAATGAATTGCATGACCATCAGCTACCTTGTTGCCTTCCCTGAAACAATGAGAAATATGTCATCTTTTCCATTTAATCTAGTAAATTCTTTATCATCTTTAGAACTTTATATAGTATACTATAGGGTGACTTACTCGAATTAGTAATCCATTCTACTAATAATTTTGAGTCCAATTCTATTTCTAATTATTTAATATTTCTTTATTAAAGATACGTAGGCTGTTTTTTTATTAAAAGATATTTGAATTTAAAGTTTTTAATTAATAATGAAAAAGTATTTATTAGTATTGCATTATAATTTTTACGATGCGATAAGGTTATCTACTAATCCTTATTCTGCCAATTGTCTACGTAACGTGTATAGCATTCACGCAAGATAGGTGTCATCTTACTATATACATTTGAATATTTTTAGGAGATTAACGGCCAATTATTTGTACTTTCCACATTTGCTCCCAAACGTATTGTTGAAGCAAGCTTTGGTCAAACGTTGCTCTATAAAATAATGCTACTAGAGTACCACTGCCCCTCCATGTATTTTGTCTACTTGTTCACTACTAATAATATTCTTGAGAAGTTGGGCATCTCCAATAGCATTCTATTTTATTCTTTAAATTTTATATTTGAAGAAAAAAAAGTAGAGAACACTAAGAGGGTGTTTGGATAAACTTAAAAGTTGGTTAAAATAATTTTTAAATTTTTTTTTTTTAATTTTTGGGAGTGTTTGATAATTTTAAAAAATGCTTAAAAAAATTAAAATTGATTTTTTAAAAGCTAAAAGCACCTCATTTCCTACTTATTTATTTTTTACTTATAAGTCATTACCTAATAAAAGATATTTTTATCGCTTATAATTTTCCCTTATTTCAAAATTACCCTTGTGTAGCCCTTAACTCTAGCCATATTAGTACCTCTTTTATATGAAACTTCTAATTTATGAAATATAATTTTTATGTATTATTTTTCTTCATTACTATATTCTTTTAAATTTGGACAATTATTATTGTACAACGTATGAATTTCTCTAAGAAAAAAATAACTCACCAATCAAGATATATATATGGACAACACTCTCTAAAGCTATACAACTTCATGAACGATTAGTGAACGATCCATCTATATTTGACGATGCAACATTCGTATTCGATAATGTTTTAATAGTGATATGGTCATTACTCAATCAACAAGTAATATATTTTTCAATTAAGAATCATTTTATCAAACAAATAGTATCATTTGTGACCAACTATTTATCTATTAATGCAATTATAATGATTAGTAACATGGGGCTTTGGGCTTTAGGTGACAAAAGAATTTTAAAATGAAGTGTGAGTGACACAAGTCTTAATAATTGAGTGGGGGCGACAATTACTTTATTAAGGATTAAGAAAGTAAGAAAAATTTAAAAATAACCCACAAGTTTTTTAATTTACACTTTGATCCAATGTAAAACCTAATATAACTAGAAATGGAGAGGAAAAAAGACATGTTTCTCTCTTTTCTCATTTATTGGAGTTTTCTCTCTCTTCGTGATTTTTGTTGTTCATTGTTGTTGTTGCTTTATTCATCATCTTCTTCTTCATTATCATCATCTTGTTCTTCATTATCATCTCTTCTTGTTCATCATCATCATCTTCTTGTTGTTGAACATTGTTGTTACCGCTACTATTGCTACTTGATCAAATTTTTTTAGGTTAAACTTTATTCGTATATCACTTGGGAATTACTTATAGGTGATATTAGTAAGTAAAATTATAATTTTTAGTTGAATTTCTCATCTGGTGTATCTGCTACTGCTGTTTTTTCAACAGTAGATAAAACATGTAACGTGAATCCAACAGATGAGTAATCTGTTGCACAAATGAGTAATCTGTTGTAACATATTGACTAATTTATTGCAACATATTGACTAATCTGTTGCAACATATTGACTAATCTGTTGCAACATATGAGTAATCTGTTGCAACATATATGACTAATCTGTTGCAACAGATTACTCATCTGTTGGATTTGTATTATAGTGTTGTAACATGAATCCAACATATGGGTCATCTGTTGCAACAGATTAGTCATATGTTGCAACAGATTACTCACTTGTTGCAATAAATGACTCATATATTGGATTCATGTTGCAGGTTCTATCCATTGTAGCAGTAGCAAATATATCAAATAAAAAATTTAACAAAAATCATAATTATACTTACAAAATGTCCAAGTGATATACGAACAAAATTTGACCTAAAAAAATTCTAAAATTTTCAACAAGGCCACAACGAATAAGTGAAACACATGAAAAATTTCATGAAACGGGTAAAAGAAGACAAAAATAGTTTATCATACATCAAATGCAAAAGGATCGAGGGGACAAACGTTTGAGTTCTCCTAAAAACATTTAAGTTCCCTAGTATTTTAATTGCTTTCTAATGGATAACCCATCTATTATAACAGTTTGTTTGATAATTTCCAATAGATGAATCATCTGTTGCAACATGTTAGTCATCTGTTGATTCAAATTAAGCAATTCTTAGTAATGACTAAATTGATTTAGTTAAAATTAAAGACAAGTCTTTAAGACAATGGGACAAACATTTGAGTTTTCCTAAAAATGTTTGAGTTTCCTAGTATTTTAATTATTTTCCAACAGATCACCTATTTGTTGCAACAAGTTAGTCATCTGTTGCAACAAATGCTTAGAACAGGTTAGTCATTTGTTGATTCAAATTAAGCAATTATTAATAATAATTAAATTGATTTAACTAAAATTGAAGACAAGACCTTAGACAAGGGGAAAAACGTTTGGGTTCTCCTAAAAAACATTTGAGCTTTAGTATTTTAAATTAATTTTCAACACATATTTTGTCTATTTAGTAATTTCCAACAAATGAATCATAGGTTGCAACAACTTAGTCATCTGTTGCAACAGATGTCTATATTTGTTTGATAATTTTCAATAGATGAATTAGTTGTTCCAACAAGTGAGTCATTTGTTGCAACAAATGTCTATATCTGTTTGGTCATTTTCAATAGATGTTTTTATTTATTTGGTCATTTCCAACAGATTACTCATCTGTTGTAACATGTTAATCATCTATTGATTCACATTAAGTCATTATTAGTAATAACTAAATTGATTACTAAAATAAATATGAATTAATAAGTTCAATTACAGTTTTAATAATCTCATGGTAATTACACGATCAACTAAGTATGTTCGTCCTGAGTAGAGTGATCAATTGACCAATTTTATTTGAAATGATTCAAACTAAGCCATCATTAGAAATAACTATATTGATTTAACTAAAACTAAAGATGAATTAGTAAGTTTAATTACGATTTTAATTAATTGCATAGTAATTACATGATCAATTAAGTATTTCGTACTGAGTAGAATGATTAATTGACAAATTTTATGTGAAATAATTCAAATTAAACCATTATTAGAAATAACTACATTGATTTAACTAAAATTAAAGATGAATTAGTAAGTTCAATTACGATTTCAATTAATCTCAGTAATTAAATGATCAATTAAGTGTTTCATCCTTAATAGAATAATTAATTGACCAATTTTATTTTAAATGATTCAAATTAAGCCATTATTAGTAATAATTATGTTGATTTAACTAAAATTAAACATGAATTAATGAGTTCACTTACAATTTCAATTAATCTCATCGTAATTACATGATTAACTAAGTGTATTCGTCCCGAGTAGAGTGATCAATCGACCAATTTTATTTGAAATAATTCAAATTAAGATATTATTAGTAATAACTAAATTGATTTAACTAAAATTAAAGATAAACTTATAATTTCAATTAATCTCTTAGTAATTAAATTATCAACTAAGTGTATTCGTCGTGATTAGAGTGATCAATTGATCAATTTTATTTGAAATGAATCAAATTAAGTCATTATTCGTAATAACTAAATTGATATAACTAAAATTAAAGATGAATTGATAAGTTCACTTACAATTTCAATTAATCCCATAGTAATTACATGATCAATTATATGTATTTGTCTCGAGAATAGTGATTAATCGACCAATTTTATTTTAAATGATTCAAATTAAGTCATTATTAGTAATAAATTAATTAATTTTGACTAAATTAAAGATGAATTGATAAGTCCACTTACAATTTCAATTAATGTATTCGTCCTTAATAGAATAATCAATTGATAAATTTTATTTAAAATGATTCAAATTAAGCAATCATTAGTAATAACTAAATTAATTTAACTAAAATTAAAGATAAGACCTTAGACAATTGGACAAATATTTGAGTTCTTTTAAAAACATCTGAGCTTTAGTATTTAAATTATTTTTCAACATATATCCTATATGTTTGATATTTTTCAACAGACGAGTTATCTGTTGCAACAACTTAGTCATCTGTTGCAACAGATATCTATATTTGTTTGATAATTTTCAATAGATGAGTCATTTATTGCAACAGGTTAGTCATCTGTTGCAACATATGTCTATATTTGTTTGGTCATTTTCAACAGATGTCTTTATCTGTTTGGTCATTTCCAACAGATGTCTTTATCTGTTTAGTCATTTTCAATAGATTACTTATCTTTTGTAACAGGTTAGTCATCTATTGATTCATATTAAGCCGTTATATTAGTAATAACTAAATTTATTTAATTAGAATTAAACATGAATTAATAAGTTCAATTACAGTTTTAATTAATCTCATGGTAATTACACTATCAACTAAGTGTGTTCGTCCTGAGTAGAGTGATCAATTGACCAATTTTATTTGAAATGATTAAAACCAAACCATAATTAGAAATAACTATATTGATTTAACTAAAATTAAAGATGAATTAGTAAGTTGACTTACAATTTCAATTAATTTTATAGTAATTACATGATCAACTAAGTGTTTCGTCTTAAGTAGAATGATCAATTGATCAATTTTATTTGAAATAATTAAAATCAAGCAATTATAAGTAATAATTAAATTAATTTAACTAAAATTAAAGATGAATTGATAATTTTAATTATGATTTCAATTAATCTCATAGTAATTACATGATCATCTAAGTGTATTCGTCTTGAGTAAACTGTTAATTGACCAATTTTATTTGAAATGATTCAAATTAAGACATTATTAGTAATAACTACATTGATATAACTAAAATTAAAAATGAATTGATAAGTTCAATTACGATTTCAATTATTCTCATATTAATTACACGATCATCTTAGTGTGTTCGTTCTGAGTAAAGTGATCAATTGACTAATTTTATTTGAAATGATTCAAATTAAGTCATTATTAGTAATAGCCAAAATGATTTAATAATTACAATTTCAATTAATCTCATAGTAATTACATGATTATTTAAGTGTATAACATATTGCAACAAATTTAATCTATTGCAACAGATGAGTCATTTGTTGAAAATTATCAAACAGATATACACATATGTTGCAATAGATTAGTCATCGGTTGTAACAAATGTCTTTATCTGTTGGTCATTTCCGACAGATGACCAATCTGTTGCAACATATGACTTTATCTGTTTGTTATTTCCAACAGATTACTAATCTGTTGCAATAGGTGACTAATCTGTTGCAACAGATGTCTTTATCTGTTTGATCATTTTCAACAGATTACTCATCTTTTGCAACATCTTAGTCATCTATTTATTCATATTAAGCCATTATATTAGTAATAACTAAATTTATTTAACTAGTATTAATAAGTTCAATTACTGTTTCAACTAATCTCATGGTAATTACACGATCAACTAAGTGTGTTCGTCCTGAGTAGAGTGATCAATTGATCAATTTTATTTGAAATGATTCAAACCAAGCCATAATTAGAAATAACTATATTGATTTAACTAAAATTAAAGATGAATTAGTAAGTTCACTTACAATTTCAATTAATTTTATAGTAATTACGTGATCAACTAAGTGTTCCAACTAAGTGTTCCGTCTTAAGTTGAATGATCAATTGACCAATTTGATTTGAAATAATTATAATTAAGTAATTATTAGTAATAACTAAATTGATTTAACTAAAATTAAAGATGAATTGATAATTTAATTACGATTTCAATTAATCTCATAATAATTACATGATCATCTAAGTATATTCGTCTTGAGTAAAGTGTTAATTGACCAATTTTATTTGAAATGATTCAAATTAAGACATTATTAGTAATAACAACATTGATTTAACTAAAATTAAAGATGAATTGATATGTTCAATTACGATTTCAATTAACATGTTGCAATAGATGAGTAATCTGTTGAAAAAGACCAAACAGTTAAAGACATTTGTTGAAAATGACAAAACATATATAGACATCTGTTGCAACAGATGACTAGCCTGTTGCAATAGCTAACTCATCTATTGAAAATTATCCAACAAATATAGATATATGTTGCAACAGATAACTAAATTGTTGCAACATATGACTCATCTATTGAAAATTATTAAATAGACAAGATATATGTGAACTCAGAACCAAAATGAGCCACAGAATTTAAAAAGTGACCAAAATAGGTCACCTATTTAAAAAGTTACCAAAATAGGCTAAACGTAATAATTTATTACGTTTTCTATTTTTTTTCTTAATGGTCAACTAACGGAGTTGACTTTTACAAAAACGTAAGAATTTCTTACGTTTTACACGATGACCAAGAAAAAATGGCAGTGAATTATCAAATCAATTAAAAAGATACTAAAAAATGAGTTGTTCAACATAACAAAAATTTACGTTCTTAACTTTTTTATAGCAGTGGTCCCCCACCCACAATTCTTTTTTTCCACAAATGTCCCATCACTTCTACTTTTTCCTTTTTTTACATATGATAATTATGAATTTTTTGATTAGTTAAATTTATTTATATTTTATGTGTAGTTCAAATAATTTATTTTTCCTCTATGTAATAAATTTTTACGTCTTACATAAAATTTTTGAAAAATAGAAGTATCAATTACCTCATTAACTTAACAATTTTCTTATATTTATTCTATATAAAAAAAATAATCACTTCTATCCTTAATTATTCGATTTCTCTCTAAAAAAAAATATACTTTTGAGTTTTCCTCTACTCTAAAATAGTGAAATTTTGAATTATCGTCGATCAAATATGCTACTATATACAAGAATTATATTTTTTTGGTGTGTTAAAAATATGAAAATAATTTTTTCGGATAGTGATTCATCGTAGTTTTCGATTAGTGTTTCGATTAGGATATTGAGGTGACTCACATGCTCAAATACATTTCATATTATAATTAATGGAGTAAAAAATCACAATTTAATTTAGGAACACTCCTAAATTAATATAAGAAAATATATTATTTTAGGAACACTCCTAAAAAAATATAATTCTTGTATATAGTAGCATATTTGATCGACGATAATTCAACATTTCACTATTTTGGAGTAGAGGAAAACTCAAAAGTATAATTTTTTTTAAAGAGAAATCAGATAATTAAGGATAGAAGTGATTATTTTTTTGATATGAAATAAATATAAGAAAATTGTTAAGTTAATGAGGTAATTGATACTGCTTTTTAAAATTTTTTTTAGGTAAAATGTAAACATTTATTAGAAAAAATAAATTATTTGAACTACATGTAAAATATAAATAAATTTAACTAATAAAAATTTTCATAATTATCATATGTAAAAAGAGGGAAAAGTAGAAATGATGAGATATTTGTGGAAAAAATAATTGTGGGTGGGGGACCACTGCTATAAAAAAGTTAATAACGTAACTTTTTGTTACGTTGAACAACTTTTTTTTAGTACCTTTTTAATTGATTTGACAATTCATTGTATTTTTTTCCTCGATTATCGTGTAAAACGTAAAATATTCTTACGTTTTATATTTTTTTTTATAAAATATAAGAATTTCTTACATTTTACAAAAAAAATGTAAAACGTAAGAAATTCTTATGTTTTTGTAAAAGTCAACTCCATTAGTTGACCGTTAAGAAAAAAGTAGAAAACGTAATAAATTATTACGTTTAGCCTATTTTGATAACTTTTTTAATAGGTGTCCTATTTTGGTCACTTTTTAAATTTTGTGGCTCATTTTGGTTCCGAGTTCATATGTTGAAAAGCAATTTAAAATACTAAAAGCTCAAATGTTTTTAGGAGAACTCAAATATTTGTTCCCTTATCTAAGGTTTTGTATTAAAGACTTGTCTTCAATTTTAATTAAATTAATTTAGTTATTATTAATATTTGCTTAATTTGAATAAACAAATGACTAACCTGTTATAAACATCTGTTGCAATAGATGACTAACTTGTTGCAACAAATAGATAATCTGTTGGAAAATAATTAAAATCTAAGGAACTCAAATATTTTTAGGAGAACACAAATGTTTGTCCCATTGTCGTAGAGACGTCTTTAATTTTAGCTAAATCAATTTAATTATTACTAATAATAACTTAATTTAAATCAACAGATGACTAGCATGTTGCATCAGATGATTCATCTGTTGAAAATTATCAAACAGATAAAAAATTTGTTGTAACAGATGGGTCAACTATTAGAAAGCAATTAAAATATTAGGGAACTTAAACGTTTTTAGGAGAACTCAAATGTGTTTCCCCTTGATCCTTTTGCATTTGATGTATGGTATATTATTTTTGTCTTCTTTACCTGTTTCATGAATTTTTTTATGTGTTTTACTTATTCGTTGTGCCCCTTTTGAAAATTTTTAAAAAGTTTTTAGGTCAAATTTTGTTCGTCTATCACTTGGACATTACTTCATAGCTTATTTTGTAAGTAAAATTATAATTTTTATTGAATTTCTTAATCGGTGGATTTGCTACTGCTACAATGGATAGAACCTGCAATATGAATCCAACATATGAATCATCTATTGCAACAAGTGAGTAATCTGTTGCAATATATGACTAATCTGTTGCAACATATGACCCATATGTTGGATTCATATTACAACATATAAAACGAATCCAACAGATGAGTAATCTGTTGAAACAGATTAGTCATATATGTTGCAACAGATTACTCATTTGTTGCAATAAATTAGTCATATATGTTACAATAAATTACTCATTTGTTGCAAGAAATTAGTCATATATATTACAACAGATTATTCATATATGTTGCAACAGATTACTCATTTGTTGCAACAAATTAGTCATATATATTGCAACAGATTAGTCATATATGTTGCAACACATTTGTTGCAACAAATTAGTCATATATGTTGCAACAAATTACTCATTTGTTGCAAGAAATTAGTCATATATATTACAACAGATTAGTCATATATGTTGCATTAGATTACTCATTTGTTGCAACAAATTAGTCATATATATTGCAACAGATTAGTCATATATGTTGCAACATATTACTAATCTGTGCAACAGATTAGTCATATATGTTGCAACAGATTACTAATCTGCGCAACATATTAGTCATATATGTTGCAACAAATTACTAACTTATGCAACAAATTAGTCATATATGTTGCAACAAATACTCATCTGTTGGATTCACGTTACATGTTTTATCCATTATTAAAAAACAACAGTAGCAGATACATCTAGATGAGAAATTCAACTAAAAAATAACAAACATTTAAAAAAATAAAAAAAAACATAAAATAATAACAAACACCAACAAATCAAGTTCCTCATTTTCGTCATAACTTAAAATTCCTAATTTTTTACTTGTGAAAATCGAAAAGAAACGATGAAGAACTCGAAATTGTTGTCGCCGGAGAATGTTATCACGTCGACTGACGGTTGAAAGTAATAAAGGAACGGGCAAGAACTCAAAATTATTTGTTGCCAGAGGTTGAAGTTGCACAAGATTAAAGGGAGAAATTTGAAAAGTTGTTGGTTGGGAGAAGTTAGAGAGAGAAACTATCGAGAGAAAGAGAGAAGAGAGAGAGATTGATTTGTAGAGGGAAGGAAGTTTTGTGGGTGTGGGTTAATTTGTATTTTTAAAAAGATTAAAAAGTTTAGAAAATATTAATCAAGTCCACAATTAACCTAATCAAGTTTTTTAATTATGTTTGACCTTTTAAATTGGTCAATGTCACTAATCCTTCATTCAAGACTTAAAAAACATCTTTCTTTCAATTTTTTTTAGTAACATATACATTTTGCTTGATTATTTAAACTCTCTTAACCAAAAAAGAAAAAACTTTTAGCGCACAATTTAATTTAATAGTCATTCATTAATATATATATATATTGAAACAAAATTAAAATATATATTAATTTTAATCATTTTAGAAATAAAAATTAATAATAATCAACTCTACATATTATTAACAACTTTAAGGATATTTCAAACATTTTGACAAAAAGAAAATGTTTAATAATACTTGTTTACCAAACACATCAATAACTTTTTTTTTTCAGTTTCAACACTTTTATCCAAATACATAATTGCTTATTTTTAAAATAAGTTTCAGCACTTTCAGAAAAAAATTTAAAAACTATTTTTTTCAGCCTATCCAAATGGACTCTAACTCCAATCATCTTTTAAATCACACTCTAAATTCTATAATTAGAGGGATAAATAATATTTCTTTAAATTTAGAGATGTATTATTCATTCTCTTTATTTTTTTTATTATATTATTATTTATGTTAAATAACTTTTTAATAAATTATATAAGACCATAAATTAAATTCCTAATATTCGTAATTATTTTTAATATAATATCTTTATTATATTAATTTTAAATTTTATTAAATTAATTTTCATATATAATATTTTTTTTTAGGATAAAAGTTAGTTCTATGATTTATAGTTGTAGGATAAATATGATCATCACAAAAATTAAAAATGCACATGTAAAATGAGTAATTAAATTAGTACAGAAAACATTTGATACAAGATAAAATTGTTAAAAATATAATACATAACGTAATAATTTATTTAATTATATTTTATCAATGATTTCACTTTTAGCTGAATTGTCCATTAATATGAATAATATATAATATTTATTTGTAATTTATGTTATTTAAAAGTTTGAGATAAAAAAATAATTGTATATTACATGAAGACCTTTAAAAGTATATGAATTTTATAGGGTGATTATATATATACCAAAAAAAAAGGTTATAAAATAAAAAAATATAAATAAAATAAAAATAATAATATAATATTAAAAAGAGAAGAAACTTTTTTTCTAGAGTGTAAAATGGAGTTGTGGATTGGAATTGATGTTGAGGATTAAAAAATAGAAAGTAGCTGAAGATGGTTATAATGTAACAAAATATATCTATTTCACAAGAAAATAATACCTCGAAATTGTTCGATACACCAAATGTAATAAGTAAAATATTTTATAAGTTGAGATATTTCATAAGATTACTTTATTTTATCTTTCATATGAAATAGAAATTTCTTCATTTTAGTAGAAGTGTGCGATTAAATAATTTTAAAATATTTAATAAATATTTTTTTCGTTTCAGAACAAATAAATTATTAGAATATTTTTTAGTGTTTAAAATAAGTAAATGATTCACAATTCAAGGTAGATGTTAAATTTGTTTTCCAAATTTACCTTCCATTAAATGTGCATTAGGAGTGATGTATCATTATTAAGGTTTTGAAATTTGAAAAGGGTAAAAATAAAAAAATGTGATAAATTTATGTCTTTACTTTTTTTTTAACATGTATATTAAAATCCAACAATTAACCTATTATGGAACAAAAAAAAGTACAATTTAAGTTCTAAGTTTCTCGAAAATATTTTTTTCACCTTCATAAAATAAAGATAAATTATATATATATATATATATATTTTACTTTTTCCAAAATAAATTTATGAAATTATTAATAAAATATTGTTGTTGTTAAACCAAAATAGAATAAAATAAAATAAAATAAATGTCGAACTCTATTTCAAAATTATCGAATTACCAAATGATGACCCCTTCTTGTTATAGCTTTCTAGGAAAGTGCCGGTGGGAACGTGCACCAGAAGCAACCCCCCACCCCCACGTAAAAACCCTACAAAAAGTAAATACTCCATTCATAAACCGCGTGATATCAGGCCACGTGGAGTATTTCTGAATTGTTGCATAAATTTCGGCCACACGTGGGAGTTTCAAAACAGCCAGGGCCCACTGGTCCCACATTGATTGTGGGCTGTCATGGATGACGAGGATCCATGTATTCTGCCCCAGTTTGCTTCACCCAATTAATATCAGTACCATACTAAGCATTTCATTTCAAAATAAATAAATTTTTGAAGTTTGTCATATTTCTAAAGTTAATTAAAAAATTAACGGTAGTTTTTTTTTTTTAGTTTTCCAAGGTATCTCCACAAATAACAGTCGTGAGACTAATTCTCCATTCCTCTATCAGCATACTAAGCGATAGAGAACTGACCATAGAATTTGCTTCATTCTTTCCCTTAATTTTTATGATGCTCATTCATTTTTAATTAGTCTAAAAGGAATAATAATTTTGCATTAAATTTCTTATTTTTCCCTTAATAAAGTACTTATAATCGTATAAATATCTATAACTTATTCTAAATTATAATTTTGTTTTTCATTTTCACATTTGATATCTAATCAATTACCACCACATTATTTTGAAATATTATTTATAAATATAGAAAGTGTCACTTTTTTAAATGTATCAAAAGGAAAAATTACTAATAAAAAATGAAATGATCGAACACGGTTGCCATTGACCATTGCCAAAGATCCAAAAACGGTGGGCTCCATTATTATTTGCTTGAATATGGAAAATAAATCGAGTCAAAACGTACAAGTGTATAGTATTCTGAAATTGAAGAGATTTCACCTACTCCAAACGTCTTGTAAAACCTATCAAAATGATGTACTACTCTTCGGTTTCATTTTAAAAATCGTTTTTATTTTAAAACAATTATATTCCAATATTTGAGTAGGTAATTGTAACTTTTTTACTATAGCTTTAGGGGTTGTTTGGTAGAGTGTATTGAAATGTTAATACATGCACTAGTTTAATGTGTATTAGTAGTACCTTGTTTGATATATCTTTTTACCCCATGTATAACTAATGCAAATATTAGTTGTACACTCTATTGTGTATTGAAGTGTGTATTACTAATACCTCAAAATGCATGACATTAGTAATGCAATGGATCTAATACATGCATTAACATGCTTAAAGACCCTATTACCCCTCAAAAAAAATTTCGCATCCTTTCCCAACATATATATTGAGGGTATTGTCTAAGATAAATAAATTTTTTTAGAAATTATGTAATTCATGTTTTTTTTTAATACATCGAACCAAACACTGCATAAGAAAAATACAAGCATAACTAATGCCTAATGCAAGCATAACTAATACAAGCATTACTAATACACTATATTTTGCATTATTCTTATACACTCTACCAAAGAGATTGTTCTGTTAATGCTTAATATTACTCAATTCTTAAAAAAGAAAAAATCTAATAAGCACGAATAGCTTATTAAAATATATTTTATATTTATTATTTTTAATAGGCATGAAAAAAAATCAAAACGACATCCAAAATTGGTGTAACGGTCAGGACATATAATTGGTGTAGGGACGTTAAATCAGTTGAAATATAGATGAATTTTCTACTATGTTTAGCTTACTAATAAGTAAAAATTAAACATGAGAACATCCTTAAGTTTTTTAATACTTGCGCATAGATAAAAGATGAGGAATGGACAAAAATAACACCTAAAACTAAAATAATTCCACAAAACTAGCACCTAAATTTAAAAACCTAGTAAATAGCCATTAAGCATCACAATTCGACCCTTTCCGTTTTTTGTTATATACTGGGCTGTCGACTTTTCATCTTTAATGGGCTCATGTTTTTTTGACTCCTTATTCTTTTTTAGCATCTCATAATAATATATTATTATAGTGTCTTACTGTACTTTAATTCACATTTGGATTCTATTTTTTTTATTTTTTTGGATTATTACTGTTGAAACTTGAACATCTTGTTATGTCAATTCCTATGCCATTGTATGAAATATTATACTAATTTTTAGTAGAGATTTGTGTGGAAGAAATTTAACTTAAGATAACACCGATGCAAATAAATAAACAAATTATTTAGTCAAATTTAATCCTGTTCAGATTGATTGAGATATAATGCAAAGTTTTTCATTAAAGAGTGTGAAAACAATCTAAGGCAAAGTGTCCAAGTTACATATTTGCATTAAAATGGAAATTGGTGGGGATTGTTATACACAAAACAAGAAGGTGCCATCAGATAATAATAGCACTGTAGGCATCAGAGGAAATATTAATAAAGTGAACAGAATATCTGTGAATGAAATGTGTTGTTTGTCAAGAATGGGAAGCCCAAATTATATACATCAAATATCATCTCTCATTTCATGAATCATGTACAACTAGAACAAGTAAAAGACAGTACAGTTAGTGACCGTTTCGTTGAAAAAATTATTATATACATATTCTATATAATAATTATAGCATTTTTATACACATTCTATATAATTTTTAACTACAATTATTATTTAGATACATATTTTATACGACTCTATATAGTTTTTACATGCATTCTAAGAATGTATCAATCTAGTATAAGAGAGTATCAATTGAGGATATGAACACTGTAAGTGTATCAATGTAGTATAAAAATGTATCAATGTGGTATAAAAGAGTATCAATTGGGTATAGGGACTGCATGTGCTTGCATAAAATTTCCATTCTCTTTTTTAAAAAGTGTATAAATATAATATAAAAGTGCATCAATGTGGTATAAAAGTGAATCAATTGAGTATAAAGACTGCATGTGCCCAATTGGGCCAAATGGCTAAAAAGAGGAAGTACTTTAGCCGATTGGCTACAACATGTCCACCTTTTCAAATGTGGGCCATTTCTTTTTAAAATGGCCATACCATGTCCTTTCCCCTAAAAGATATACGTAGTACATGGTGTTGGGAAAGAGGGAAGATAGCGTTATCAAAGTGCACGACAGGATAGCAGCGGAAGAATACTCATGTCTAATTTTAACTTATAATTTGAACCAGGAGGAGACTAACAAATTTAAGCACAATGATAATATGACAACAAATAAATCAACCAAACAAAAACGGCAAGACAAGAATAAAACAAATTAAGTCAAGACACCAAATTTACGTGGATAACCCTTCGGTGTGAAAAGTAAAAAATTCATGGGAATAAACCTCCACAATAATCACCAAGAGTTACAATATTATCCTCCAAAATGGCCACCAAACAAGTGTCAAACAACGAGCAACAACACAACAAGATAACACCAAAACTAGAGAATAAAAAGGAGCAAAAAACACAAAAAATATAGTTGTTGTTCAGGGATGAAAAACAGGAGCTATAGGCCACAAAATTCACCCGTTAGTTTCCAATCAAAGATTGAGATGAGAGGAACAAGTTGTCCAAAAATAAGCTCAATCGGACAAGAAACGAAGCGATAATCGCAATTTGAAGTTGATAGCTGCGGCTGAAATTTTAGGTGCAAAAATCTGCACTGATTTCTTTCTTTTGACCGTTGAAAACTCTTTTTTGTGATGGTGAAATAAGACCTAAAACGATCCATATATATATATATAATATATATATATATATATATATATATGGGTAACTTACATAAATTTCTGAATCTTTAAGTGATATTACATAAAATCTCGACTATTTTGTTAATTATATTTTATCCTTTTTTTTGAAATGGTGATACATATGTTATACGGTGATACATATAAAAAAAATGATACATTTGAAACAGATGAGATCTTTATTTTAGGAAGTGACAGACTTTGTTTAATTCAGCGACGCAAATCACGCCAAAACTGTTACCAACGTAAAATCTGCAATTCCATTCGACTAGATTTCAAATTTGAAGCAAACAAATTCTTTTGAAGCAAACCATATTACAAGATCAATCATTAGGCAGATGAAATCACTTATTTTTTTCTGTTTGTGTATGGATTTAAATCCTAATCTTCCAAGGTTTATTGGTTTTGTTCCACCTTAGTGACCACTAAATCTGCATCTTTTTTCTGTTGTTCTTCTGATGTAGTTTTACACTTCTCTATTATTATTTTTTTATATTTGAACTATTTTTCCAGTCTCAAAACTGGAGACAAGATATGAAATTGATACTCTAAAGAAGCTCTATGGTCCTACATTATTTCATCTCCATGTTTGTTGAATAACGTTGTCCCAGTGGAAGTGGTGGAAGTTGTTCTATCTCACCAAAACACGCGAGTAGCTAGTTGATGCGCTATCTTTGTACTGCAAAACAAAAATTACAGTAATTTTTGACAATTTCAAACAGTGAACCGGCGATAGTTCACCGGAACAGTAAGCTCCGGTGATGGGATGGCTGCTTCGTTCTCCTCCAATGTGAATAAAATATATCACCCATTAATAGCATATGAATCACCCAATAATTGAAATAATAATTGTATCTACCATATGTATCACCCATTAACATCATACGTATCAACCATTAAAACCATATCTATCGTATGAATCACCATAATACTCATATAATGATATCATATTTATCAACCATTAATATCATATGTATTAACCATTAAAATCATATTTATCGTATGAATCACTATAATACCCATATAATGATATCATATTTATCATTAGTATGAATCACCATTCAAGAGTAAACATGTATGAATAACTCACTACTAAAAAAATAGAAAAACCGACCACAAAATGTGATCGATTTTTCTGCATTTTCGACCACAAAAACGATCAAAGTGCGTGGTCGATAAAAACCTGATAGCTTTTCTAAAACCAACCACGTGTGGTCGATTTTTTTGAAAATATATATATATATATATATATATATTTAATTTTTTTTTTTTTATAAAAGTGAAAAAAGATTTTAAAAATAAAAAAATTCAACAAAAACCGACCACAAGTGGTCGGTTTTATTTTAAAATTAATTTATTTATTTGTAAAAATCGACCACTTGTGGTCGATTTTTTGTAAAATTTTCTAAAAAATCGACCACATGTGATCGATTTTCTAGTAATTATTTTAAAAAAATAAAAAATAACCAGCCAAATAAATGAAACACCCAACATACAATACAACAACAACAACATACCAAGTGTATTACCACACAACTAACATAGAATACAAGTCAAAAAACATACGAAAGTGTAAAAACTACAACTCATCTCCAAATCCGAACTACAACACATACAAATGTCAAAAAACTACCACTCATCATCATCGTCTTCGTCTTCCGCATCCTCAGTCGCACATGCAGGATCTAATTCCTCATCTGTGCTGATATCATCTAGTGGGCCTAGACCTTTTGCAGCCCGAACTACATCACCAGGACATAGAGAAAGAATTCCTGGAGATTGAATAAAAGAGCTGAACTGCTCCTGCAGCATCCTGATTTGTGATGTTGTTTCCTCCTCTTTCTTTTGTGCCCTCTCTCTCTGTGAGCAAGCTCTTCAGTGAGTTTAAAATTCATATTTTTTAGTGATTCAACGATTTCTCTATCAACTGATGAAGTATAAGATGTAGGGCCGGACGAAGACCTAACATTCTCGCCAAAATAATTTTTGTGATAACCGTAGTAATGGCCTCTAATGCAGGACCCACCGTTTCTTGCCATAACCCCTTCTCTACATGTTCAAGTATTGGGTCACCCTGACTTTCAGAAGGCTGAGTACTACGATACTCATTAACGAGCTGCATATATTTGTCCTATATTCAAAGTAAAGTTAAAATTAATAGTAAAAAAATATTAAAGTACTTGTTCTTGAATAATATCAACTTTGAGAAAAAGATTCATAAATTCAAAATTTGATTCTTACATGGGCAGATTTTGCACAAGGCTCAACCCAGACATCTTCATCAGTTGGGTTCTTTTTCTTCTTCACATGCGTCTCCTCAAATAGCTCATCGGGAGTTACCTTCCTACCCATTTTTTTTCCTGCATATGAAAAAATTATTAATCTTCAAATAATTAAAAATTTAAATAGAAACAAACAATTAAAACTGTAAAAGTTACATACCATTTTTCCTCCACAACAATCATACTAACTGCACCCGCAGTATGTATAAAGCCATCCTTGGATAATGCTAGGGCTTTCTTTCCTTTGTCTCTCAACAACCTTTCCTTTGTCTCTCAACAATTGGTATTATTCGCTATTCCAATAGCGAATATACTGTTGCCATATGGGTTCGAGTATAAACCCTGACTGTACCATGTTAGTTCTGGCATAATCCAACAGACCATTAAATATGGATCTAACTCTTCTAGAAAAATTTCTCCTTATAGCACATTCATTCGCGTCATCCCACCAGTAATATTTCTACTATAAAAACAAAAATATAATATTCAATCTTTTGTTCTAACAATGTGTTAAATAGTCGATAAGTTAAATCCTTACATGAAATTCTTTAAACATTTGTTCTCTGTCTTTTTCTGGAACCTTTTGCCAACTGGTCCAATAGCCGTTGAAGTGCTAACAAATGCATTTAGAAGCAATTTTTCCAACTTCAGCATCCGGCTTAAACCTACAATACAAGATCAAACAGTAATTTCATAGAACATAATAATATAGTAAATGAAAAATGAATAATGTTATTATATTTAGAAATCTTACCCTATTCCATATGGAATAAGATTACGCCTCCGATAATCATCCCTGTCATCGGACTGTGGAAAAAGTGATGGTGGATGCACTGGTGTAGGCGGATCTGAAGAACCGGATGAAGTGTCTCCAAGATGAAGATCCGTCAACCCAATAGATTCAAAAAAATTACTGTGAGAACGTGGGTGACTGCTACAGGAGGGTACTGCAGACGATGGTCGATGTTCGGATGTGCCAGCGATCGTCCGATAGTACTGTGATGACAGTGGCATGGTGATGGGAGCAGAATGACTTGGTGTAGACTCATGAGGTGATCCCAAATACATAAGAGCAGGAACTGAATGCTGCGACGACCTAGAATATGAGGGTCGTGCTGGCGCGTCAGCAAATCGACCCTCAGATATATGAATATCTGTCGGTCGTCTATATGGCGGAGGTTTTTTTTTTTTGTAGGATCAACTTTTACCTTACCTTTGTCACCTCTACCTGACATCTAAATTATGTAAAGTTAACAAGTAGTTAGTTCCTACAAAATGAATAAATAAGAAAACATTCCAAGTAACTAATTTCACGTTACTAATTCACATTTCAAATCGCTCCAACAACAAGAGATAAATAAGAATATTTCTATTACTATATAAATTATGGAAAAGTAAAAACAATAATCTTACACAGTATATTACATAGCAATCTTAAATAAGAAACATAACAGTAAATAGTACAAAACATAAAAACATCAATACATAATAAATACAACCTATACAAACTAATCCTCCTTTTCTGAAGATTCTCCACTAAACCATTCACCGTCTTCAGAAGCTTCCTCATCTCCCACCAACTCAGCTTCTTGTTCTGCAATATTAACTTCTTCAAATATATTTTATAGGCGATTCAAACTATCCATTAAGTCAATGTCCACTAGCTGGTGATCAATCTGCATTTCATTTTGATACGCAGTCTCTAACACATTCTCAACTTCCATCAATCCTATAGGCTTTGTTTTGATTACAACCCACCAATTAAACTTATCACTGCGCAATGGATAAGGAGCATAATACATTTGTTTAGCATTTTGCGCTAGAACAAATGGATCGTAAACAGGATACGACCTATTGTGCTTCACTTTAATGATATTATGCTCCTTATGTATTCTTGTGCCTCTTGTGCTTAGATCAAATCACTTACATCGAAAGAGGATAATTTTTTTTATTAGGAAACCAGCATACTCCAGTTCTAAAATCTCGTGTATGATGCCAAAGTAATCAACATCATCATCATCTTTAACCCAAACACCACTATTATTTATTTTCCTTGTTCTGGAGTGTTCTTCAGTGGAAAATTTAAACTCATTTACTATATAATGGGACATTGCATGAGCTTCAACTGGTCCCAAAGAAATATCTCTCAAGAAATGATCGTATGCGGTTGCATTTGGTGACTGGAGCACTTTAAAATATTATACATATATATATATATATGTTAGTTGAGGAATGTGTAAATGTTTAAAAGTTGTAGAAATATTAATACACTTACGAACATCATATGTAAATCATATTACAAAGGATGCATACACTTGATTTTCGTGGAATTGACTCTTAAATGAACTGAAGATCAAACATGCGAAACACAATTAGTTTTCTTAAGGGAATGAGTAAATAAGTAAGATATGTTAAATTTTTAATCTCCTTACTTCACAGAGGGCTCAACTTTCGGGCAATTCAGCAAGACATACAAAGTTTCTGATTTGTGCTCCGTGTTAGTGAGCCAGCGAAATATGGTCTTTTTAGACTTACAACCAAATTGATTAAAAATTGATATCGATTGCAAATAAGGCTCATTCTCATTGTCCTGATGATGATTCGGTCTGTTTCTTGAACAAGCAACTTCATCACGAAAGTAGTATGAACAAAATTGAGACGTTTCTCTTGAAATATATGCCTCAACTATAGAGCCTTCCACCTTATGTTTTTTTTGGGCCCCTTTTTAATTTTTCCAATTGCCCTGCACAATCTTAAGATTAGATGTTTACTATATTAAAAAAAATATGTATGAATTTAAATATGTTGCAATTGCTTACCATTCAAATGGATACACCCACCTAGTTTAAATTGAACCGCCTAGCCGATCTTCGTGCACAAGGTGAATGGGAAGATGTTCCATCACATCTAAGAATGCTGGCAGAAAAATCTTCTCCAACTTGTTGGTGATAACAACAATATTACTTTTCATTCACGCTTGATTTTCTTATTTTAATGTGGTGGCACATAAGTCTTTGAAGAACAAACTAATCTTTGCTATTGGTTTTCAAATGTTTTCAGGTAAACCAATAAAAGCAATTGAAAGTAATTGTTTCACAAAAATATGACAATCATGGCTTTTCATTCCATGCAAGATTCCTTGTGCCATATCAACTCTCTTTCCTAAATTTGAGGCATATCCACTGGGCATCTTCAAACTTTAGAATCACTCACATATTTGACGTTTTTGGTTCAACTTGAATGTAAAACTAGCCATGAGCTTAAGAACATTGCAATTGGGCCCCTCCTGTAAGTGTAATTCTCTACGCTTGCAATATTCTGGTAAGTCAACTCTGGTCTTAGGATTATCCTTTGTCTTGCCAGTGACATCCAGAACTGTATTATACAAGTTGTCAATATAGTTCTTCTCAGTATGCATGACATCAACATTATTTCTAAGTAAATTATTTGGCTAATATTTTAACTCCCAAAATATACTTTGCTTAGTCCAGTTATGCGAAACGTCATATCCATCAAGCCTATACAATGGTTCCTTACTGACTTTAGGCAAATCCTGAACTATCTCTCAGATCTCATAACCAGATAGCCTTGGAGGTGGATCATCATGTTCCCTTCTATTCCTTCTGAATGCATTCCTGAGTCTTCTAAATTCATGATCAGGTGGCAAGAAACAACGATGACAATCAAACCATGAATTTTTCCTGCCATGTCTTAATATGAAAGATTTTATTTTTTTCATGAAGTATGGACAACCCAACTTTTCAGCTGTCATCCACCCAGACAATATTCCATAAGAAGAAAAATCATTAACAATCCATATTAGATATGCATGCAGATTGAAATTCTGTATAAGTGAGATGTCCCAAGTTTCAACCTCCTCATGCCATAAACTTTGAAGTTCATCAATCAAAGGTTGCAAGTAGACATCTATTCCGCTTTTTGAATTACGCGGGGTAGGAATAACATAATTCAAAAATATATAGGGACTAGTCATCAATATTTTAGGAGGAAGATTATACGTGGTGATAAATACAGTCCAAAATGAATAAGGCGCAACACCAACTGAAAAAAAAAAGAATCCATCCGCACATAATCCCAAATAAATATTTCGTGGCTCAGCTGCAAAATCTGGATAAGTTGCATCAAAACGCTTACAAGTCTCTCCATCAGATGGATGACACATAACACCAGTGGGCCTTCTATTTTCACTGTGCCATCTCATATGAGGAGCTGAGCTGTTTGAAGCATACTACTTCTTCAACCTTGGTATTAGAGGTAAATAATGCATCGCCTTAATAATAATTTTATTTCCACTACAACCACGCTTATCAAGGGTGCTGACAAAACTTATAAGACTCTAGGTTAACATCTCCCTTATAGTATAACATGCAACTATTTTCACAATAATTAATTCTAACCGAGGAGAGCTTTGACAACAATCTTTTTGCCTTATAGAAAGAATCAGGAACCTCTAAGTCAGGGTCAACTAACTTTTTAATAAGGACTATCATTGAATCCATTCCTCATTCAACAATATTTCAGTCAGATTTAATACTTAATTATCTAACAGCAACAGACAAATGAGAGTGCGAACACCCGTCAAACAAAGGATGACAAACAGTATGCAGTTGTTCATAAAATCGGTCCGCTTCTCTATTGGGAGCATCTTCGACATTTTTTCTAAAGTCGCCCTCGTGTTGCATCCCAAAAGCATCGTGCACCATTTTTGTCATCCTAGTATCTTGATATTCATTATGCCCTGCAGACCTACTACTTTCACCAACAACAAAGTTATTTTGCTCAACATCACCATCAATAGTAGCAATCTTAAAAAGTGCTCGTGAAACCCCCTTCTATAAAGATGTTCCTTCATAACTTCTTCGTTTAATAGATTTGTACCATCACATATAATACAAGGACAACGAATAACCCAAAAATATGACCAAGCATCAAGTGTCTTAGCATGTTCAATAAATCGCCTGACACCTTCAACAAATTCCACCCTAAGACCCTTTCTATTATCATTATTCCGTTGATATATCCAGCTATAATCAGGTTTCATCTACACAATCAATCAGATTCAAGTAATTAATTCAAGTCACACAAAGTTTACACTTCAATACAAAAATTCACTTTTCAAGTACTTACACTTAATCAATTTCAAGTGACTAAGTCACCGACCATGTCACCAAACTTAACTACATCCAAAACAAAAATTCACCTTTAAAGTACCTACGCTTAGTAAATTTCAAGTCACTAAGTCATCTCCCAAGTCACCAAACCAAAGTACATTCAATACAAAAATTCACCTTTCAAGTACCTAAACTTAATCAATTTCAAGAGACTAAGTCACCTACCAAGTCACCAAACTTCACTACATTCAAAATAAAAATTCACCTTTAAAGTACCAACACTTAGTAAATTTCAAGTCACTAAGTCACCAAACCAAAGTACATTCAATACAAAATTTACCTTTCAACTATCTACACTTAATCAATTTCAAGTGACTAAGTCACCTACAAAGTCACCAAACTTAACTACATTCAAAACAAAAATTCACCTTTAAATTACCTACATTTAGTAAATTTTAAGTCACTAAGTCACCTCCCAAGTCACCAAACCAAAGTACATTCAATAAAAAAATTTTACCTTTCAAGTACCTACACTTAATCAATTTTAAGTGACTAAGTCACCTACCAAGTCAAAAACTTAACTACATTTAAAACAAAAAATCACCTTTAAAGTACCTACACTTAGTAAATTTCAAGTCACTAAGTCACCTCCCAAGTCACCAAACCAAAGTACATTCAATACAAAAATTCACCTTTCAAGTACCTACACTTAATCAATTTCAAGTCACTAAGTCACGTACCAAAATAAAAAACTAAACTACCTTCAAAATGATAAATTTACCTTTCAAGTACCTACACATAATCAATTTCAAGTGACTAAGTCACCTCCCAAGTTACAAAACTAAACTACATTCAAAACAAAAATTCACCTTTCAAGTACCTACACTTAATCAATTTCAAGTCACTAAGTCACCTACCAAAAAAACAAACTAAACTACCTTCAAAATGATAAATTCACCTTTCAAGTACCTACACATAATCAATTTCAAGTGACTAAGTCACCTCCCAAGTTACCAAACTAAACTACATTCAAAACAGAAATTCACCTTTCAACTACTTACACTTAATCAATTTCAAGCGACTAAATCATCTCACATGTTAGTAGAATAAACCACTTTCAAAATAAAAATTCACCTTTCAAGTACCTAAATTTAATCAATTTCAAGTGACTAAGTCACCAACCGAGTCACCAAACTTAACTACATTCAAAATAAAAATTCACCTTTAAAGTACCTAAACTTAATCAATATCAAGTCACTAAGTCACCTCACATGTTACCAAACTAAACCATATTCAAAACAAAAATTCACATTTCAAGTACTTAAACTTCAACATTTTCAAGTCACTAAGTCACCTCCTAAAACAACAAACTAAACTACCTTCAAAATGATAAATTCACATTTCAAGTACCTACACATAATCAATTTCAAGTGACTAAGTCACCACCCAAGTCACCAAACTAAACCACATTCAAAATTAACAAGCATAACAAAATTCACAATAAAAAGTTCACCTTCAAGTAACTACACTTATTCACTTTCAAGAAACATATTCATTTATAGTATAATAAGTCAAACAATTGAACAAGTGTAACAAAGAAAATAAGGAGAGGTGTCGCATGTCCCTCTCACACCAAATAATCATCATAAATTTTTTATGACTTTCAAAGCCTTCTACAACGAACAATCCCAAACTAAACTACATTTAAAGACTTCATTATAAGAAAATAAAGAGAAATCAATTTACCTTTGCTTGGCCTAAATTAAAGAGAAAGAGATAAGCGGTCACTTGTAAAATAGCAAAATAATCCTTTTCCCAAATTTGGATTCTGTCAAACAATAAAATTATTAGAAAGAATAATCTTTAGCTTAAAAATTTGCAACAATAATTTAGTAAAAGATATCAAATTTATGACTTCCATTTCGACTAACAACAATAATAATATACCCAGTAGAATCACACTTAATTTTTAACCCCAAACAAGTAAAAAAGACACAAAAACAACAATTAAGAAAAAAGTAACTATCAAGCCGTCACTTACTTTATCACTTAGATCCACAATCTTGGATCACAATGAGTAGAATTGCAACAACAATTAAGCCAAACTCCTTTAACAAAACAGCTAATATAAACTTAATTTTCACCTCAAATAAGTAAAAAAAACCAAATAAGCTCAAACCACACTTGATTTTTGAGCAAGCTTAACCAAAATTACTCAAAACCCACAAAATAAAACACTTACATGACCCAAAACAAGCAAAATCAAATAAAAAAGGCCCCAAAAACAATAATTAACTCACACTCACATTTCTAAAACATCAAATCGCAACTAGGGTTGTGTGTCATTTAGTAACTAAGAGAGAAATAGGTAGTTAAAAGAAGAAGAGAACAATGTACTTGTGAGTGTGGAGTCTCTGGAGATCAATTTATCATCGTCGGAGAAGTTGTCGTCGCTTGTAAAACCCCAAAGTTTTCTAACAAATTTCATCCGAAGAATGTCAAGTATTATCTTCTAAATTGAATGATGTTTATTCCATGGGGAATTTCTAAGATTTTCACTTTTTGTCATGTGGAAAATTTAATAAGCTTTTCATCGACATAAGATTCGCCTAAATCCGATAACCGGGTAAGAAGTTATGACTATTTCAAGTTCCCGTTGTAAAACAGCGCCATATTAGTCAGTGGCGCGTCGCGCCACAAGAGAAAGTGGTATTTGTCAAATTTCAGTAGGGGTCCGTAATAGTGGTGCGTCGCGCCAAACTTTAAGGTTGCAAATAAAGTGGCAACGCGATTGCTCCGCGTCGTGCCGTCCCCCAATTTCCCAGTTGTCAAATTCTAGTAACACGGCGCGATAGCGCCACGTCGCACCAGAGGGTCAGTTCGGAAAATTTTTTACAAAGTTAAAAGACACGTTCAGGGTTAAAAGAGTCAATTTCCCATCCCTATTTAAGGCCTTTAAATGAGATTCAGCTATTTAGAACCCAAAATATACTAGTTTCTCTTAATTTTCTCTCAAGAACAAGCTAGGGTTTCAATTAGGGATTCAATTTCAAGAAAGTCTCTCTGTCAATCTTTGCTAAACCAAGTATCAAGGTATGCGTTGTGTTGATTTATGGATTTCTTTTATCCATAAAGCTCAAGAATCCTATTTTAAATTATGAATCATGATATTTATGTTGTGGGTTGGTTGTAACCATGTTTATCTTATTATATAATTTCCACGTTGGAATATTTATGTGTTTTCATGAAACTACATTAGCAAGTGAGTGAAATCCATAAATTGAGTTATTTATAATGTGTCAATTTGATGATTATGCCTATGCCCTAAGGGTTCATGCAAGGTGTTTGATAAATGCCTAGGAGAATAGAAATTATGCACTATAACCAAATTGTGATCCAAAATAACTTCCATGTTATACTTATGTATTAAAATTGTTTGTTGGATTGCTCATGAGTTAGCCTTATGAAATTATGCTATGTGTACATGCTAGCTTATTCACGTACCAAGCTATGATAATCAAATGCCCATGAAATATCTCCAATTATGGTATTATGGATTGTTGATGTTGGTCATGTATTCAAGAATGTCATGCCTTGTCAGTTTTCTTCCATCGAGTCCTGGGGGTACTTGTACCCAAAAAATATAGCTGTGTGCCTAGATTTAGTGTCATGTTTTCAAGATATCCTCAGTCAAGCCATGATCCATAAAACTCAATCAGTCATGTGACTCAGGAAATCTCAGTAATTCAGTAATCTCAGTACTATTTCGTCAGTCAATGAAATCCAGTTAATTCAGTCCAGTTCAGTTTAGTAATCCATGTTCAGTGTCTATTCAGATGGGAGTAGGAATTAGAACCGAGTGAACCCAAGGATGAGAACACACACTGTCAGATGAAGGTGTGATTCTTAAAAGTCATCCTTGCGTTCCAGAACTATGTAGGCATAGGTTGAGACATCAACACTGTCAGATGAGGGCTGATGAGTTGAATAAGAACTGTCAGATGAGGGCCCCACCATTCTCTTTTGGGGATACTGTCAGATGAGGGTTACCTACAGCTTGTCATTACCAGTGGCGCGATATTGACACCCTTCCAATTGGGGTTACAGATTGGATCCCAACTCAACCATTATGGTGTATTAGGGGCATGTCGGCTAGATGACTAATTCCCATAGTATCAGTCTCAGTAATAAAACTCATATAGTTCTACAAAATTCAGGACTGTCAGATACAGTCAACTCAGAACAGTACGAAAATCAGCTAGTTCCATCAGAACCTAGACTGTCGGATACAATCGTTCAGTATCAGTTATTTTAGATTTACAGTTATCAGTATCTCAGGTTATTAGTACTCAGACTCAGTAATCACGTTATCATGAATTTTGTTACAGTCTCTTATTCATGCATGTATTCTCACGTTCATGTTATACAGTCAGTTAGCCAGTATTGTTCATGCATATGAAACTCATACATTCAGCCTACTTTCCATGCATACCAGTACATTCAAATGTACTGATGCATTTGCGCTATGGTATTTTATACCATAGGTTCAGAAGTACAAGCTCCAGAGCATCAGTAGCATTCCAGTCTCAACAGTTAGAGTTAGCAGTGAGTCCTCATCCTTCGAGGACATGACTATTTCGTTATTATTTCATTAATTAATTTATTACAGTAGTTGAAGTTAGTTGGGGACATGTCCCATCAACTCCTTATTCAGACAGTTCAGTCAGTTAGAGGCTTTTCAGACTATCATGTTCAGACAGTTATTTCAGTTATTTTTGGGTATTTCGTACCCCATCCAGATGCTATGTTTTCTCAGTCATGTTACAGTTTTGAACCTTATCGTGTTTAGCCTTTCAGCCTTTATTTCTGTATTTATACAGTATATTATATAGTGTTCAGGTACAGATATCAGTCATGGATTAGCTTGTGGTCCTTCAGGGTCATGAGCATCATGTAGCATTTTGGGTACCAGATTAGGGGTGTTACATCACTGTTGTGTGTGTATGTGTCACATTGTATGGGTCTGTGTGTGTTGTGGGTTGTTTATGTGTGTGTTGCGATAGTTTGTGTGTGTTTTATTGTGTTTTGGGTGTAATATTTTAATGGGTATAGGGCCGGGTCGGGTTGAATTGAATTTAATATTTTTTTTATTTTCATAAAACCGACCACATGTGGTCGATTTTTACAAAATTATTTGCGAAATAAAATGTGTTCGATTTAATTTTAAAAAAGTTACTATTGGAAAACTATTAATGCGTATAAATTAAAATTATTTTTTAACAAATTAAAATTTTTGGTTAACTAACTTTTAAATACGAAATTATATGTATATATATATACCTCATAATACAACGTGTTAATTGGGTAACAATTATCAATTACTTGTCTTACGTTATTACAACTTCAACAACATACACGTGTCTACATTGAGACAAAATAGTGTATCTATTTCCTCAATAGTGTGATATCAACGTATTATTCAAAATATCTTGATATATTGATTCAGTTATCTAACTTTTGATTGCTGCATACGTCACTACACGAGATATACGCATTGGCTATCAGCTTTCAAATACGTACTATATACATCACATACACGACGTTATTACCCTATAATAATACACAACGTATTTTACATATACTCAGATGAATTATCGGTTAGTTTATCTTATGTCATTATACCTTCACTACATAATATGTATATATACTACATACATACCTATACATACACACACATATAAACACTATTGACTATATCAAGTTCTGAATACTTACTATATATATACATCACATACGTACACGAGTATATTACCCCGAAATATAATAAGACATATTTTGTATACATACTTTGATGAGTTATCGATTAATTTGACTAGCTTACATTAATATCGCATCAGCGTACATTATATTATTACTTCGATCGTTTCAAATCCAGGTATTCATTATTTTTGGTAGATTCTGCTATTTTTTGACTACATCGTTCATCGATCGATCACTACATCATATATATATACATATATATATATCAACGCTCGAATACATACTATATACATCACATACACGATGTTACTACCCCATAATAATATACGATGTATTTCACATATACTCAGATGAATTATCGGTTAGTTTATCTTATGTCATTATACCTTCACTACATAATATGTATATATATTATATATATACCTATACATTGTAATACCCCGATCATTTCTTAAGTCTAAATTCGTCTTTTGAGTAGATATGTATGACTTTCAAAGTGATTGATATTTAAACCATGTTGTATTTATCTAATTTCTACTTTTTTTTCATGTATATCATTGAATAAGATTTCCATCGATACCAATTTCATTGAAATCCGACATCAAACGAGGGAGTTATGGCCGTTTTACTAAACGGTATCGGATCGCCCAGGTTTGACGGTCGACCTGGCGGACCGTCAAGTGCCCTGTCAAGCTAAGGCAGTGACTCCTTTTTCAGGCCATCGTGCGACGGCCAAGTTGGTGGACCGTCAAAAAGTTGACAGACCGTCAAGGGGTTCGTCAGGTCGAGACAGAATATCTCGTTTCTGGCCCTCGAGTGACGAACGACTTGGTGGTCCGTCAGTTTCCTGAAGGACCGTCACTTCGATCGTTACGTCGAGGCAGGACGTTCCAGTTTTTTCACTCGAGTGACGAACGATCTGGTGGACCATTAGGAGACTTGACGGACCATCAGATCGACCGTCACAGGCCCCGATCAACGAATTTCAGCTTTTTCAAAAGGGAATTTTGGTCATTTTCGCCATATATGGTCTTATATATATATCCTAGTAAAGAATAGCCATTCATTTTTCTTTTTTCCTCTTCCAAAAAATATCTAAAAATTAGGGTTTCTTCCAAAACTCAAAAATTCAATCTTCTTCCAAGAAATTCAAGGATCTTCCATGAATTTCTCCAAGTTGTTCGAGAATTAAGTTCCCCATGTCAAGGGCTTCAAGAATCTTGGTCTAAAAGTGTGAAAAAGAAGTTCCAAACAAGTTTCTACATCTACAAAATTAAAATCCAAGGTATGTGGGGTTTGAACAAGAACACTCCTTTCGTTCTTGTGCCTAAAGATTTACTTTCTATTATTGATTTACATGATTTTGCAAGTGGGTTTACACCCAAATTTCTTTATTTATGATTTATGAGATTTGAGTTGAATAAGTTTGATATTTATGATTATTTCACCATCATGTTTCTTAAATTGAGAATTTATTCCATGAGTTGTATATTGTCATTATGTATTGATGATTTCTAAGCGATTTAAGACAAGTGTCATGAGTTATGCCTTTCCATGAGAAATTTGACTATTGAACATATATATCGATATTTGAGATTGAAAGTCAAGATTGAGTCCTATGATGTTTCCTTGAAGCTTTTGATATTTGAAAATGATTCAAAAAGCAAATGCACTTGATGTTGAGAAAGATTGCGTTGAGTTAAGTCGGGTTAGGAATCCACAAGATGTTTATGATTTACAGATGAGATATATATTTATGTTTTGGTCTTTATAATAGACCCATGAGTTGATATTGATTAAGGTGGATTTCCTAACGCATTCTGAGCTAAGTCCGAGAGGAGTATTTAGCACCGAGCGGGAAATATGGTATTTTCCCAAAACTACGTACCACCGTAGGATTGATGTTGATAATTGTGGGCCAGAGGCCGAGTATGGAATTGTGATAACGAGATTGAGGTTGTACTCTCTGGCAAGAGTACAACACCCCCGCCAATGTGGGGTTCTCTCCTTAGGAGGGCAAAAGGTTGAACTCCATGCGGCTCACATGGTGTAGTTATGTCGGTTATAAGAAACTCCCACGTCCATAATGATCTAAGTACCATGAGTTACCGAGTCACTCTAAGTCATGAGTCAAAGAGTTTGAGTTGAGTTAAATGATTTATGAGATTTATGAAGCATATGTTATTACTGATGACTTACGGAAATGATGTTTTAGATAATTCAAGCGAAGAGAGTTATTATTGTCAGCATGCATGATTTTCTTATACATTTATGATATTATTTAAAATGTTGCATCCACCCCCACATACTCAGTACATTCCCAAGTACTGACTCCCATACTCTTTTGTATTCTATATTTCTTCATGATGTAGGTTCAGGTGCTCAGTCTCAGCAGCGACAGTGATCTTTGAGTACCTTCATCTACATTTCTGCGGTTGGTGAGTCCTCATGTTTCGAGGATCCGTGTCTCCGATTTTTTCTTGTTAATAGATGATTGTTTACTTTCAGTTCAGTACGAGTCAGTTGGGGATCTGTCCCAATGGCTCCTCAGTCCTATGTAGTAGAGGCTTTGTCAGACTAGTGTGCCAGTATGTACAGAGATTTCAGTATTTTGTTTGTACAGAATAGTATTACTTCGTATCTCAGTATGCTCATGTCATGATTATTCTTCCCTACTTTATGATGATTCATGTTGTAGAGAGTTCTGAAAGTGATGACAGACTTAGAGGGTTAGCTTGAGGCCATGTGTGGCCTTGAGCACCATGTGACGCCTCGGGATAGGTTCTTGGGGCGTTACATACATACACACACATATACACACTATCGACTATATCAAGTTCTAACTATGTACTATATATGTACATCACATACGTACACGAGTATATTATCCCATAATATAATGCGACGTCTTTCGTATACATACTTTGATGAGTTATCGATTATTTTGACTAGTTTACATTAATATTACATCAATGTACAGTATATTATTACTTCGATCCTCAATAGTATGATATCTATCAACGTATCATTCAAAATATTTTGATATATAGATTCAGTTATCTAGCTTTCGATTACTGCATACGTCACTACACGAGATATACACATATATACATATATTTAATTGTCTATCAGATTTCAAGTGCGTACTATAAACATCACATAGACGATTTTACTACCCCATAATAAACATCAGTTTTCAAATACGTACTATAAACATTAGTTTTCAGCTTTCAAATACGTACTATAAACATCAATTTTCAATTGTCTAGCCCAACGGTATGATATATATACACATATTCATTATACAAAGATTATGCATGTTTAACGTCATTCAACGTATATATAAAGAAAAATATTTATTTTATATATTGAAACATAAGTAAAAGATAAAGATTATGTTTAACGTAATTTGTATATTATATTTGATATATTTTTTAGTGTAATTTTTTCACAAAATCTAAGATTAATTAATTTTTATCATTATTATATTGGTTATTGACTTCGTGTGATCATTGTAATTTCAAAAAATAATATATTAGATTATATATATAATTATTTTTTAATAAAAATCGACCACAAGTGGTCGGTATCCTAAAAATTATTATTTTTATTTTTTTAAATTTCAAAATCGACCACAAGTTGTCGGTTTTTAATTAATTTATTTTTTTAATTAAAAACTGATCACAAGTGGTCGATTTAATAAAATTATTTTATTTTTTTTAAAATTAAAAACCGACCACAAGTGGTCGTTTTTTTTATTTTTTATTTGTAAAAGAAATAATAATTAATATAAAAATTATTGAAATGATTATTTTGAAATTTTAAAATATAAAAGCGGCCACTTGTGGTCGTTTTTTAATTATTATTTTTTTAAAATAAAAAACCGACCACATATGGTCGGGTTTTTCTGACCACAATCTGTGATCATTTTTTTGTGATTGGAAATCAGTATTTTTGTAGTAGTAACTAAATAAATTTATATATGTATCAATCAATTTTTTTAAAATCAAATTGGGAGAGATTTTTAAAAATATTAAGGAATTATTATTTCTTGAAAAATAATGTCTACTATGAAACTAAAGTGACATATATACGTACATAATTTATTATTTCTGGTCTATAAATAATGAAGCAATTTCGTATAATGTAGTACTAGAATTTATGGAGATTTACTTCGTTTGCAGGTGGGGGGAAAAGTTTTAACGTTTTATTTGCATTTATGATAAAAAGAAAAAGACACCAGAAAAAATTAGGAAGAAAAATAATTTAATTAATGATAATTAGGGAGAGGTTTTAGGAAGGAAATGTTTGAAAAAAAAAAATAGCTTGAATGAGTTAATGGTGGAGTAAAAATAGGATGTAGGATTTTGTTGATATGTATCAAGAGTAAAGCTAAAAATCGAGATTCTATGTAAACTTTTAAATAAGTAGAAGATATAGGGTAATATTATCTTTTAAGTTTGGAATTTTTGTAATTTAACCTATATATATATATATAGTGTAAACAACATAAATTCTTTCCTTAATGAAACTAATTACATAATATTCCTTGTGCTATTTCTCTCTCCCGATTTTTAAAAAATATATATACATGTCATTGATCCTCATACATTGCTCCAATGTATGATGAAACCGTTTGGCCTATATTTATGGAAACAAAATATCAGCTATCCTTATTCAATTGCTTAATTTAAGGCATTAATAGATGTTGTGATTTATTGGATGCTTAAAAGTAGTAACTGATATTCAAATTCAAAAATATCACCACAATATTTTTTTTTTTTTTGAATTTTCTATTTGGAATACAAACTGGAAAAAAAAAACAGTTGACATCTTCTTTCGTCTTTTTTTCAAAATCAATATGAACATCGTTATATTGTTGCGGCATTTCGGTTCTTGACAGTCGGAAATTATTTATGAACAATACAAAAATGATGGAGTTGTGATTTTAGAAAGTAGCACATTCTTGAAATTGATTTCGACGATTGGTACGGAATTGAATATTGATGAATGTCGGAAAAAATTGAAGTAAAGTACATTGTTGAAGGTAATTCCTCTCCAATTATTATAAGGAATGATAATGGAGTGAGAGTATACATTGAGTTGAAGAAAAGTTTTTCAGGTTTTGTTAATTATCCGTTGTGGATTACAACGTTTGACAAGTCCAATAAAGAGATTGATTTTGATCGTGAAATCGGTGTTGTTTTTTGTGTTGAAGGAATTGAATCTGATGCTTTTGTTGAATGTGCATTATTTTTTTATAAATTTACAAATTGTTAATAGAAATTGCAGTTGTCGTATAGAGTTGTTAAGTTTTTTTTTTTTTCCTTATATGTATTGTATTATATTATACGTTGAATAAAATGAAACTATTTACTTAAAATTCCGGCTGGCTTTCTCTCTTCCAATTTTTGGTAAATACTTATACATGTCGTGGACCCTCATACATTGCTGGAATGTACTGATAAGTCTATACTTATGGAAAGATAAATCAGATACTATCTATATGCTCCTTAATTAACACATTAATTACCTATCATTATGTGATGTATGATTAAATATAGTAACTGAAATTTAAATTAAAAAAATATCTTAAACTTCAACATTAATTTTCTTTTTTGTTCGATTACGATCTGAAATAAAAAAAAGTTATATATACATGTCGACCACATCTTATACATTAATGGAATGTATAAGGTAAATAGTTTTTTCTATATTTAAGAAAATTAAATGAGCCACCTTAATTATCTAATTTATTAATAAATTAGACACCTATATTTAAGTAAAGTAAATCAGAAACCTTAAATCAAGCACCTTAATTAATGAAAATTACTAATTTATTGATTAGTGATATCTTAAAATTAGTTACAGTAATTCAAATTGAAAATAATTTAATACATTCAAAAATAAAAAAAAATCATGAATAACTATGTATAATACATAATACGACCTCTTATATAAAATTATTTTTAAAAAAGTTCATAAAAATATTATTTCTTATAAATCATTATTTTTTATGTGTATAAGGTCTAAAGATGAAATTGCATCGGATGAGGTGATATGTATGTATGTAGAAAACATTATAGGTTACATTGACCTTATACATAACAGTCTTATGTATAGTGTAATTAATTAAATGTATAATATTGACATTAGCGGAGTTTCAAAATGTATTATGTTGAAGAATATACTTAACTTGATATGTATAATGTTAAAAATCAAATTGCATCAGGTGACTTTTATTTATTTTTTAAATAATATAAGTTCTTGAATATTTTAATCTATACATAGTATGGTAACCTTATACATATTCATTTTATGTATTATATTATAGTTATGTGAATTATTGATTGAACAACTCATGCTAACTTAAGAAATAATGCTTTCTTATACACAACTCAATATGTATAAAAATGAACAAACAACAGACATCAACCATATACTCATACACTACTTAGTAATGTATGAGGGTTGAATTGAACAAATAACAGAATTTAATCACGTCCTCATACATTGCTTAGTAATGTATGAGGACTGAAGTAACAATATCTGTATGACCTTAAATACTATTGTATGAGATGGTATAATACATTACCATTATGTATAATAGTTAGGCATCATTATAAAATACAAACAACAAATATGGAATTTATACTCCAACAACAAATATACATTGATTTTAGTCACAACGGGGAAGAGCATATCCTCAGAAATCAATTTGGAGTATAGGGGAGTCGACTTCGATTGCAAATGAACGGTCGTTTTCGGTTTCTACCATAAATCTACCGCTGTATTTAGTGGCGAAGTGACGGAGCTGTTGCCGGAAGGTTAGCCGAAGACGGTGGCAGGAATGCCGGAGTTTAAATTTGAATCAATACCAGCACCAAAGAAAAATTTGAATCTAAATTTGATTTGGTAAAGTTGAAAAAATAAACTTAAAATTTAATGAAGAAGGTGAACTTTGTTTAGTTAATGGTTGATAACTGGAAATTTTGAAATTCCTCAGATCATGTTAACTTGATTGTAGGTGTAAATAAATGAGCAGATATGGAGCAAAAATCGGTGCACAAAAAAAGGAGCAAATGATAGCATTTTGATATGTATGAGAAGGATGAGAGAGAAAGAGTAAATTTAAGGAATTTAAGTAATTACTTTGAGATTTTGTAATTACTTTTCTAATATGAAATTATATGTAATAAGGTAAAGTTATCTTGTGTATATATATGTAAATTTTAGATATATATATGTCTCAGGGCCTATGGACAAAAATGGGTTGACCCAAATTGTACTTTATTTATAAGGAAAAATATTCATAACCCAACACATGGTATTTGAATTTCGAAAAGAAGAAAATTAACTTACACATTTCGATGGTATAAGAATTTTACACTATCAATTAAACTAATTAGCTATTGAATTATGAATTAATATATGTTATGTTTAAATATAAATTCACATGTAAGGAAGAGCCATCAATCAATAATCAATAAATATATAAAGCCTTTTACTGGTGATGTAGGGTTTCCACCGATCGATCGACTTTAGGTGGAGCAAAAAAGCAAAAGTGAAAGGCAACAAAAAGAAACAGGACCTGGATCGATCGAAGATCTTGTTGCTTCTTAAAAAGTGGAAAACCATACAATGTATCATTCTACTAAAGCAACCACACGTGCTCTTTACCTTTTTTTGATTGCTTCATTTTCCCACGCACACACAAAATATACACACACAAAAAAACAGGCCGATCGAATTTTACCGAAAATTTTTACTATGGCCTCATGCACCACGTTATATTTGAATGAGATTCTATCATTTTGACGCATAAATTTTGTGGGGTTCATTTATCAAAACAATTTCTTCTTCCTCTCTCTCTTTATTCCTTTATCTTCTCATATCTTTTTACTCTTTTGTTTTGGAGTTAAATTTTTATTTATTATTTTTTTTTGTCTTTCTTTATTTTTGCTTTTCAATGTTTTTCATGCTCATGAAACTAATCAAATTAATGGTCTTTTTTTTTTTTCTAATTTTTATTTGTAGATATTTGCAACCAAATCAAATTTATATAGTATTTTTTTATTTTAATTTATTTATGTCACTTTTCTATAAGTTCATTTAAAAAAGAATGCCTTTTTCATTTTGTATAAAGTTTTTAATTTTAATTTTTTACATAACGTGTTTAAAATAAAAAAAGTTAAAGAATACTTGAAAATATTTTATATATTTTTAATTTTAGACCAATTAAGAGTCCGTTTGGATAGAATTGAAAAATAACTTTTTAGTTTATGTGTTTAAAAGCTGAAAATAAGTGTTTAGAAATTAAACAGATAAATGTTTGGATAGAAGTGCTGAAATTGAAAAAAAGTTGTGGATGTGCTTAATAAATAAGAGTTGTTAAACACTTTTTTATTATCAAAATGACTTAAATATTTTAATCAAAAACAAAGAAAAAATAAAGAAAAAATGAAAAGAAAACTAGAGGAAAGAGACGGAGAGAAGAGGCAGAGAGAAAAATAAAGAAAAAAAATATATTTAAGAGCTGTAAATTTAGGGCATTGTTGAAATTGGAGAAAAATATAAGGAATAAAAAAGTAAATATCTTGGTCAAACTAAACAGAATTTTAATCTAAAAAATAAAAAGTTGGAGGTACCCGGCGTCTCACTTTTTTTTTTTTAAATCAAATTTAAACTTTTTTTAAGTACTTTTTAATTCTACCACACATCTAAAAAAGTTAAAAAGAGATTAAAAGTTGATTTGATCAGATTTTAATTCTATTCAAACGAAGTCTAAAAAATATTTTAATTTAATTTTTTATGTCTATTAATGATGGGGCAACTCTAAAATTTTAGGAAAAAAATATTAAGAAAATGAAAAACAATATTTAAATTTATTAGGACCCACTTCATTTCTTGATCCTATCAACTTTAAATTTTATCATATAAGAGATGCCCTTAACAATAAAAAGTATGTGATGATTCTTTAATTTTTAAATATTAGAGATGACTTTAATAATATTAAATCGTAATAAATAATATCATATAGACTTACGAAAGATAAATTTATTACTTATGAAATTTAATTTCAAAATTTCAATATCCAAAATTCTTTATACTAACAAAAATTAAGAGAATATAATTAAAAAATATAAATTACCACTATGGTCGAGTGAAAAAATAATAATTTGTTTATAAATATCAACAAATGAAAATTAGGAGGAAATAAAAATAAAGCAAAATAAGAAAAACTTCAATTTATTTAGTACGGTAATATGAGGAAAAAAATAATTTGAAGAAAGGGACAAAGAAAAAATAAACAAAAAATAAAGTTAACCTCATAAAAGAAAGAGAAAAGGAAAAAAAGTGTTTTTTCAAAAAAAAAAAAAAAAACTGAGAACACAAAAAAATATAAAAATAAAATAACTTTAAGTGGTGGACCCCAGAAAAACTATATGTCAAAATAAAAGGGGTCTTGTGCAAAAATGATGTGGTGCAAGAAGCCCATACTAAAATTTTCCCAATTTTACCCACTCTTTAGTGGCACTCAAATTTTATTCACATAGATTTTTCAGTTGAAGGTGAATTTTGTTGTGGTGATTTTTAGGGAGCAAAGAATGGAATAAAATTAACCAAAGTGGGAAGTTTAATTCTTTGAAGACGATCCACACATCTTTGTACTTAAATTGAGGGTCTTTCGAAAATATTATTTCTACATCTATGAGGTAATAATATAATTTATGTATACTTTGTCCTTTTCATATGTGACTTGTGGAATTTTATTGAGTATATTATTATTATTGATCATTTTTAGGAAGGAAAGATTGGAATAAATTTAATCAAAATGTTTAAGTTTAATTATGCGAAGAGGATCCACACATCTTTGGATGATAAGTACTCCATTATTTAACATCAAAAGAAAGATATGTTTATGAACACGACAAATTCATTAATTGACACAGACTGAAATGACATTCATTTACATAAGCAGTTTATATTCAAATTAAAGTATTTAATTCAATGTTTATAAACAGGACAATTTCTATTGGTGCAGGATACTAGCTTAGCTAGTGTGAAATGACATTCATATAAATAATTCAGTAAAAATACAAGTATCCATTAATAAGACAAATATTTTTCATCTCTCATCTCTCCTTTCACTTTTTTCTTTTTTAAGTGTTATTACTAATATATTATTCTACTACAAGATCCAACCTCAAATTTTAAGAAACCATTGTGGTCCGAGATCATTTTAAAAAGTAGACTTCTCTTTTTCCTTCTCAACACAAAATAGGCATATTCAAACTTTGAAAATCTAATTCATTCAACGGTTGAAGTTGTGAAGGAATGGGTTAAATATCCTAATTAATCAGTAAGGTTCCACCTATAGGAATTTTTTTGTCCTCTAATTAGAAAGTACTCTACTATTCTTTGGCTACTTAGGGGTCGTTTGGTAGAGTGTATACGAATAATGTAAAATATGATGTGTTAGTAATGCTTGTATTAGAAATGTTTGTGTTACCTATGCTTGCATTAATTATGCTTGTATTTTTCTTATGTAGTCTTTGATTTGATGTATTAAAAATAACAAGAATTAAATAATATCTAAAAAAAAAAAATTACAAAAATATCCTTCATATATATGTTGGAAAGGATGTTTTTTTTTTTTTAAGGATAATAGTGTCTTTTAATCATGTTAATGCATGTATTTGATCCATTGCATTGCTAATACCATGGATTTTGAGGTATTAGTAATACACACCTCAATACACAATAGAGTGTATAACTAATGCAAACATTAGTTAAACATAAGGTGCAAAAGTATACCAAACAAAGTGTTAGTAATACACATTAAACTAATGCATGGATTAGTTTTCTAATACACTCTACCAACGACCCCTTATAGTCACTGATGTCATTGCATTGCTCTTTTTCAAATAAAGTATTCAATTCATTTTAATTTGTTTTTGTTTGTAATACTTTTTTGATCCGATTAAAAAATATTTTTTCTTTTTTTATAACTTTTTTAATAAAAGTTTCCTATCAGAAAAGGAATGCCTAGTTGGTCATCTTATATGAACTTTCAATTCTTTTCTCATAAGCTAGCTTTGGGGTTGAGTTAGAATCAAGACTCATTATTTACATAGTATTAGAGCTACACCCATCTAAATACTTCGTCCATCAATATTGAGCCCCCTATTATATTGTCCACGCTCCAATTAACGAGGTCTGATTATACGAAAAAGTGTTAAGAGTCATACATCAAAAAAGGGACAAACAATTGATCTCCTTATGGACTTAGACGATTCTCCTTTTATGAGCTAGTTTTTGAGGTTAAGTTCGACCCAAGATTTATTCTTTACATCTTTAATTCTAGCTTTTACATTTATGATATCTTTAAAATCGCAAGATAAATAATATTTGCATGTTTTGCCTTTTGATTTTGTTCCTAAATAAGTGCATGTTTAAGCTTTCGAAAATATTTTATCCTAATCTTCCTAATATGATATGTACCTTTAATGTATAACTCTTTATTTTAAATGTAATCAATGTCAACTTAAAAAGAGGTACTATAAACTTATTTGGAGATAAGTTGGTAAAAGTATATTTTATTTTTTAAGAATTTAGTAGTTTATTTAGGGGCGTGTCTAGTCCAATTTTCAAAACATGCATTAGTATAAATAACATAAATACCAACCTTTTAAAAGTAATTATATTCTCTCCCACCTTTTTAATTACTTTACTCTCACTTTCTATTAATATACATAACATAGCTGACATATACATAACATTCTGTGTATATGTGAAATTTTTATAATATATTTAGAGAGTTGAGATTTTTTATAATATTGAAAACATAAATTGTGTATTTGCGTAATTTTTAGTTTCTTTACACTACAATGACATAAAATAGCAATTGTTTTCAATCTCTGGAAACTGCAGTTTCAACTTCCAATCTTTATGCTTTTTCTGTAGTGTTAGGAAAGATTGAAGCATATATATATATATATATATATATATATATATATATATATATATATATATATATATATCTGAGAGGCTCGTGTATATAATTTTTTTTGTTCAATTCATATGACACAAATAAAATTTAGATTTAATTATATTCTTAATATGTCTTTAGATATTTTATACTGTTAACTATTGTAATTTATAATACTTTTATGTAATTTTCAAATAATATATGTTGTTATCCTTGTCCAGACTTTTATGTATTGATAGTTAATTATATTTTACAAATAATTTAAGTTTTTAATTATTGTGATTTATAATACTTTTTCTTCTATTTCGATTTTAAGTGACACTGATGTTACTTCAAGAGTCAACCAAATATTTTATATCTTCAAATTTTTGTAAGTTGTTAAGTATTGTGATTTACAATATTTTTTACGTATATTTTTGAAATATATAATAGATTTTTTTTAGATTCTAAGTTGTTAACTATTGTAATTTATAATACTTTTTATACAGTTTTCAAATAATATGTATTAATCTCCTTATTCAACCTTTTGTGATATTGATAGTCAATTATATTTTTAAAATATTTTAAAATTTTAAAGATTGTGATCTATAATACTTTTTTTATTCCAGTTACAGTGGGTAAATTACGATTGAAGCAGCGAACCAGACATGTCTTAAATTACTTATAATAACTAATTAGAAATATATATAAAAAAATACTGTAAAAATACTTGTAAAAAAATTTAAGTGTGTCTCATATAAGACGTCAAATTAGTTTAAAAAATTAAGAGTAAATAAATTTTTTGTACTTTTTTTTATTAAATATTATTAATTTTTTTCTACGTAAATGACTTATAATAATTAATTAAGGTACAATAGTAAATCATGATAGAAGCAGCTTAATTTATCATTTTATGTCTATTTTATTTTTTTAATTAAATATTATTATTTTTTAAATATATATATGACTTATAATAATTAATTATGAATGATATAGTAAAATAACAATTGCAGCAGCTAAAACAGACATATCAAAAATGTCTATTTTATTTTTTTATTAAATATTATTAATTTTTTAATATGTAAATGATTTATACTAATTAATTAGAAATGATATGGTAAAAAAGCAACTGAAGCAGACAGTTGAAGCAAAGCACAAACAGTTACGCCAACCTGCTTATCCACACTTATTAATAGTTAAAATATATTTTAATTTAAAATTATAAAATTATTTTATTTTTAATTCATTTTAAATTAAAATCATATATATAAATTAAAAGGAATGAATCGATTATTTTTAATATGGGATGAGTTAAATTAAAACAAGTTGGCTCCAAAAAAGCGTAGTTATAAAAGTAGATGGATTATTGGGATCTGAAATCAAGCCGCAATCAACGATGATGTTCATACAGTAACCGGTTTACCGGTCTAAACCACCGTCTGAATGCATCGACCAGTGTTCCTACTGCTGCATTAAAACGCCAACCAGCCCTTTCTTTATTCTCCGTACCATTTTATAAAAGTATTTTTTTTTTAAAATATAAAATTAATATAGTAAATTTATGATAAAAAGGAAAGAGAAACCTATCAATATTAGTTATTTTTATAGATTTTATCCTTACTATATATTATTTGAGGAAAACGGTGAAAAATAATTTTATATATTAAATTTTTTTTAATGATCAATAAGAAATTCAAATAATATTTTTTAATTTTTTAACATTTTCAATATATTAAAAATAAAAATTAGAGATTAAAGATTAAAAATATAGTACTTCATATTTGAAGGGGTAATTATTAAAGTTTATTACAAACATTTTTCCTTCTTCCTTCTCATTTTACTCTTGTTTATTAAATATTTTTAAAAAATTAAATAATATTAAAAATAATTATGTCTTTAATTTTAAAAGATGACTAAACGTAATTACAAGTAGTTTTAGCATTGATTTTTTAAGTAATAATACATGGAGAGAAGGTATTGTTCTCCGTTCACTTTTATTTATCATTAATTTTTTTTAATATATTAATAAAATATAATAATTATTAGATATATTCTGATAAAATAATTATATTATTAATTACTTCCTCCGTTTCACAATAAATGAATTGTTGAAACAACTTTAGTGTTTCAAAATAAATGAATGGTTCACAATTCAAGATAAATGTTGAATTTTTTTTTCCAAATTTCTCCATTAAATGTGCATTGGGAATAATGTATCATGTGTCTTTGCTTTTTGAAGAGGATAAAAATAGAAAAATATGATAAATTTATGTGTTTGCTTTTTTTTTCTTAATATGTGTATCAAAATTTAATAATTAACTTATTGTGGAACGGAGGAGGGAGTATTTTGTACAATAAATATGATAAATTAAAAATTTGATAAATAAAAGGAGAAAGAGGTACTATACTAACCATACATATGCTGGGTCTTATTACCGGCAGAATGCGGTCAATGTTTGTGTCGACTTTCACACAATCCCCAAATCTATCTCTCTAAAGTTGATAAACGAAGGGAAATCCATCATAGTAGTGTTCCCACTATATATACACCTAGCCTAATAAATTCACTACTCTCTTAATTCCCTTTTTCTTGCTTTTATCTCTACCTGATTAATGAAATGGAAAGCTACAAAGAGATAAAAATTGAAGATCATCCAATGTATTTCCTTGATAATAATTTTGCAGTCACTAATAGCCATTCATTTACAGGCCTAATCTCAGATTATTATGGTGTTGAAGGTAGGAATATTATGAATACATCGTCGTCTTTGGGGTTCATGGAGTTATTGGGTTTTCAAGATTTGATGTGTTCATCATCAGCTTCAGCTTCAGCTTCAGTCTTTGAGTTACCAAAAGAAGAAAACTCCTGTCCTGCAGTTTGTGTATCTGAGGAAGTAAAGCCAACTGCAGGTGAAAGCCAAAATAAGCTTATAAGTACTGTAGCAGCAGCTAACGTATTCAATACGCCATCTACCCCAAACTGTTCCTCTATTTCATCCGAGACAAATGAGGGCCACACTAATACCACTCATGAGGATGCAGAGGCCGGGGAAGTACTAGATCATCATGACCAACAACACACCAACACTAAACAACAGTATGTTGTTCTCGTTACTTTTTTTCCCCACTTTAGCTAAAATACACTAATTTTACTTTTTTTTTTTTTTGCAAAAAAAAATAAAATAAATTAATAGCAGCTTAATATTCTCTCAATTAATCAATTTGCTCAGTAGTACTATTTTTGGGGGCTTGTGTGGGGAAATAAGCAGGTTGAAAGCGAAGAAAACAGTTAGTCAGAAGAAGCAGAGAGAGCCGAGATTTGCATTCATGACAAAGAGTGAGGTTGATTTTCTGGAAGATGGTTACAGGTGGAGAAAATATGGTCAAAAAGCTGTCAAAAACAGCCCATTTCCCAGGTATATATAGACTATACATACTAATGTTTCTGTGTTGTTCAGATTAATAAATCTCAAGGTCCAATTCCCCTTTAATTTGTTATTTTTTAATCAATCTATGTTTTCTAAATATTGTTCTAAGATAATGCTTAATGATGTTCACGGGGCTGGCTACCTTCTACTATTTGATTCCTTTATTCTAGATTGTCGGCATATACTCCTACGTGCAATATGTAAATTCTTTCACTTGAACCTCCAAAATTGTTTTGCAAAGCTGTCTAATTAGTTTGGAGGATAACATCTTTGCATGGCCAGTACTGGCCCTTTGTAAAATGACCATTTTACATATCATACTTGACAAACAAGTTGAAAAAAGGAAATGAGAAAGAGAACCGGCTTTAGAATAAGATAAGATCATATTTTATCCTTGTACATGCATATTATAGCCTACAAGGTGAAAAGTAGTTGCATGTATCCTTTTGTGACTATTTTGTTCTAGTTAACTATTTTGTGTTGAAGGAGGAGAAAAATAAAGTTACTGAATTACTTGATTCCGTTTTTACTTGTTCATTTTGTGCTACACACAACAACTTTATCCTTTTTAATTAGTTAATGTATTTATGATCTCTAGTAGTAAAAACCTAAGTTGAAAATGTTAGATTTTATTTGGTTCATACATCGTCTTTGCCTCCTTTTTTCTGCTTTTGCGTGTCCTCATTTGAGTACTTTCAAATTCAAACATGTTACTTCTAAGTGAGACTAGAAATAGAATTGTACTCAACACTTCCCATGATATATAAGGGTACTGCAATGACAAAAATTAAACAGAGTTTTCTTTTTTTGGTTGTAAAAAGTTCATGATTGCTGTTTATAGCCACTTTATTTCTAATGTGATTTTTTTTGTCTTTTGTAATTCAACTTGGGCTAGTTCTGATCAAATTAAATCTTGTTTCTTTGTTAGTATTTCCAATTGTGGTTAACTTGTAAGCTGCTGCTCTAGGTAGGTAAAAAAGGTAATGAAATGCATGTCTCTCTCTCTCTCTATATATATATTGTGATTTGTGAACTAAAAGACACTTGCATTTGTGGATATTCCAATTGACAAATTGTATGTATCATGGCGAAGGCCCTAACATTTACCACGCTTTTATTTTGCACTTCAAGAAGCTAGAACCAAAAAATTGTATGATAAAAAATACATATGAATTTCATCCTTAAGTTTATGGCCTCTTATTGCAATTTAGCATTAGGACATTAGTTTTGTTAAGCCACCCTTGACTTTAGTATTATTGATTTATTGTTGCAGGAACTATTATCGCTGCACAAGCGCAACTTGCAATGTAAAGAAGAGAGTAGAGCGATGCTTCAGTGACCCAAGCATAGTGGTTACTACCTACGAAGGAAAACATACCCATCCAAGTCCCATGAATACGATCATGCCCCGCCCTAGCTGCTATCCAATTGCTCCAGTACCCGCTTCACCTGGTGCCTTCCCTTTGCCGATGCAGTTCAATATTAATCAGTCCTTCAGCAACTTGACAAGTTCTTTAGCCATGAATAATCAGCTTGATCATGCTGCTTTTGTTGCTCAAGGAAGGCGCTTTTGCACTACCGAAATGCTGGGAGACGAGGGGCTTCTTCAGGATCTTATGCCCTCCACGGTGATTAAAGAAAATTACAGATGATGTATATTTTAATGATGCAGTCTTTATGTATAGAGGATAATCAGTTAAATAATTAGCATCTAGTACTATATGCGTTATAGTACTTACTTTAATTATTAGCTAGTGGTACTCTTTTGCATTTCTAATATATTCATGCAAAACTTTCAGAAACCTTATGGCTCTAACAATGGCATTTTCGGATCCTCTATGCATGTGTATACTTTTCTGGCTCAGTAGTACTCGTGTTTCACTTTCATATTGTTTTCTTACTATACTATTTCAAAAAAGAATGAGAGAATTTTGTATTTTCTTGATAAGCTTACGTAAGCTTTATACTTTATCTTTATCTATTTTGTTTGTTCTGTCCTCTTCAAGAAAATTGTTAATTGTAGAAAGTTGATCCTAATACGTTATAGAAGGAGCAACCTATTATGTAGATTAATGTGGCTAATTGTTATGGCCTGCGTCAAAGGTTCAAAAATCAAAACCAGAAATTTGAAATATCCAAACAGATTAATTCCAAATCAAACTTAAGAATCCAATCCAATCAAAGCTTATTTGAATTGGATTTGGATTGTAATGTTTCAATTCGAAAATTCAAATCACAATTTTGCCCACCTTATAACCATAAGGATGTAACGAAAGTCCGAGCAGTAAGAGAATATATATGTGGAGGCCTAAGGAATATTGTGTTTCAATGATCATGGGCTTCACTAAGGAATATCTAGGGTCCTTTCTTGTTTCTTCACCAAAGGAACGTTCATCAAATTTACAACATTGCGTTTTGCTTGGTGTGTATTGGAATAACAGCTAGCATTAGGGCTGGACATATTTTGGTTTAAATTAAAAAAAATCAAAAGATCAAATTAAAATTAATTTTTGATTTCGATTTTTTGGATTGATTTTGATTTTAAATTTTAGAAATTCAGTTAAACGGTTCGGTTTTTTGTTTTTTCAAAAAAATAATTCGGCTAAACCGAAAAATAAAAATCTATAATCTATATCTATAATCTATAATCTATATCTATAATCTATCTATAATCTATATCTATATCTATATCTATATCAAAAGTGTGAAAACCCTTAGAAAAGTGATTTGAACTTTTTGCCCTTCATTAAAAGTCTCCTCTTTAGACAGAATAGTCTTTTTACTATTTTCCTCAAATTATTATTTAGTTATTATTAATATTAGAAATTTGAAATTAATTAAAATCCTTATATGAGTTGGGAAAGAAAGTTCTAAATCAATTCAAATCTTACCTTATATGTAATTTATTAATAAATTAAATAAATAAAAAATAATGTTGATTTGAATTGAAAAGAACAAAAAAAAAAAAGGTCCAAAGCAAAAAAGAGAACAAAAAAAGGAAAATACATAATTGAAAAGAAAATTTAATTGAATTGAAAAGGAAAAAGAAAAAGAAAACGCGTGGAGGCAAAAAAGAAAAAAAAGAAGAAGAAAAATAAAGCAAAACATAAAAACAAAAAAGATTTACATTAAATAAATACAAATTGAATTGAGAAAGAAGGAAAGTAAACTAAACCTAAAATTTCTTATAAATTGAGAATTCTTCCTTTCTACAATAATACGTCTACAATATAGTTCTTAAATAGTTTTTTCCTTTATTATCGTTGTTCATAAATTTGATTGTGATTTAATGTATGTTTTCTAAAATTTTTGTTTTTGATATTTACAATCTTGATAATATCTATGATTAAAGAAATAAATTTGCTTGTGATTTGAGGTAAGCTTTTTAAAATTTTAATTAGTATGTTCTCGAAGTTTATAATAATAAATTATCATGTATTCGTGATAGACAATTGCTAATTGAGAAGTTTTTAGTGAAATATTAATAGTATTTATGATTGAAGAGACAAATTTTCTTGTGATTTGAAGTAGGTTTTCTAAAATTTTAGTATGTTTTTTATGTTATAAAAATAAATTATCATGTATTTTTGTTAGACGATGTTTTTTGTGATTTTTTTATAATGACTTATATACAATAAATAATTTAAAATTAACTTATTTACAATTTTGACCAAATTCTTTGGATTATATTTCATCATAAGAAATTGGTTAGCCTCTCTAATTGTATACAATTTTTTTTTTTTTTTTCTTTTATCCACTGAGATATTAGGAGATTTAGTTAAATTAACAATCTAGCTTTTAGAAAAGTACTAACTGAATTGAATTCTAATGATATCATATAATTTTACCCCAAAATAAAATTAAAAGAACTGAAAGTAGAATTTTAATCCAATGACTATATATTTATAGTATAATAGGCATGTTTATTTATTAATCAAGATATATTTATAGTTTACACGTCGTAGATAAACTTATAGGTGGTAGATGAATTTACATGTGGTAGATGAATGTCAGTTGGCTTTGAGGATTTTTTCCAGATAAAGGTTAAGTTTAATTGTATTGAATTTATATCTTTGTTTTGAGATTTTTTTTGTGTAAAGGTTAAGTTTAGTTGTATTATTTTGATGTCGCCATTATCGTATTATTTTGTTATAGTTCACAGGTGCTAGATGAGTGTCAGACGGATTTGAGATTTTTTTTGTGTAAATGTTAGATTTAATTATATTATTTTGATGTTTCTATCATCATATTATTTTGTTGCAGTTTACAGGTGGTAGATGAATGTCGATCGGCTTTGACAAATTTTTTTGGTAAAGGTTAGGTTTATTAATTAAATCTCCAAAAGATGTTAAATTTAATTATTATATTCCTTTATTGCAGAAACAAATATCTTATTTAGTGCAATTTTTGAACTCAATAAAGTGAGGTACATGCGCGAGGTGCGTACACCTAAACTAGTATATTAAAAGTGTAAAGGACCTTAGGAATGTCGTTTGAACTTTTTGCCCTTCATTAAAAGTCTTTGTTTTAGACAAAATCATTTTTTCATGATTTTTTCTAATTTTTAAGAGTTAAAAATGAAAATTAATTATGGTAAAACCTTTCCTTAATTATTAGAAGTCATCAGAATTGGTATAACCTTTCCTTATTAGAAGTCATCAAAACTAATAAAAACTAATAGTACTTTTTTCATTAGTTTAAGAATTCTAAATCAACTAAATTTGATTTTAAAAAGACTTGACAAATCTAGAAATAAATATAAAATCGTTAGAATAAAAATTTACAAGAAGTACCAGATTTCTAAAAGTTTTAAGTACGTAATAAGAATGTAATCAATGATTTTGTAAAAATTTGACTTTGAAAACAAGGAAAAATTTAAATATAGAAAAATTAAAAAAATATTCGTAACACAAATATGATTCAAATTGACACGTCTCTCTTAGCCTGTGGCAGCAAGAGAAAGAGATATTACATGACAAACACAAAAGTAATGATCCATCAACCACTTGAAACTTCTGATGGTAAAATATATATAAATGTATATGTTTATGTTTATATTATTATATTAAAGTGTGAAGGATTTTTGAAAAGTGATTTGAACTTTTACACTTCATTAAAATCTCCGCAATAGACAAAATCATTCAATTTTAAATAATCAAGCGTTATACGTGCGAGGCACGTGCGGTTAAACTAGTTATATAAATAACATATTGATATTTTATTATATTTAAGTGAAATCATCTTGTATATATACTTATTAGATTGTTTATTGCAAGTTACAACAACACTTTTTCATAATTATTGGTAAAGAAATACTTGAAAGTTTATAGCAACTTTTCAGAAATTAATATTTTTTAATTAATAATTTTTTTTTTCATAATTAGTAGTCATATTATGTCCTTATTTTTAGTCTTTAATATTTATCTCTCATCATTAAATCTTTTGATAATTATGATAGGAATTATTGTGGGTCTCAATAATTATCTTTTTTTTTTTTAATTTTTTCAGTTAAGTTACAAAATCTGTTCTTAAATTGAGTAAAATTTAGTAAAAATAATTTCTTTACATTGATACAACTTTTTTGACTTTTCAGTAATTTTTTTTTACTTTTTGAATATTTTACACGATTCTCCATAATTACTTTATTGATAAAATATTTTCTCTATCATTAATATACTCTTTTTTTAATAAATTAATTTTTTCTCTTTGTTTTTACTGAACTTTATAGCTTTTTGCGTATGAACTTGAGTTTTTCTTCATATATTGTTGATTTGGGATACAAAATTGACTCAACTTAGCCTCGTTTTTTTTTTTTTGTTTTGTTGTTGAATCATGTCTGCAAAGTGCAAATTTGACTCTACTTCAAATAGGAAGAGCCCTATATTATTAAAAGCCATTGATTGCCAGAAAGTAAAATTAATATAGTGAAACAATACCAATATCAACCATGGCTAATACTGATTACCCCTTTTAATTGCAACGAAAAATTATTTGATATCAAAAAATAGTTTATTTTCAATATGTACAATGATAGTATTCACTAAATATCCATTACATACACTAAAAAAGTCATGTAATAGACAATACCATTTTCTTATCAATTCTGACATTCATAAAACTCATTTTATACAAATATGACATATACAAAACTTCATCGATATCAATTGTAATATCAATTTCATACATTGAGAACTCAAAAAATAAAACACTACTTAAGTAGAAATGAGTATATAAACTTGTTTCAACAAAATTTATCAAACTAATTCATGGATATAATATTATGTACCATTTTCATATACTAAAAATAGTAATAAGAATACATCATTTACATGTAGAATCTTATGTATACCAATTTCATAAGTTGAGACCCTAAAAACAGAAAATCATTTAAAATATGACTTTATTATATATAAACTGATTTCAATTCAATCGTATAAAATAATATATGAATACTAGGTGGTTGTATACAATTTTCACAGATCAAAATAAATTATTAACATATAATATTTATTGACATCAATTTTCATACGGTAATTTTGCCATCAATATTATTGCAAATTTAAAATTCACGAATTAGAAATCAGAGATATTTTACTTATCTGTAATTGTAGAGAGATTGAATAAGAAGGAACTATGGAGAGAGAAAGAGAATATTTGTTTTCCTTTCTAAAAGTTGAATATAAATATAATTGAAAAAATAGAAAAAAATATGCTCATTAATAGGTTTCACAATTTTAGTCACATAATAACTAACTCCTATTAAAATGGAAGTTCTTTTTAACAAAAATATAAAAAAGAACATTTTTCCTTATTTTTTTTGTTTTAAACCTGTTATTTATTTATTTTCTTTTAAAAAAATTGCTATTAGTTGCAATCTAAAAAGTATTATTATGACTTGTAATATATAATATAAGGATGTATATTTTGATCATTTTTTTCAAATTTAAATTATATACAAACCCAACCCAACCCCACCCAACCCAACAATAAGCCCAAATCCAACAAGCCAAATACCCCTTATTATACATAATAAAAAATTCAGATATAGACACCTTAGAACCCTAACAACTAACTTCTTAGTCTAATTATCAAAAATTTACAATTTATATACAAACAGTTAGTGGTTATATGTATTTAGGAAAGAATTATACAAATAAAAAAAAAACTTCCTAACAGAAAATAGAGATAAAAAAGAAAAATTGATTACAATCAATACCCTTAATTTCCTCTAACTTCCCCACATAATTCTTTTCCATAACAGAGCATTAAAGCTCATTTATGCGATAATTATCTAATAAAATCGAGAAACGTAGGAGAAGATATTCACCAACAATTGATAACAGGTAAAATTCTTTATTCAGTTCTGCTAAAAAAATGTATAAAATACTATTTATTATTATTAATTTTGATTTGCTTCTCGTATTTGAATATGTTATCTGATTTCAACGAACTAATATGAATGTGAATTCATTGTGATTCATTGGTTTTCGTATGTTTTATTTTTGTATATATAATAAAATCAATTTGTGTTTTTTTTCCATAAATTGATACATGTTTGAATTCTTATTTTGAGTAAATTACTTATGAGCCTGTATTTATTTTTAATTTATGGTTTGTATTTATTTACAGAGTATATGCAAAATGATGTAATTATTCATTATTTTGAAGTATTCAGGTGCATGGAATGATAATAATGAGTATGCTCATTACCAGTTGGACTCAATTGCAATGAAAGAAATTAAAAAATACGATGAGTTGCTTCAATTGATTGTTAATCAACCTTCTATAGACTTGAATTCCAAAATGGTGAAAACAGAATATAAAGTTGGCTTTAGTAGTAAAAGACTGAAGATATATAAGGATATGAGAGTGATGGAATACGTAATGGTACGAAAAAAATAAAAAGGCTTTGAAAACTAACCGTTATGCATTTCTGTATTTGATAAATCCATTGAAAATGATAAATCTAAATCGAACTTTAATGGCGAGAATTCTGGATTTGGACTGAGGTTGGACAATAATGCAATGAATGTTGATGATACAAAAGTCAAAATTGATGCAGATCCTAATGAACTGATGGATATTGTGGATATACATGGGCAAGTTCAGACAATTATTTCTGACCCAAAGCATAACAAAGTGTTCGTTGGACAGATGTATGAAAACAAAGCTACTTTAAAGTCGATGACGATGCAATTTACAATCAAAAATAAATTTCAGTTCAATATGATAAAGTCAAATACAATTAGCAACAACAACAACAACAACAACAACAACAACAACATACCCAGTATATTTCCATCAAGTCAAATACAATCGGATAAATAAATTTACTTATATACATGTATACATATTTGTACATAACTAAGAATATATATAGTAAGGCATCAGAAAAATGTATTTGAACTCATCTATGTTTGTGAAATAATAAGTAATGTATATAACTCTAGATTTGGAAAGGTGCTAAGATTTAAGCTCATCTAGAGTTCAGTATCTACAAATGCGTATATTCCAAATGTATAATTTTTTTTTAAATGTATACCTAATCTTGGCCTGTAACTATATTTGTATATAGTTGTAATACTGTTTGATATTGTATATCTAGCTAGCATTTTCTCTTAAATATTGTGTAGACGGAATATGTTTGTACAATATAGTCTATTACATAATTGTATATGTATAGTTGTATTGTTATGTATAAAAATATAACTGTTATATTATTGCTGTTTTTGTATAAATTAATAAAACTAATTATTGCATAATAGATATATATTAGTGTATACATTGAAGACATGTAGTTGATTTCTAATGGCTTTCAATACTAACAAGATTGAATTTTTTAAGATTCGAAAGTTCCGACAAGAGCATACTTATCCTTAAGGGATTGATTGTATGAGCAGAAACATGTTAGTAGTACATTGCTTGGAGGTATTATGAAATAAATGTTATCCAACCAAAAAAGATTGTATACGGCAAAGCACTTTCAGGAGGCTATTAAGAATGAGCTCAAATTGGATTTGACTTATACAATGGCTTGGAGGGCTAAAAAAAAAGCTTTAATTTTATTGAAAGGGACAACATATGCATCCTACGACAGACTGTCGGGATATTTATACATGTTGAAAAAGGCTTACCCTGATTCACACATGGGAATCAAAAACACACACCATAGAATGAATTCTTATATGTGTTTATATGACTTTATTCTTCAATTAAAGAATTTGATTCATGTCGGTCAATTATGGCTGTAGATGGCTGTCACCTCAAGGAAACATATAATTAAACTTTTGTTTTAGCAAGTATACTTGATTGGAGTAGGTTTTTTCGCTAATTATAAATTATACATGATCTTTTTCAGGTTATTTATATTTTATTAAATACATATAATCATTATCTGAATATTTTTTTTTAAATAACAATGGTGATAATTAACTGAATTACATGCTAGAATTTTATATGTATATGGAGTGTGCAGGACATATATTTTCACTAGCTTACAGAAAATTAAATTTTGAGAATTATGCAACATAGAGTTGATTCTTTGAGTAGTTTAAAGAGGCTCATGAGATAAAATCAAAATGTGCATTGTGTTCGATCGGAATGAGAGCATTATAAAGACTGTGTCAACGGTATATGATACTGTTCCACAATATGCTTGCATTTGACATCTGTAGAAAAATGTCGTAATCAATTTCAGAAAGTTACATGCGAAGTTATCAAATGTGTTTTGTGCAATGACAAAAGCATATATCATGTCACGACCCAAAAATGAGGGTCATGATGACACTTGTCGCGGCGCACCTGGACAAGTAAGCCTATCACCCAAACTGATACGAAAAGAAAAAAAGACAGAAATATCCCAAGATAAGGCTCCTAGAACGAAGCCAAACCATATAAGTAATTATAACAATGCGGAAAGAACTTATCCAAAACACCAATCATGCCCAAAACCAGGTGTCAATAGTGTAAGAACTACTAATACAATCCAAGAGTCAAATACGTCGAAAAAATAACCATAAAGGAATAATATTTGTCTCCAAATACTAATAAATACGTAACTACTTTATAAAGATAGAGGTGAACTTCGGACGCATGAATGTCCAACCGCTACCTTGGAACTAGTGGCGGAGCCAGAATTTTTATTGAGGGGATTCAAAAGTAAATATACAGACTAGTTGAAGGGGGTTCAACATCTATTATATATATAAAAAAATATATTTGACCATGTAAAAATAGTATAATTTTCCGACGAAGGGGGTTCGGATGAACCCCCTGAATTTAATGTGGCTCCTCCACTGCTTGGAAGCTCCAACAAATGCCCGAGTCAATCAAACTGAGGCACACTCGAGCTAGGACCTGCACCGAAAGGGTGCAGTAGGCATGAGTACGGTCCACTTGTACTCAGTAGGTATCATAGGCTGACCAAGCAAAGTAGCAAATAAAGCATACAAAATATACACTAAGGGCACGTCACCTGCAATAAAAAAATGTACCACAACGGTAGCCCACACCGCTTGCACTAAAAGTTCTAATATATCTCACATATATTGCAACATCACACCAAGATAGAATAAAATTACGTATTATATCACATATAACAAGAACAAGGGGGAACATGCATATACAAGATCATCAAATACAAGTAAAAGAAGATATGATAAATACATAGATGACAAGTCAATATGACAATACAACACAACATAACATAATAAAGTAAGTGCAATGTATATGATGATGAAGGTGGTGATGAAGATGATGCACGAGATCGTCACACAACCTCTGGGATCATTGCACAATCCCTGTATATACCTACGAAGGCAAGCCTCCCGACGCAGGACCTATGGGGGTTCGTAAACCCTTATACAATTCATATATCTCATATCTCCTTTTTGGCACATCCCTCAAAAAGGATTTTATAAGGTGTTACAATATCTCCTCCCCGGCACATCCTTCGGAAAGGGTTTTATAAAGGTGTTGCTAGTGTTTCTCAAATGTTGCCACGGTGGTACTAATTTTTCATAAATGAGTATGATATGAGAATGTAATGATCACAACCAATAACAATGAGTATTTTCACAATCAACCATAATGATATATTTCCACAACCATGTGAGCCAATATCCACTCATTATTTCAGTTCCATCCACGAATTTTCACATTCTTATATGCCAAATAAAGTATGAATATAATCACAATACACCAATGGTACCATATTAAGCATCTAAACAACACAATATAATTATTCACATGTATTCAAGGTTATTAATATCACATAGGATCCCACACGGTCACATATATCACATAATAACTCAATTTCAATAATTACATGACATATAGGCCCCCACACGAGCACAACACATAAATAGCCATTTTTCATGATTAGTTTCCACTCTTAACATGCATTTTGTATCATCATTTACTATCCAACCCATTCTGAAAGAGTTAAGCAATAACCTATCTCAAAAGTCAAAATCAATCCGCTACACTTTGAACCCACACCTTACTTTTCACGAACAATCTCGAACTCCACTAAAAATATCAAATATGAAATCTACTCTTCAAAATAAAACCAACGACACCTATATTGACTACTTTTGGTTTGAAGTCAAAACGGACCCCCAAAATGGGTTTCCAAAAAAGAAGGGCAAAATCAGAACTTTACTTCAAAAACATGTTCTCCATATTTTTAGGAACCTACAGCTGAAAACCCAAGTTAAATTGAGTCATAAACGAGGTTCAAATCGAAGAAAAATTATTTTTGAGCTTTACTGGGTAAAATATTTGAAATTCGGATTAAAATCAAGAATCGAAGTTGTTTTGATGGTTAAATTGATGAAAAACTAGTAATTATAAGATAAAAATATTATTTAAGTGAAAAGGAGTGAAATTGAAGTTTAAAATCAAGCCCTAAGACTTTTAGGATTTTGAGAAATTTATCAAGAAATTACTAAGAAAATGGTGAATTCTTACCTTAAATCCATAATAAAATTACGAAATAGGTGTTAATCTAGCTTTCCAAGCTCCCACAAGCTTCACTTTTAAGCTCCCATACTATTTTAGGGTTTAACACTCAAGATACAAGATGAAAAATGGACAAAAAGAGGAGAAAATCAATAATATATCGCTGAAAATCTGCTATGACAATAGTTTTTTTTTTTAAAGTCCAACCCAAACTTCAACGGGGTGCCGGGATTTGTTCGGAGTCCGATATATGCAAATGAACTATGCAACCATACTAAATTTGACGTTACGAATGCGTTGGCGAAGTCATATTTTCGAAAAAAATATTATTTTCATAAAGTTGACCCCCAAAACTCGAAATCATAATTTTTCAAACCAAGGATCGAAATTAGACTTAAAAGCTGTAAAATCATACCAAACATGCTAACACCCTAAAATCGACATTCCGGATCTGCCGGTGAAGTCAAATTTTCCATCCGAGGTTGTTTCGATGAAATGTTGGTCCCACACCATATTTTTAATTTTCTTACTTTCCGATCAATAGGTCGAAATGAGTTCGGGTGTATCAGAACTCGAACCAAAGGTCTACCCAGCCTAAAATCAATATTCTGGAGCTGCTGGCGCAGTTCGTTTGGCCATCCATCATACGGATCAAAATATATCCGTATACGTCTGAAATAAGGCTCTCAAAGCCATAAAAAATCACAATATCACATAAATGATATCAAAATGCATTGAAAATCATGTCATTCGCTCCCACACCCCAGAAATTCCATAATGCAACTACGGGGAGGGGGTAAAACAGTCAAATCACATAAAATCATAAATTTCACATATTTCATCAATTTTTTAGGTCGTTACATATTATTTTTGAATTCAATAGTTAAAGTAGAAGGTCGTTACATATCATTTTCATCAAATTTTTAGGTCGTTACATGATCCACCACTAAAAATCTAGTTCATCCTTGAACTAAGGGAAAGAAATACCTGAATCAATGAAGAGCTGAGGATAAGAACTACGCATATCAGACTCGACCTCTCAAGTAGCTTCATCTACTGGTCGATATCTCCACTGGACCTTAACCACAGAGATCAATCTAGAGCGCAACCGCCTAACATCCCTAGCCAAAATGGAAACCAACTCCTCAACAAAGGACAACCGCTCATCTAATTGAATCGACTCCTGATAATTGACATGAGACTCATCAAGAATATAACGACGAAACATAGAAACATGAAAAACTGGATGAACAACTGATAGATCAAGGGGCAAAGCCAACTCATAAGCCACATCACCAACAGTCCGAAGAATCTCAAATGGACCAATATATCTGGGGCTAAGTTTGCCCCTCTTCCCAAACCTCATCATACCCTTCATAGCTGAAACTCAAAGGAAAACACGATTTCTAATGCCAAATCTCAAGGCACGAAGTCTAAAATTAGTATAGCACTTTTTCCTACTCTCAGCTGCTCTAAGTCTATCCTGAATGACCCGGACTCTATACAAAGACTTACGGAGCAAGTCCGCACCTCGAGGTTTCATCTCTGAAACATCAAACCAATCTACTAAGTAGAAACAACGTCTACCATACTATGCCTCAAAATGAGCTATATCAATATTGAAATGGTGGCTATTATTATATGCAAACTCTGCTAAAGCCAAATGCTGCTCCTACTGGGCACCAAAATCCATCACACACGCGCGGAGCATACTCTAAAACCTGGATAGTCCGCTCTGACTGGCCATCAGTCTGGGGTGAAATGCTATGCTAAGATCAACCCGAGTTCCCAACTCATCCTGAAAAGTCTTCCAAAAGTGAGATGTGAACACAGAACCTCGATCTGAAATAATGGACACTGACGCACCATACTGATGCATAATCTCACAAATAAAGATAGAGGCTAACCTCTCAACACTGAATAAGACCTGAACCAAAATAAAATTATCTAACTTGGTCAATTAATCCACGATGACCCAAGCACTGTCAGAACCATGAGATGTACAAGGCGAACCAGTTACAAAGTCCATTGTGATCCATTTCCACATCCACTCGGGAATGGGTAACCTCTGAAGCAATCCACCAGGTCTCATATGCTCGGCCTCCACCTGCTAACAACATAGGCAACGAGCCATAAAATATGCCATATATCGCCTCATAGCACACCACCAATAATGTTGCCTCAAATCACGATACATCTTAGTCACACCTGGATGAATAGAATATCTAGAACAATGGGCCTCCTCCAAGATCAACCTAATCCAGTCACCCACTCTCGGCACACAAACTCGGCCCACAATCCTCAAAACTCCATCTGAATCAAGTAAGGCTTCCTTAGCCTCCCCACTCAACACTTTATCTCGAGTCAACCTCAATCCAACATCATTAGATCGATGAGCTCGAATATGCTCCATCAAAGAAGATCTAGCATCCGCAACTGCCAAAACACGTCTCAGTGTCGAAATATTAAGCCTAACCATCTAGTTAGCTAAAGACTGAACCTCCAAAGGCCAAATCCTCTCCTGGTCAAAAGATGCGCCAAGCTACCTATGCTAGTCGACTTTCGTCTCAAGGCATCAGCAACTACATTATCCTTGCCCGGATGGTAGAAAATAGTCAAGTCATAATCCTTAAGCAACTCAAGACAATGGCACTGCCTCATATGAGGATATCGCCGGGTAAAACGGTACTGAAGGCTACGATGATCAGAGAAGATCTCAGAACGGACTCCATACAAGTAGTACCTCCACAACTTCAAAGAAAACACAACTGCACACAACTCCAAATCATGGGTAGGATAATTCCTCTCATAAGGCTTCAACTGACGAGATGCATACGCAATCACCTTGCCCTCCTGCATCAGCATAACACCCAAACTAACACCGAAAGTATCACAAAACACGAAAAAACTCACGATCTCCTTGGGCAAAGTCAATATAGGAGTTGAAGTCAACAAATCCTTAAGCTTTTGGAAGCTCATCTCACAAGCATCAGACCACTAGAAGGAAATCTTTTTCTGAGTCAACTTAATCAATGCAGTTACAATGGATGAAAAACCCTCAACAAAATGCCGATAATAATCCGCCAAGCCAATAAAACTCTAAATCTCGGTGGGCAAAGTAGGGTTAGCCCAATCATTAACCGCTGCAACCTTTCCTGGATCAACCATATTACCTTCCTTAGTCACCACCTAATCCAACAAGTAAATAGACTCCAACCAAATCTCACACTTAGATAACTTTGCATACAACTTCTCATCCTTCAATCTCTGACAAGCCGCAAATACTCCAAATAAACCAAGATATCATCTATAAAGACAAAAATAAAGGAGTCGAGATACAGTCGAAACACCCGGTTCATCAACTCCATGAACGCGGCAGGGGCATTGGTCAACCCAAAAGACATGAACAAGAACTCATAATGACCATATCGAGTCCAAAAAGCTATCTTCAGAATATCCAAATCTCTAATCCTCAATTGGTGATAATCGAACCTCAAATCAATCTTTGAAAACACTATAACACCCAAAGCTGATCAAATAAATCATTAATGCAAAGAAAAAGACACTTATTCTTAACCGTCACCTTATTCAAATGCTGATAATTAATCCATGACCCATCCTTTTTCTTCACAAATAATACAAGCGCACCCCAAGGTGAAACACTAGGTCAGATAAATCTTTTGTCCAACAACTCCTACAACTGATCATTCAGTTTCTTCAACTCTGCTGGGGCCATCCTATAAAGAAGAATAGAAATGGTCTTGGTGCCCGGCTCAATATCAATACTGAAATCAATAGCTCGATCCGGAGGCATACCAGGCAAGTCCGTAGGGAATATATCCTTAAACTCATGGACAGAATCCAAGAAAAGAGGCGAAACAACACTGGTGTCATGAATATGGGCCACGTAAGATAAATATCCCATATCAACTAATTTATGATCCTGAACATAAGATATGACCCTCTTAGGACCCGAATGAAGTACACCCTTCCAAGCTATCCTTAGCACACCCGGCAAAACTAAAGTCACAGTCTTAGAAAAACAATCTAAGATAGCATGATAAAGAACCAACCAATCCATGCCTAAAATAACATCAAAATTGACCATATCTAATACATGCAAATCTACCAAGGTCTCACGCTCGGCAAAAGTCACAACAAAAAATCGATGCGCCCGATCCACTACTAAAGAATCACCTATCAGAGTATATATACGAATATGTATGGTTAGAGGCTCACTAACAGAATCAAAACCCGAAGCAAATTACACAGACACATAGAAGAAAGTCAATCGGGATCAAATAATACAGATGCAGGTCTGAACAAATGGGGACGATACTAGTAATCACAGTATCAGCAGCCTATGACTTAGGTTTGGCTGGTATAGCATAACACTGACCACAATCACCAACTGCTTAAGTGGCCTCACGGCCACCCCCACGAGCTCCACTACCTCTGCCTCTTGCACCTCTGGTATCACCCCTACCCCTCATAGCTAAAATAAAAGTAGCTCTAAACATAAGACAAGGATAGTCTTTGGCCACTTGGCCAGTCTCATCAGGCATATAGCAACCTCTACGACCAGTCTCAATAGGAGAAGTCACAACTAGGCCCGAACGACCACCTTGAACTGCTAAACTAGAAGGTCCAACACCTGAACTCTGTAAGGCCGCTTGTACTGGCCTACGCTATCCACGAAAACCACTAAAATCTCTACCATGGTGGGACTGACCTCTGAACTCACAAAAACGACTCACCTTCTTGGCTCTACCTTGAGATACTTGAAGAATACCCTCTGTCATCTTAGCATGATCCATAATGCCTTGAAAGAAAGCCCTAAGCACAACCATCTAAGACATAACCAACTAAAGGGAGACATCCAAACCTTTCACAAACTTTTGAGTCTTCTGAGATTCGATGGAAATACTATCATAGAAATATCTAGACAGGGTAGGGAAACATGCCTCATACTCAACAACTATCATGAAGCCTTTCTCCAAACGATTTAACTCATCCCGCATCCGATCTCTCAAACTGTAAGGCACAAATCTCTCCATAAGACATCATTAAACTGATCACATAAGAACTCAGGAGCATCAATAGGCCTACAATCGACAAACAATCTCCACCAATCTCTCGCAGCTTCTCTCAATTGATAGTAGTATAAGCCACACCATTCGTATAGAAAGAGTGAAACACAACTCAGAACACAAGGTATGAAAGAACTTCACATGATAAAAAATAAATGAGGAAAGTTTCCTAAAGACGTTCTATAGCCTCTCGAAGATCGATACGGACGTCTACGTACCGATCTGTGAGACTCTATTAGACATCCCTTTCTTACACCGTTGTGACCAATGGAACCTGGTTGCTCTGATACCAATTTGTCACGACCCAAAAATGAGGTTCATGATAGCACTTATCATGGCGCACCTTGACAAGTAAGCCTATCATCTAAACTGATACGAAAAGAGGAAAAAACTGAAATATCCCAAGATAAGGCTTCTAGAACACAGCCGAACCATATAAGTAATCATACCAATTTAGAAAGAACTTATCCAAAATACTAATCATGCCCAAAACCAGGTGTCAATAGTGTAAGAACTACTAATACAATCCAAGAGTCAAATACATCAGAAAAATAACCACAAAGAAATAATATTTATCTCTGAATACTAATTAAGACGTAACTATTGTTGAAAAATAAAGGTGAACTTCGGACGCATGAATGTCCAACCGCTACCTTGGAAGCTCCAATAATCGCTTGAGTCAATCAAGCTGAGGTGCACTCAAGCTAGGACCTACACCGAAAGGGCGCAGTAGGCATGGGTACGATCCACTTGTACTCAGTAGGTATCATAGGCCGACCAAGCAAAGTAGCAAATAAAACATACAAAATATACACTATGGACACGTCACCTGTAATCTGAAAATGTTCCACAGTGGTAGCCCACACCGTTTGCACTAACATTTATAATATATCTCACATATATTTTAACATCACACCAAGATAGAACAAAAATATGTATTATATCACATATAACAAGAACAAGGGGGAACATGCATATACAAGATCATCAAATACAAGTAAAAAAAGATACGATAAATACATAGATGACAAGTTAATATGAAAATACAACACAACATAACACAATAAAGTAAGTGCAATATATATGATGATGAAGATGGTGATGATGATGATGCACGAGGTTGTCACACAACCTCTGGGATCATCGTACAATCCCTGTATACACCTACGGAGGGAAGCTTCTCAATGCAGGACCCATGGGGGGTTCGTTAACTCGTATACAATCCACATATCTCATATTTCCATTCCAGCACATCCCTCAAAAAGGATTTTATAAGGTGTTACAATATCTCCTCCCCGTCACATCCCTCATGGAGGGTTTTAAAAAGGTATTTCCAGTGTTTCTCAGATATTGCCACGATGGTATTAATGTTTCGTGAATGAGTAGGATATGAGGATTTTATGTTCACAACCAATCACAATGAGTATTTTCACAACCAACCACAATGATATATTTCCACAACCATGTGAGCCAATATCCACTCATTGTTTCAGTTTTATCCACGAATTTCCACATGTCTCATATGCCAAATAAAGTATGAATATAATCAAAATACACCAACGGTACCATATTAATCATGTTAACAATACAATACAATTATTCATATGTATTCAAGGCTATTAATATCACATAGGACCCCATACGATCACACATATCACATAATAACTCAATTTCTATAATTAATCACATATAGGCCCCCACACGGCACAACACATAAATAGCCATTTTTCATAATTAGTTTCCACTCTTAACATGCATTTTGTATCATCATTTACTACCCAGCCCAGTCTGAAAGAGTTAAGCCAAAACCTACCTCAAAAGACGAAATCGGTCTGCTATACTTTGAATCCATGATCTTACTTTTCACGAACAATCTCGAACTCCACTAAAAATAACAAATATAAAATCTACGCATCAAAATAAAACCATTGACTACGTTTGGTTTGGGGTCAAAACGGACCCCCGAAATGAATTTCTGAAAAAGAAGGACAAAATCAGAACTTTAATTCAAAAACATGTTTCCCATATTTTTAGGAACCTACAGCTGAAAACTCAAGTTAAATTGGGTCAAAACCGAGGTTCAAATCGAAGAAAAACTATTTTTGAGCTTTACAGGGTAAAATCTTTGAAATCCGGGTTAAAATCAAGAATCGAAGTTGTTTTGATGGTTAAATTGATGAAAATCTAGTAATTATAAGATAAAAATATTATTTAAGTGAAAAAGAGTGAAATTGAAGTTTAAAATCAAGCCCTAAGATTCTTGAGGTTTTGAGAAATTTATAAAAAATTACTAAGAAAATGGTGAATTCTTACATTAAATCCGTAATAAAATCACGAAATAGGTGTTAATTTTAGTGTTTAACCCTAAAGAGACAAGATGAAAAATGAGCAAAATGGGCAAAAAGAGGAGAAAATCAGCAATATATAGCTGACAATCTGCTATGACAGTAGTTTTATTCTTTTTAAAGTCTAACCTGGACTTCGACGGGGTGCCCGAGATTTGTTTGGAGTCCGATATATGCAAACAAACTATGCAACCATACTAAATTCGACGTTCCAGACGCATTGGAAAAGTCAGATTTTTGAAAAAACATCATTTTCACAAAGTTATCCCCCAAAATTTAAAATCATAATTTTCCAAACCAAGGGTCGAAATGAGATTTAAAAGTCGTAAAATCATACCAAATATGCTAACACCCTAAAATCGGCATTCCGGATCTGCTGGCAAAGTTAAATTTTCCATCCGAGGTTGTTTCGATGAAATGTTGGTCCCACACCCATATTTTTAAATTTCCAACTTTCCGTTCAATAGGTCGAAATGAGCTCGGGTGCATCGAAACCCGAACCAAAGGTCTACCCAACTTAAAATTGATATTCTAGAGCTGCTGGCGCAGTCCGTTTGGACACCCGTCAAACAGATCAAAAGATATCCCTATAAATCTAAAATAAGGCTCTCGAAGCCATCAAAAACTACAAAATCACATAGATGATACCAAAATGCATCAAAAATTATGTCATCGCTCCCACACTCAAGAAATACTATAATGCAACTACGGGGAGGGGTAAAACAATTAAATCAAATAAAATCACAAATTTTACATATTTCATCAAATTTGTAGGTCATTACATATCATTTTTGAATTCAATAGTTAAAGTAGAAGGTTGAACAAATAGATATTAGGATAAAAGATTACTTGTAGTTGACCGATTTCGACAAGTGGACTAAGGTCGTTACAAGATAATAATTAATAAGGAAATACAGTGCATGAAGATTAAACTTTGATAAGACAAAGGATTGTGAATAACTCAAAATTCTAACTTAATATTGTTGGATAAAAAAAGAATATCAAAGACTAAGAAAATGATAGAATTTTCTTGATTTATGCACTAAAGCTTGAGTTTTTAAAAAAATGTGAAAGATCAATCCTAATAATCTCAAGATAGAAACGACACAAGCCCTTTGAATGACTGAAACTTTAAAGAAGTATCAAATTTAGGGTCGTTACTCTAAAACAATTTAAGGGAGAAAATTAAACAACTAAAGTCAAGTGCGACTTGACAGTTTGAGTAAAACAAATTTGAATATCTACCAATTTAAGAACCAACAAATGACCTAAAGGCCAATGGAAAGACGAAATTATTGAAGGGCATGAGCAAAAATTTTATGACGTAGATCAGTACTAAATAGATACTACAAAGTGTTAATATTTCGTCGTTATAAATAAAAGATTACACCAGTAAAGGAGGGACTTGTAAGAGCTTGAAATGAAAAAATTTTAAGTTTGAATTAGCACGAGTTTGGCAAAATTTGGTTTAGCACGGGCCTGACAAAATTTGAAATGAATGCTTTTAGCAAAAATATTTTTGAAGAATTATACCAATGTTAACAGAGTCTTAAGAATATTTAACAGATTGCAGGCACAAGTATTGAAAATATCGAGGAGAAAATTTAAAAAAACGATGAATTAAACTCATTAAAAATTTAAAAAAAGAATGTGAACCATATGGAATATCGAAAGATGAAAATCGAAGGAGATATTTAATTGAAACGTTAAGAGTGTGGCGAACTAAAGATAATTTCCTAAATGGTGCTCTTAGAATCATTAAGATGCATTAAGTGCAGAAGTGTTACAATAATAGAATTTTAAAAAATATTATGATATAAAATATGTGAAAATGCAATAGATAATAAAGAGATATGTAAACGTAAAATTATTTTTTCTCTGATCATAAGGACAAAACAAATGTGAAGTTAGCAAATAAATATCAAGTCAAATGAATTCATGTAGGTCAAGTAGAACGTAAGCAAGAAAAATTTACAGAACAAATAACACAAATACGTTAAATAACACGTCAAGAAAATTTACAGAACAAATAACACGCCCTAATATGCTGGTGACTCCTTATGCCGGAGGTAGGCCTAAGCATCATATATCAATTGAGATTTCGATAAATTGATTCAAGCTTTAATTAATGACATTACTCGAGTTTGGAGTTAGAATTTTTCAAACTCAATTTGGTCAAATTTTGACTTGGATCAATTTATCACTATCTTTGCACATAATATGAGGGTCATCATTGGGTCACGAACCCTTTTGACATAAGGGCGTTACCTAAATTTGCGGAATGACATCATGGGTCAAACCACCTGTGACTTATGCATGCATGACCTAAATCAAGGATGGTAACGCTCTATCTTAATTTTTTCTAAGATTTGGATAGACACAGACTTGGATTTCCTATATGAGAAGGCACATGGTCCCACGACAGTAAAACTCTCGCTCACCCCACGTATGCGTCGACTCTCTAAAATAGGTGATTTGAAAGAATTTTGGAAAAGTACAATGTACAATCCGCGTGTACAATGTGTGTGAATGTCAGTTTTTCGAAGTGGAGGAAATATGAATGGAATGCCAATTTATATAAAGTGATAACAGATAAGCAATTTACATAAAATAACAGCAATAAACCATTTATGTCGGACAAACATGATAAATCAAGACAAATAAGGCGAAACAAATAACAATATATAATTATTAATCCTATGTTTGTTATGGTTAAGAACCTACGAATACCCAGTGAAGTCGCCAAGCTGTTATACCCCATTTTAACACGGGTCAAATCGAGGTACAATATGTTGGAAAGCTTCTAACTAAATTTAAGGAAGTCGCCACCTAATTAGTTCTACGGTGAATTAGGACACCTATTATAAACTATGTGATTAAAGCAATTAGAGACTTCATTTTATGGTCTACGCTACTTAAAATTCTAGGTAAGGATTCTAATTATTCTAAAGGGAAAGGATTAGGCACCATAAAGGATCCACTAACTACGGTTAACCGGCCAAACTTAGATTAGATAATGAAATCAAACATTAAATTAAGAAAGATATAAATAAGGTATTAAAAATATATTAAATACATCTTATTAACATAAAATATGCTAATTATTAAGAAAGATTGAAAACTTTAGAAGAATTTACCCACTTATCGAAAATTATCCAAAGATAACTCCTAAAATAAATCAACCTTATTGTTGTCAAGAGAAAGTTATTTAAAATTAATTCTTTACAAAATCTTTCAATTAATAATTAAAAATTTAATTATATTAAGAACTCCTCATTTTTCATTCTAAAAAAATGACTCTTTGCATTTTTTAAACCAAATTTCATAAAAAAGTTAATTATCCTACACTAAGTGAATAGATAAAATATATAATGTCTTGAGAATTTATTATTTGTTACTATACGAATAGAAAATAATAAACTATTTTTTATTCATTAGGAATCCTAAAAGGGGTTCGCGAAGTGCCACCTTTTATTTAAAATTAATAAAAAAGAAATTTGATTTGTCGTATCCAAATTAGTAAAGCCAGTTTTTCAAGTTTAGCAATAATACGCCCATCTACCGCAAAATTTAAGGGATTTCCAAATTATTACCTAGTAAGAAACTAACTTGATTCTAAAGATAAGTTACTATTTCGTATTAAAGAAGTATTAAAGAATTTTAATAAACTCGGCCTTTATTCGAAAAGGTATATTTTTTATCTACCAAATTTTATTCCTTTAACGATATAAAACTAGATGTCGAAGCCTAGCGATTATGCTAAATTTAAAATCTAAGAAGTAAAAAGGAAGTAATTAGATTTGCTAAAATTTAAGGATTCACACCAATTCAAATAAGAACATATAAAACACAAAATTTAAACAATAATTCGCGAAATGTTAAGCAAAAATAATAATCGTCTACAAAAGCAAAATAAAGCTAAAAAGGGGGAAAGAGGCACTAGACTGCTAAACGAAAATATGTGATGCAATATTTGTTCACTTCTCTGATTTGGACAGAGATGAAGTCATGCCATGAGACCCAAACGTGCTCCGAAGTGAAATTGAGGAAAAGATAAAGATTAGTAGCCAATCAAGAAGAAAGACAAAACATGCAAAGGCAGTTTTAAGGTTCAAGTCCCGAATTCTATCCCCAATATCACTAATTTTTGCACTGTGTATATATTTCCTCGATGTGGTGACGTTGATAGATATGTGGCTAACAATTTCACACTAACTCACGTATTGCCTTACACTCTAGTCTCATTAGCAAAGATATTGTTCAAAGACCAAAAGTTGAACAGATGCTACAAATATAACAACGCATAGACACATTTGCTAATTTAATTATACTAGTTTGATAGGTAGAAAGGGCGATGTAATCTGCTGAATTAAGACCAAGAGATGCAGTCATACTCATGTCTTTGCTACACTTTAAAAGAGGTAAACACATATCAGAAATTAGGCAAAGCACCAAAGACATTCAAACACTCATGTGATAAGCACAAAAGGAGATAGAGCTTAAAAAATGGAGAGGTCGGGCATATTCATCCAACAGATACGTAAGAAAATAAAACTGCTTTTAGGTAAAAAAAAATTCAACATTCTTATTTCAATTAGCAAAAAAGGGGTTATCAAAATTAGGGAAAAAGTCAATTTATTTCGCAAATGAAAAGTATGGCTACGCATTTCGGCCTGCCTTTCAATTCCAGCAGAAGAAATTAAACAGAGGGAAACAAATTGATTTAACTCTCAAGAAAGTACGCCCTTTGAGTAATTAAAACGGACCTCCAAACAACCAAATAAAAATAAAAATAAAAATAAAAATAAAAATAAAAATAAAAATAAAAATAAACCCCTTAACAGGGAGAAAACAACCACACCTATAAACTAGAAGCCAACTCTTCACCAAACTTCCGTCGCCTGTCCCGTGACTAACAGAACGCTAAATAAGGCAAAAAACTGATTCTCTATAACATATAAAGATCAACAACACGTAAACTGATTGTCATGAACTTCAAAGCAGCTAAATGTAGAGAGATTAAAATTGATTTAAAATGTTATCTAAGGTGCACAAAATGTGATGCATATAATAAGAAAAACACATTGATCAAAAAGGAATTATGTAGATTGGACAAACAGAACATAAAGAAATTAATCAGAATGAATCATACTGATAGAAAAGAAACTTACAGAAAAAACTTTAATTCCAAATAGAACCTAAAACATGTACTATTTAGGGGATCTAAACATATTTTACTAGCTAAACAACTACTGTAATGACACTTATGCTACGAACAGGATCTTTTATACGTGAATGAACGAACATATATACCTAGATCACACCAGTAAACTATTCACATAATCACTGAGTACTACCTGCTTCCTAATTCACACCAAGTATAGGAGGAAAATAATTAAACAGAAAGAAAGCCCTTCGAATGGCAGCAAACAATAGAAGTAACCTACAGTTTACTACTTCTAACTTACGCACGTTAAAAAAGAGTGAGATCATTGAACTAGCATTTTGGGTTCTATTTATACACACACTTATTAACAAGCAAAAAACTAAACAATATGCCTTGGTTTCAATGAATTCATGCATTTGCTAAGTTAAGACGAGGGCAGTAAATTGTCAACAATATGTTTTAGCTAATTTAAGAATTTGAGACGGAAAGACACAAACGAATCTCGACTTACGACTTTGCATTTTCCTACCCGGTTAAAGCATTGATCAAAAAGTTCCGATAACATGATTCTCCAAAGCTTGAACACAAATTGATTTTTTTTTTTTTTAAAAAACTACAAATAGCAGTTGGTCCCGTGTAGAACTCATGTAGAGCAAGCGTGTTTTAAGAAGCCAAATGCAAATCGCAAATCATGCTCGGGAACACGCTAACCGTAACAGATCACATTCGTTCTTTGAGCCTCGTATTTATACCTTATAAGTTAATGGATCACTTTTATGCATACACGGTTACAGACAAAGCTTCAAAACAAGCTGCCAAGATATCATATCCCGAAACGTTCATCATTCGCTTTTTAAACCGATTACATGGATGTCGGAACAAAATGAACCAATACGACAGATTTTTGATGAATTTCGGAGCATAACGACGAAGCGAACAACATATTTATTCACTGATTTGACAAACTAATTGAAACAATTTTCTTATGTGTTAAAATAAATAAATAAATAATAATTAAGGCTTTGCTAGACGTTCAATTAGAGGCAAGTAAGCATAAATATTCAATTGAAAGAGTGCATATGCATAAAATGTCTTATTAGAGGGAAGACCGTACCAATATGTCTTATTTTAGGATGGACGAATCCAAAATGCCAATATGTTCTATTTTAGAATGGACGGACTCAATATTTCATCAAACTGAAAAGCAATATTTAATAAAGAACAAATGAGTAACTAAATATTTTTTTTTCAAGGAATTCAAAAGATGACATTCAGTGCATATCTAACTAAAATAAATAAATAATAAATGTGTTGTGAAATGTTCAATCAAAGGCAAGCGAGCATAAATATGCATAATATCTTATTAGAGGGCAGACTAACTCAATTATGTCCTATTTTAAGGGTGGACGAACCCAATATATCCTATTTTAGGGTGATCGGACCCAAAGTGTCCTATTTTAGGGTGGGCAGACCCATAATGTCCTATTTTAGGATGGATAGTCCCATAGTATCCTATTTTAGGGTGGACTAACCCAAAGTGTATTGCAATGCTTGGTGAAAATTTAAAGGATAACATGCAGTGCTTAACTAATTGATAAAAATAATAATGATAAAAGCAAATAAATGATTAAGGCATTGCGATATGTTCAAGTAAAGAAAAGCAAGCATAGATATCTAATTGAAGGCAAACGTGCATAAACGGTCTTATTTGAGGGTAGACAAATCCACCATGTCCTATTTTTAGGGTAGACGAACCCAATATATCCTATTTTAAGGTGGACAAACCCAATGTGTCTTATTTTAGGATGGACGAACCCAAAGTGTATTGTAGATTTTCAAATATCAATGCAATGCAGAGAGTTTGGTGCGATTTTTGCTACTAATGTTGAGAAAATTTAAAGGATAGCATCCAGTGGTTAAAAATAATAATGATAAAGTAAATATATAGTTAAGGAATTGCGGTATGTTTAGGTAAAACAAGCAAGTATAAATATCTAGTTGAAGGCGAATACGCTGAAGGCGAATGCGCGTAAATGATCTTATTTGAGGGGCAGATTAACCCACTCTGTCCCATTTTAGGGTGGACGAACCCATAGTATCCTATATTAGGGTGGACAAACCCAACATAAATGTAAACTTACAAATATTAATGCAGTGCAGAGAGCTTGATGCTTTATTTTTAAGCAAAAATTCTACGTAGCGCTTTTGTAGTAGTGAAAAATTCAAGTGCGATGCCTTTACAATACCAAATATTAATGTTTCAATGTCACATTAGCGACTATTCATAATGTGGTATCCATAATTTGAGATTTTCCTCTTCGACAAATTTTGCTGCGAGGAAGCTCCTACACTCAACGTGAATTGTAAGTTTTGAAATTTAAATTGCATTGTATTTGTATCATTTTTGCATTGCCTTTCTTGTGGTTTGCTAGCATATGCTATCTTTCAACAAAAATGAACATCTGCATTACTCAAAGAAAACTTGTTAGTAGAAAAGAACATAGATACCTTGTTATGTTAATATATATATATATATATATTAAGTATTAAAAATTAAATAAAAAATATAATAATATAGTAAGTATTATGTTAATACGCTATCATATATTTATTTATTCATTTTAGAAATGATAATTTAAAATATATTTTATTATTTATTTTTGAAAAAAATTGTAAGATGCGATGTTAATAAGAAAAACATAATTTTCAAACTGTTAACGTCAAAAAATATATTTTGAAGTAAATAGATAGAAGATATATATATATATATATATATTCAGAAATCCTAAGCATCGAGAAATTAATCTAATGAAAAAGGAGAGCCAAAATTGGGTGTCAACACCCCCATTTATAGTCAAAAGGGAATTCAAAATAAGACACTATGACAAGTATGTAAATAAGACAATGAAATGACTGACCTTCCAGAAGTTGGAGGCTCACGACGTCAACGATGACCGACGAAAGAGACAATCCACCTGACGCTGCACAAGGATAGCAGAAGTGTCTTCGGATCTTACATCATGAAATGATGTATAGTCCTAGGACGGTCAGTGGGATAAGCATTGACATGTAACTCATAAAAAGTGATAAAATTATATCATGTCTAGAATTAGTCAAAAATCAGATGCACACGTTCATAAATACATATATGGGATGTCGGGATAGGGTAAAGGGTCATGAACATGAGAGTTTAAAATCATTAACCTAGACTGTGTAGCTTTATTTGTCCTAAGGGCACCCACATGCTATATGTGTTCAGCTCCCCCTGCTGAAAGGTCCCAGTGCGTATAGCCGTACGATTCGAGAAAATTTGAGGAAGGGCCAAAGCCACCGGGGCTCCAACTATTCCAATATAGGCTAGGGCCTGAGAATTAACATCTAGATGCTTGTCTAGTTTCCGGTGAGACCATTGACTTTGTGAAGGCCCAAGGTCCCCGCCTTTTTTGTTTGAAGCTCAGGTATTCTTCGTTCACCCAATTATGAAGTTGACGCATGTAGTCTCCCCGCTAGTAGGCAAGTAGAGCTCTTTTGTCGCTCTTTCAATAGAGTCTTCTTTCCAAACTTTGAAGTTGATGAAATGGATAGTTCGCACGGAGCTAGTTGGCAGGTAAGATCAAATAAATCTCCTCCTAGCTTCTTTTCTATTCTCACCCTCATCCAACTGATGAATGCAATTGGAGTAGAATCACTTTCCCTTACTAGGTTTACGAATCCGTAATTCTTCATAAAGATGAGATTAACCAGAATCAAAAGAAAGCTTATATATATTGTGTGAATCATGCACACAGTCATATTGTAATACCCCGTACTCTTTCTTAGCTTGAAATCATCTAAAAAATATTAGAAGCTTTCTTTGAAAGATGAATCCACTTTTGTACATGTGGTATTTTTAAGATTTTCACTTTTTGTCACGTGAGAAATTCAACAAGCATTCCATCGAAATAAGATTCGCTTAATTTCGATAACCGGGTAATAAGTTATGACTATTTCATGTTCCCGTCGTAAAACAACGCTATATTGGCCAGTGGCGCGCCGTGCCATAAGCTAAAATGACAATTGTCCTTTTCCAGTGTCTCAACGCGACTTCCCCGCGTCGCGCCAAACTTTCAGGTCACAAAGGAAGTGGTAATGCGATGGCTCCGCATCGCGCCATTCCTCAATTTCCCAGTTGTCAAATTCCAGTGACACGACGCGATAGCGCCGCGTTGCGCCAAGGGTCAAATTCAGAAAATTTTCACTGAAATAAAAGACGCATCCAGGGTTAAAAGAGTCAATTCTCCGCCCCTATTTAAGCCCTTTAATACGAGATTCAGCTATTGGGAACCCAAAATATACTCTCTTCTCTCAAAAACCTCTCAAGAACAACCTAGGGCTTTTCATAGAAGATTCAAAATCAAGAATTTCCTTCGTTAATCTTTGATAACACTCAATCTACAGCTCTCGTAGGAGTGTAAAGCGGTCGTTTGTCAAATATAGAACCCAACCTGGGTTGGGTATCGATCCCACAGGGAATAGCTTGGTCAACAAGTAAGCAACGATTACTAGACTTTTAGTGCAAGTCTCGTAAGAAGGGGGGTTTGTAATGTGTAACCAAATTATTAAAGCAAAAACTGAAAATAGCAAAGTAAAAAAAAAGAATGTTTAGTAGGTTGTGAAACAATGATAATTGAGGAGTTGGGGTTATGTCCACCTTCTGAGTTATACGTCTCTATTGACTATGATTGTGTTGAATTCAGACATGCATGTGCTTATAGAGAATTGTATTCGATGGTAAATCTAGGCGTCTTTCGACCTATTCAAGGATTACTTCACTTTAACTCTTTCGAGCTTAAAGCATGTCTAACGGTACGAATTCTCCAAGAGGTTAATCCAGTTACGGCACTAACTTTTTAATAGGGGATGGGACACTACTACCTTGACATTATCTTTTTTTCAGACAGATAACCTTTCTTTCGAACAAGTTAAATGTTATACTGGCGTATTCTTGCGTTTGCAACCACAAAGAATTTAGATTAAGATGAAGAGAATAATGATATAAGCAAGATACGTGTCACGAACTCACAAACTCACAGCAATAGATAGTATCTCATTCGGCTTCCATAACCCCAACAGAGAAGTTTAGTTACCCATGAGTGCGAAGGAAATCACAATTGACATTGTTGTTATACCACAATAAATATTTCGTGTAGCAAAGTGTGGTAGGCGTTAGGCGTGAATCCCTTAGCAAAGTAACGTTTCTCTTGTTGTGGAATTTAAGAATAGATGAATAGAAGAAGAAAAATAGAATCAATGGAAGAATGATTGTTTAGAACTAGAATGTCTTAGAAGTAGAATAGAATAGAATTGAATGTCAGAAGATGTCTAAAATCTCTGGCAAGATAGGGTATTTATAATACCCATATCCTATTCCTACTAAGCTAATGAAATGCTTAACCAAATCCTACTAAGCTAATGAAATACTTAACCCAATTGTACTAGGTTAATGTATCATTATCCTAATCCTAACAAGCTAATGTAATACTTAACCCAATTGTACTAGGTTAATGTATCATTATCCTAATCCTAATAAGTTACTGCTAGTCCCCAAAGTCTTCAGAAATGTTGTTTTAGCCCGGGACAGAATTTCCATGCGCCATCTTTAGTCCTTGGCATCCAAGATTGGCTTTTCTCCTTTCGTGAAGCTTTCTTTGGCGTCAAGTTATCCATGAAATGCTGAATTCTGCATCATTTATACCTGAAACTTTGCTAATCATGTTCGTTAGCTCACTTACAGGAAAATGGACTAAAAGTGCATGAAATATATAATTTGTTCTCAAAACTAGGCTAAAATATGGGCAAAATATAGTGCTATAGGCGTGTAAATTCGCCTATCATCAACACCCCACACTTAAAGTTTTGTTCGTCCTCGAACAAAATATCATGTCCCTCTAAACATCAACTTAGGGTTTCACAGCAACAACATAAAATATTCGTCAAGACAAGCACAACAATTATCAACAAAGAGTAGTTTTCCGATCATTAGTAGAGACCATTTAGCCTCCAACATAGACTCGTGATGGTGGTCAACTCATATTCAAAAGTTAAGGCACAAAGAATCATACACAACTACCCAAAACTCATCAACCATGTGTGTCTCACAATATATTACCCATAATCACTCACAAGTATAGCATATTTTTCAAACATGGGTATCAAAATATCCTTGCTCTCACTCTCACAAAGAATTCATATGCAGCAACTGATGACCATAGGCTTTCCCTTAGTGTAATGCTCCACTAAATGTCAGAATGCTAAGCTTAGAATCAAATAGGTCTTTTGATGGTTGTAATGTAGGCTAAGGGACGGGTAGGACTATTTTGGCCAGAAATAGTGACTATGTTCCTAAGCGCTTTAATACATCACATTGTATCATTAACACTTTTCTTTCAAACAACCTTTCTACTTTCTTTTATTCTACCACTCTTTTTCTCCTCTTTTGTTTTTCAATTTTAAACATAACTAACTTTTCAGTTTTCCTTTCCTTTTTCTTTTGATAACATACCTCTTATGATAACACTTTCTTTTTCATAACTCATTCAAGCACCAATGCATTCTAAAGCATCATACTCACCCAATTTCCTCTTATTTTGTCACATGACTTTTTCACTTTAAAGCACTTAGGAATTTGGATCAAATTATGGTCTTGAAAAAAATGGATTAGGCTTACATACGAGGTTTGTCAAAGAAAATAGGCTAAAGGCTCAAAAGGGTTTAACTAGGATGATGTCCATGGGTAGGTAAAAAGAAGGTAAATAATCATAGGTTGCCAAAGAAATGCCTAAATCATCTCCTAGACTTGCACTCTTTATTTTCGCTTTACATACATACCAGGCAAGTTCTAGCATCAGCCACAAGCACAGAATATACTATTATCTCACACACACAAGGCACATGGTCGACTTTATTGGGAGTAGTATAGACTCTTGACCCAACAGATGGAGGAATTAAACCAAACAATATCACATAGTGAGTCACAATTAGAGCCTAAATGTCTCAATAGTCATGATTTTAGCACAAACTCTTGTCATAATCTCATGCTGCCTATTAGAATAATTTCATGCGAAGCTAAGCTAAAAAAACAATTAACTACAAACAAACATAAATAAATGCAAATGTGGATGGAGAAGTATAGCATGCAAATACCAGCACCCCACACTTAGACGGGACACATTGTCCTCAGTGGAAAATAAATAAGAAGAACCTGGTTAGTCAGACTCATCCTCTATGTCTGGGGTCATACCCCTTGCATCAGAATCATCATCAGAGTCGTCATCCTCAGAATTTCCTCATAAGTATCCCACTTAATTCCAAGAGTGAGTCGAGGTATTTTCAGCGAGGAGGGTTCTCCTTGCTCTTTTCGGCCTCTTTTCTTGCCTTTTTGTGAAGTGGTAGCCTTATCTTTGCCTTGTCTTGCTTTGGGTGCCATTGTACCTGAGACTTAAAACAATGTTCATGTTAGCATCATTTCGATGGATACAATCTATAAACAAGCAGTAGTGGCACCACCCCACACTTAGTTTGTTGGTATAGACTAGTGAAGTGAAAGTGGTCGATTACTCAGACTTCATCGACATACGTTTTAGGGGCTATATTCCAACAAGAAATTTAGATATGTAACACTTCTTGCAATCTTTACAATACTTTCATGTTAGGTATATCAAGACTTCTACATAGGGATTACATCATGGTATAGTTTCTATCAATAATCACAATCTCCTATGTCGATAGGCAACTATAAGTCTTATTCCGATGAGCGAGACATCCCAACATGTAAGTATTCAAGTGACAAGAGTATGCAATGTTCATGACTATAGCAATTCCGAAAGTAGTATGACAATGCATCAAAATCGAATTGAAGTCGGAGACAAGTTAAGATCATCCTAACGTATATGTTCACTCACTTGGTTGTGTATCAACAATTCAAACACATTCACATCTCCAATACTTCTTCAAGATTTATCAATTCATAATAGACATAGTAACGTAGTACTTACGAAAAATAGATGAAGAACACAAGATTACTTACGTGATTGAAGCCTTTGGAGATGTTCTTGTGAAGTGGAAGAGCAAAAGTTTTGAGAAGATTTGGATGCTATGTGCGGCGCCTATGTTAGGTTTTCAATGTGTTTGTTCCTCAAGACTAAGTATCCTTTATATAGGAAAAGAATGGGTCGGGTTTTGACCCATTTAAAATCGGTTTTGGAGACAAAAAGTGACCATAGGCGGCGCCTTTAGCTTTGCCTATGCTTGGCATAGGCGACGCCTAATGCAAAGCCTATGGTGAGCATAGGCGGCGCCTAGTGCAATGCCTTTAGTGACCATAGGCGGCGCCTTTAGCATGGCCTATGAGATTTAGAGACAAAATGCTTTGGCATAGGCGGCGCCTATGCTATGGCATACTTGAGCATGGGCGGCGCCTATGCTATAGCACACTAGATTCCGAGACCTTGGGCTATAGTATAGGCTTTGCCTTGTTCGTGGCCTAGTTTTACCTAGGACTAGCCTTGCTCGATGCCTATTTTTTCATGAGCAATGCTCAATCCATAGCCTTATGCATCTTAATTCCTAACTTACCACCTTTACCATGCCATACGTCCAAATCGCATCTGAAATCGATCTCCTCGTTTTATACCTCTTGCACCTACATTCGCTCAAAACCAATGAAAACGATTAGTACGATGGGTTGCCTCCCATCAAGAGCCTTAGTTTTGGTCGTGGTACGACTCTTATTTTTGGATTTTTATTTATCAAAAACGAAACACGTACTAGAATGAGAGATAGACAAAAAAATGAAAAATGATAAACGATGGGTTGCCTCCCATCTAGCGCTTGATTTATTGTCGCGGCACAACATAGCTATCTCGATTACTTAGACTTCATCGAGATAGATGGTTGATAGTTTTTTGAATGGATTCAGACGATAATGAGGCTTACTTGTAGGCATGCAATCTTCTTCGAGATGACCCTTGTGCATGCCTATCCCAGGAGGGATACCAATTATATCATCAATAGTCCAACCCATAGCTCTCATGTATCTCTTCAGAGCAGAGATGAGAGCCTCTACGTGCTGTTTACTTAAATCATCTGCACTCATCGGAAGTATATTTATACTTTCCAAGAACACATACCTTAGATAATCGGGGAGCTCTTTCGATTCTAGCATTGGTGGCTCTTCAAGGGAAGTCTTCGCTGTTGGTGATGGTTGATTCTTAAGATCACGGTCCGGTTGCTTAGGAGTATGGGAATAGGACTCTATTTCTGTTAGAGCACCCATAAGTTCTTCATAATCTTCATTATCCTCATGCTCAACATTCAGTGGCGCAGCAGACAATGGCTCAACAGTAAGCTATTTCTCTACAGATAATGCTTTCTTATCCTCATGATGAACATCAGCTACAGAGAACACATTCATATCGCTGGGCTACTTCATTGCTTTGCATATATCAAAGCGGACCACTTCGTCATTCAACCGAAATAAAAGCTCATTAGCTCTCATGTCAATAAGAACACTTCCCGTTGCAAGGAAAGGACGTCCCAAGATTATGGGTACTTCAGAATCCACCTCGCAATCCAAAATCACAAAGTCTGCAGGAAAAATGAAGGTAGACACCTTCACCAACACATCATTCAAGATACCCACAGGTCGTTTTACTGACCTATCCACCATCACGAGCCGCCTATTGGTTGGTGTAGGGTCGCCCAACCCAAACTTTCTGTAGATGGATAGTGGCATCAAATTGATGCTAGCTCCCAAATCACACAATGCTTTGGCAAAATTCATAGATCCAACCGTGCAAGGAATAGTGAAAGCACCGGGGTCGGCCTTTTTCTGAACTAGTGATCGGGTGGCAATAGCACTGCAATGATGAACAATATCTTTCAACTCATAGCTTGCTGCCCGCTTCTTTGTCAAAATATCTTTCATAAATTTTGCATACCCAGGCATTTGTTCAAGTGCCTCCACCAATGGAACATTAATGGTCAGCTGCTTTAACATAGTCATGAATTTGCTGAACGTTGTATCGTCCGCCACCTTCTTCAATCTTTGAGGAAAAGGTGGTGGTGGGTATGGAATTGTTCTCTCCACGGATTTCTTCTCCTCTTGCCTTTGTTTTTCAGCCTTTTCAGGCTGCAACATACTCGGTGTACCGTCATGGACGTCGTGGGTGGATTCTACGGCAGCTTCTCCTTTTGCCTTGTCATCAATGTCTTCTACATCGTCGACCACTTGTTTGTCCTTAGATGAAGTTTCCAGTGCCTTACCACTTCGAGTAGTAATATCCATGCATGATCCCTCATTCCTTGGATTTTGCACAGTGTCGCTAGGTAAAGTGCCGGCCTTTCTTTGATTGAGTGCTGCTGAAAGTTGGCTCAATTGCTGCTCTATTTGCTTGATTGAAGTGGAATGTGAATCAACTAATTGCTTCATATAGGATAAATCATTTATTACCTCCGTTACTCCCGCGCTAGTTGCTTCCACTCCTTTCAGTAGTTTAGCCATCATGTCTTCCATACTTCCAGAACTAGATGTGGTGGCGTCACGTCTTCCAGGGGGAACATACAAACCACTCTTGTCATTCTTGTTCTTCAAACTACCTTGGTACTTGTTTCCATAGTTATCATAATAGTTCCGACCTTGGTTTCCTTGGGTATTACCTCGGAAACCCCCCTGATTGTTTAAGTAGTTGGCTTCTTCATCCGAATCAGATTCGTTTCTTCCTTTTGATGCAATAGCTTTGACTTTTTCGGTCTTCCCTGATAATAGATGCTTTGTAAGAAGATCCACTTATGTTTTCATGTGCGTCATATCTTGATCACGTTCTTCTTCTCTTCCCCTTTGGTCTGCAGTCATGCCTATAGATAAAGTGGGGCTTGCTACCTCAGAATCCCTGGTATGCCAAGCTCTACTTTGCTTCGTCATCCTGTCTAGCATATTGCTTGCCTGACCAAAGGTGAGATCCATGAATGATCCTCCAGCCGCATTATCCACAACTGGTTTAGTTATTGAATTCAAGGCTCTGTAAAGTATCTCCATTAGGTGAACATTAGTCATGTGATGGTTTGGGCACCTCATTAGCTTCGTCTTGAACCTCTCCCATGTTTCATGAAGGGCTTCAGTTGGAAGCTGACGAAAGTTGCTGATTTCATCTCTTATTTGTGCTCTTTTGGATGACGGAAAGAATCTTTCTAGGATAGCGTCTCTCAATTGCCTCCAATTTGTAATAGAATCAGGAGTCAGCCCATTCAACCATAGAGTTGCCTCCCCAGACAGAGACAATGGAAATAAGCGTAACCGAATTGCATTCTGACAAACTCCAGGATTGTCAAACGACTTGCATGTAGAAATAAAGTTGATGAGATGCATATTTGGATCATCGCCTGCTAGTCCACCAAATAATCCCTTGAGTTGCAATAACTGAATCATGGTGCTCGTGATGTTGAACTTGGCTCCGGGTGCCAATGGTGGAGGAATAATGGCTCCTGTGGCTCCGACTCCATCAAGATCATCATCATCATCGTCAAAAGCTGGTTGCATAGCTTGGCGTTCAGGCCTAAACCTAGCTTGACGATCTCTTCTGTTGGCAGGTGTTGCAATCTCAGCGGCATGCCTAGGGTTTAGTAGCTCGTCATCACCTAGATCCTCATCGTCAGGATTTGTTGCTCGCCCAGGGTTATCAATATTCTGTTGATGCACTTGAGCGGCGGCTAGCGCAACTAGTCTCTCATGATCCTGTTGAGCAGCCATCCTTTCAATTGCGTGTTGTGCCTCCATTCTGCCAATACGTTGTGGTTCAGGATTTATAGGTAATAACGGTTGACCAGAACTTCGGGTATGGGGAATGCACTGAATAAAAACCTGCAGTAAACAAAAACAAAAACTAAAAGTAAAAGTACGAGAATCATTGACCAAAGGGTCTAGTAATTATTACAAACTTAATTGACACTTGTATTCCCCGGCAACGGCGCCAATTTTTGATAACGCTCAATCTACAGCTCTCGTAGGAGTGTAAAACGGTCGTTTGTCAAATATAGAACCCAACCTGGGTTGGGTATCGATCCCACAGGGAATAGCTTGGTCAACAAGTAAGCAACGATTACTAGACTTTTAGTGCAAGTCTCGTAAGAAGGGGGGTTTGTAATGTGTAACCAAATTATTAAAGCAAAAACTGAAAATATCAAAGTAAAAAGAAAGAATGTTTAGTAGGTTGTGAAACAATGAGAATTGAGGAGTTGGGGTTATGTCCACATTCTGAGTTATACGTCTCTATTGACTATGATTGTGTTGAATTCAGACATGCATGTGCTTATAGAGAATTGTATTCGATGGTAAATCCAGGCGTCTTTCGACCTATTCGAGGATTACTTCACTTTAACTCTTTCGAGCTTAAAGCGTGTCTAACGGTACGAATTCTCCAAGAGGTTAATCCAGTTACGGCACTAACTTTTTAATAGGGGATGGGACCCTACTACCTTGACATTATCTCTTTTCCAGACAGATAACCTTTCTTTCGAACAAGTTAAATGTTATACTGGCGTATTCTTGCGTTTGCAACCACAAAGAATTTAGATTAAGATGAAGAGAATAATGATATAAGCAACATACGTGTCACGAACTCACAAACTCACAGCAATAGATAGTATCTCATTCGGCTTCCATAACCCCAACAGAGAAGTTTAGTTACCCATGAGTGCGAAGGAAATCACAATTGACATTGTTGTTATACCATAATAAATATTTCGTGTAGCAAAGTGTGGTAGGCGTTAGGCGTGAATCCCTTAGCAAAGTAACGTTTCTCTTGTTGTGGAATTTAAGAATAGATGAATAGAAGAAGAAAAATAGAATCAATGGAAGAATGATTATTTAGAACTAGAATGTCTTAGAAGTAGAATAGAATAGAATTGAATGTCAGAAGATGTCTAAAATCTCTGGCAAGATAGGGTATTTATAATACCCATATCCTATTCCTACTAAGCTAATGAAATGCTTAACCAAATCCTACTAAGCTAATGAAATACTTAACCCAATTGTACTAGGTTAATGTATCATTATCCTAATCCTAACAAGCTAATGTAATACTTAACCCAATTGTACTAGGTTAATGTATCATTATCCTAATCCTAATAAGTTACTGCTAGTCCCCAAAGTCTTCAGAAATGTTGTTTTAGCCCGGGACAGAATTTCCATGCGCCATCTTTAGTCCTTGGCGTCCAAGATTGGCTTTTCTCCTTTCGTGAAGCTTTCTTTGGCGTCAAGTTATCCATGAAATGCTGAATTCTGCATCATTTATACCTGAAACTTTGCTAATCATGTTCGTTAGCTCACTTACAGGAAAATGGACTAAAAGTGCATGGAATATATAATTTGTTCTCAAAACTAGGCTAAAATATGGGCAAAATATAGTGCTATAGGCGTGTAAATTCGCCTATCATCAATCTTCGTGTATTTACAAACCAAGGTATGCACAGTATTCATTCATGGATTCCTTCTATCCACGAAGCTCATGAACCTTGTTTTGTCTATAAATCATGGTATTTATATTGTGGGTTATTTGTAATCATGTTGTTGACGTTGATTGATTTTAAAGTTGGAATCTTTGTGTGTGTTTTCATGATATTATGTTAACATGCAAGATAAAATCCATAAATTTAGTTGCTTATGATGTGTAATTTTATGATTTCACCTATGCCCTAAATTGTGCATGCAAGGTGTTTGATTAAATATTTGGAAGAGTAGAAATCATGCCTTATAGCCCAAAACATAAACTAAATTTGACATGCTTGTCATCCTCTTATGTTTATATGGTTTCCATGCTATCATTGTGAAATGTGTATGTTAATGGAATGCCCATGTTATTAGAACATGATATTATGATATGATTATATGCATTTCCATCCATGTTAGATAGTATGATAACCATGTACTTCGTGAAATCCCCAACTTATTATATTATGGATTGTTGATGTTGGTCATATATTCAAGAAAGTTAGGCTTTGTCAATTTTCTTTCGTCGAGTACTGGGGATACTCGTACCCGACAATTTATCTATATTCCTAGAGCCAATGTCATGTTTTCAAGATACTCTCAGTCAAGCCATGTTCAGTAGAATTCAGTCTATCTCATGACTCAGGAAAACTCAGTAATCTCAGTAATATTCTGTCAGTCAACGAAACTCAGTTAACTCAGTCCAGTTCAGTTCAGTAACCCATGTTTAGTGTCTATTCAGATGGGAGTAGAAATTGTGAAACCAAGGATGGGCCAGTAGAGAGTGTGATTCTTAGGAGAAATCCTTGTGTTCCAGAACTACGTAGACAGTGTAGGTTAAGACATCATACCTGCTAGTTGAGGGTAGATGAGGTGGCTTAACCTGCTAGTTGAGGGTTCCTACCATTCTCATTAGAGTAAACTGCTAGTTAAAGGTCACTCACATGTTGTCCTTACCGGTGGTGTGGTATTGACACCCTTTCAATCAGGGCACAAATTGGACCCCAATTCATCTATAATGCATTATTTGAGGCCTGTTGGTTAGATAACTACTTCCCACAGTTTCATGTTACAGAACCAGGACTATAAAAAACAGCTAATCAGTCTCAGTAATAGAACTCAGATAGTTCTACAGAATTCAGTACTGTCAGATACAGTTAACTCAGATGCAATACGAAACTCAGCTAGTTCCATCAAATTCAGGATTGTCAGATACCGTCACTCATGTTATCAGTTATATCAGTTATCAGAACTCATTCATTAGTCATGTTAGTTATCAGTAAACTCACATTATCACGATTTCAGTTATAGTTACTATGTATGTATGTATGTATTCTCATGCTCATATTAGTCAGTTAGTCATTATTGTTCATGCATATGAACCCTATGCATTCAACCTACCTCACATGCATACCAGTACATTAAAGTACTGATGCATTTGTGCTATGGTGTCTTATACCATAGGTTCAAAGACACGAGCTCCAGAGCATCAGTAGATTCCAGTCTCAACAGTCAGAGTTAGAAGTAAGTCCTCATCTTTCGAGGACACAATAATTATTTTAATATCTCATTTATTAATTTATTAGTTGGAGTTAGTTGGGGACATGTACTATCAACTCCTTATTCAGACAGTCATATTTAGAGGCTTTTCAGACTACAGTATGTTCAGATAGCCTTATTTCAGCTTTTTTTTGGGTAATTCATACCCAATCCATATGTTACGATTTATTAGATCTTATGTTACAATTTTGAACCTTATGGCCTTTTAGTTCATGTTTTCGCATTATACCGTATGTTATGCAGTATACAGGTACAAATATCAGTCATAGGTTAGCTTGCGGTCCTTCGGGATCATGAGCACCGTGTAGCATTCCGGGTATTAGATTCGGGGCTTTACAAAGTTGGTATCAGAGCCTAAGGTTCAATAGAGTCATAGGAAGTCTGGAACCCGCATCTAGTAGAGTCTTGTACATGGGTGTGTTGCGCGCCACATTTATGTGAAGAAGGCTATAAGATGTTTAGGAACAGTTTCCTTTCTTTCAGTATTCATGTCGTGCCAGTGATCATAATCTCAAGTCAATTTCTCAGTCCAATCCCTTTCTCTCTTTCTTCTACAAAACATGCCTCCCAAAAAAAGAAATGGGAATCAGTCATCCCCTCAGCCTGAAGAGCCTTTGGGTGAACACGTTTCTCATACAGAGTTCAGAGCTGCGTTTACTACTCTTGCTCAGTCAGTTACTGATCAGAATGAACGACCAGCTATCGCCCAGGACAACCCAGTGGCCAATTCAGTTGCAGCCAGAATTCAGGACTTCACCCGAATGAATCCTCCATCCTTTCTCGGGTCTAAGTCAAATGAGGACCCCCAGGAATTCCTAGATCAAGTTTAAAAGGTTACAGGTATCATAGGGGTTATTCCTATTAAGAGTGCTGAGCTAGCTGCATATCAGTTTCAGGTTACTGCTCACACTTAGTTTAAACAATAAAAGTCAAAAAGGCCAGATGATGCAGGGCCTGTTGAGTGGGAGGAGTTTGCTTCTGCTTTCCTTGAAAGATTTTTTCCCCTAGAGTTTAGAGAAGCTAAGGTGTTAGAATTCATCAATCTCAGGAAGGGCAACATGATGATGAAAGAGTATTCTCTTAAGTTTACTCAATTAGCTAGATATGCCCCTCATGTGGTTGCAGATAGCAGGGCCAAGATGAGTAAGTTCATTTCAGATGTGAATGGTAACTTAGTTAATGAATACAGATCCGCCATGCTTAATAGTGACATGACTTTAAACAGTCTCATGACTCATGGTCAATAGATAGAGGAGCAAAAGATTAAGATGAGGGAGAGGCAGAATAAGAGAGCAAGGACATGTAGTCTTAACTTTGCTCAACCCAAATCAGAAGGAGAAAACCATTCTCAGTTTCATCCTAAGTTATCAGTTCCAGCTCCTTCTTCTTCCAGTGCTCCAGTTCGTAAGTTCAGAGAGGGTAACAAAGATAGAGCACTAGTATCTAAGTCTCAGGGCAGTGTTAGTAGTGCCCGAACCTATCTTCTTTGTCATACTTGTGGCAAGAACCACCAGGGTACTTGCAGGGCTGGCAGTGATACTTATTTTGGGTGTGGCAAGCCAGGACACAGAGTTAGAGATTGTCTGCAGTTAGGTTTGTAGGGTTAACAGAACCGTTCCTCAGTTCAGTCTGGTCGTTCGAATTAGTAGGGTGCCACCTCCAGTGCTACTAGTGGGCAACACCCAAACAAACTCTATGCTCTTTTATACTGACAAGATTAGAAAAATTCTCCTAATGTGGTTACTGGTATGTTACAGATCTTTCATGTGCATATTTACGCTTTGCTAGACCCAGGAGCTTCTTTGTCTTTTATTACTCCCTATATAGCAGGCGATTTTAGAACCAGTCCCAAAATTCTAGCAGAGCCCTTTTTAGTCTCTACCCAGTGGGTAAAACCATCATAGCCCGGCGGGTATACAAGAACTGCCCGATTATGATATTTTAAAAGGTCATTTCAGCAGACTTAGTCGAATTAGAGATGACTAATTTTGATGTCATTCTCGGCATGGATTGGCTTCATTCCTGCTATGCCACAGTTGACTGCAGAAATAGAATAGTCCAATTTCAGTTTCTGAATGAACCGTCCTAGAGTGGAAGGGTAGTGTATCCGCTTTCAGAGGTCAGCTTATTTCCTACCTTCGAGCAAGGAAAATGATATCAAAGAGATGTGTCTATCATCTTGTTTGAGTTAAGGACATTAGTTCCGAAACTCCCAGTCTTGAATCAGTCCCAGTAGTGAATGAGTATTCAGATGTATTTCCCGAAGATCTTCCAGGAATTCCTCCCCAAAGGGAAATAGACTTCAGCATTGACCTTCTTCAAGACACTCAGCCTATATCTATTTTGCTATACAGAATGGCACCAGAAAAACTCAAAAAATTGAAAGAACAGTTGATGGATCTCTTAGATAAGGGATTCATCAGACCCAGTGTGTCCCCGTGGGGCACACCGGTCTTATTCGTGCGCAAGAAAGATAGATCTCTCAGGATGTGTATTGATTACCATCAAATCAATAAAATCACGATCAAGAACAAGTATTCTCTTCCCAGAATCAATGACTTATTTGACCAACTTCAGGGCGCTAGCTATTTCTCCAAGATAGACCTCAGATTCGGCTATCATCAGCTTAGAGTCACAGAATGTGACATTCTGAAAATAGCCTTTCGTACCCGGTATGGTCACTTCAAAATCCTAGTCATGTCCTTTGGTCTCACCAATGCCCCAACAACTTTCATGGACTTGATGAACCATGTGTTCAAGCAGTACTTGGACATGTTCGTCATAGTCTTCATAGATGATATTCTAGTCTATTCCCACAGTGAGCATAATTATGCAAACCACCTCTGAATTGTACTTCAGACTCTCAGAAATCATCAGTTGTTCGCCAAATTCAGTAAATGCAAATTTAGGCTAAGGTCAGTTGCATTCCTTGGTCATATCATTTTTGGTGATGGCATTAGAGTAGATCCTTAAAAGACCAAAGCAGTAAAAAACTGGACCAGACCTGTCTCTCCATCAGACATCAGGAGTTTCTTGAGTTTGGCTGGCTATTACAGACGTTTTTTTGAAGGATTTTATTCTATTGCATTCCCTATGTCCAGATTGACTCAGAAGAAAGTCAAGTTTGAGTGTTCATACCCTTGTGAGAAGAGTTTTCAAGAGTTGAAGACTCGACTCACGTCAGCTCCCGTCCTAGCTCTTCCAGATATTTCAGATGGGTTCGTAGTATACTGTGATGCATCTATAGTAGGTTTGGGTTGTGTCCTCAAGCATCATGGTAAGGTCATAGCCTATGCCTCCAGACAGCTTAAACCTCATGAGAAGAATTATCCTACTCATGATCTTGAGTTAGCATTCGTAGTATTTGCCTTGAAGATTTGGAGTCATTATCTATACAGTGTTTATGTAGACGTGTTCACAGATCATAAGAGCCTTCAGTATATCTTTTCTTATAAAGATCTAAATCTTCATCAGAGAAGGCGGTTAGAGCTCTTGAAAAATTATGACACGAGTGTCCTTTATCATCCGGGCAAGGCCAATGTAGTGGCCGACGCTTTTAGTATCATGTTGAGGACAGTAAGAAAAAGCAAGCCCAGGAAGTCCATCAGCTTGCCAGACTAGGCGTTCACTTGGTCGATACAGAAGAAAATAATATATGGGTTCAGGGTAGTTCAGAATCATCTCTAGTTTCTGAGGTGAAAGAAAAGTAAGATAGAGATCCTAGCTTTGTTAAGTTGAAAGAGTCAGTCAAGGATCAGAAAATAGAGGTTTTCTCCCAAGGGGGAGATGGTGTCCTTTGTTGTCAGGATCGTCTGTGTGTTCCAGCTGTAGATGACTTGAGGCAACAAGTTCTTGTCGAAGCGCATGGTGAACGCTACTCTATTCATCCAGGGGCCACAAAGATGTACCACGACTTGAGGGAGATCTATTGGTGGAGTGGGATAAAGAGAGATGTTGCAGAATTTGTGGCTAAGTGCTCTACATGTCAGTAAGTTAAGATAGAGCATTAGAAGCCTAGTGGGTCCATGCAGGAGTTCACCATTCCAAATTGGAAATGGGAAGAAGTGAACATGGACTTCGTGATGGGTTTGCCTCGTACTCATCACCAGTATGATTCAGTTTAGGTCATTGTAGACAAAATGATCAAATCAACTTATTTTTTTCCAGTCCATACCTCTTACTCAGTCGAGGATTATGCCAAACTCTACATCAGAGTATTGGTCAGATTGCACAGTATTCCATTATCCATTATCTCAGATAGAGGTACCCAATTTACCTCTCACTTCTGGAAAGCATTCCAAAAGGGTCTTGGTACCCAAGTTCATCTTAGTACAACCTTTCATCCTCAGACAGATGGTCAAGTTGAAAAGACCATTCCGACTTTAGAAGATATGCTAAGGGTTTGTGCAATTAATTTCAAGGGTAGTAGGGATGACCACTTGCCTTTGATTGAGTTTGCATACAACAACAACTATCATTCAAGTATTCAGATGGCTTCATTCGAAGCTCTCCATGGTAGGAGATGTAGATCTCTAGTCGGTTGGTTCAAAGTTAGTGAGGCCTCAGTTATAGGGCCTGACTTAGTATTCGATGCCTTAGAAAAAGTTCAGTTGATTAGAGAAAGACTCCGGGCTGCTCAGAGCCGATAGAAGTCTTATGCAGACGTGCGCAGAAAGGATCTCGAGTTCGATACTGGTAACTATGTCTACCTCAATATCTATCCCATGAAGGAAGTGAAGAGGTTTGGTAAGAAGGGAAAGCTTAGTCCCCGATATGTCGGTCCCTTCAAAATTCTCAGTCGCTTTGGCAAAGTAGCTTATGAGCTCAAGTTGCCTTCAGATCTAACTTCATTTCATACAGTCTTCCATGTCTCTTTGCTCAAGAAGTGCATAGGTGACCCAACAGTTGTAGTCCCTATTCAGAGCACTGATGTACAGAACAGTCTCTCTTATGAGGAGATTTCAGTCGAAATCCTAGACTATCAGACTCGTAGACTGACGAACAAATAAGTCCCTCTAGTTAAAGTTCTTTGGCGAAATCAGTCCGTCGAGGGAGCTACTTGGGAAATAAAAGCATACATGCGTACCAAGTATCCTCACCTTTTCTCCACCAACTCAGATCAAGCTCAACGTAATAGTTCTCTTTAAGCATACTCCGTTTCATGTTCGGTGTTCATCACAAACTTGGTATGAAGTACATTCCAAGTTTGTACATGGTACATGCATCAGTTATATAATTATGCATTCAGAATACTCAGTCATGCATTCATGAATCAGTTACACATGCATCAGATATACTTGTCCAGTATGATATGTTCAGTTATCGGTCATGTTAGCCATGAGGTCATGTTCCAGTTATCCATGTTCAGTATGTGCATTGATTTATGTTCTTACCCATACTCTCAATTTCATTCGAGGATGAATTTTCTCAAGGGGGAGATATTGTAATACCCCATACTCTTTCTTAGCTTGAAATCGTCTAAAAAATATTAGAAGCTTTCTTTGAAAGATGAATATACTTTTGTACATGTGGTATTTTTAAGATTTTCACCTTTTTGTCATGTGAGAAATTCAACAAGCTTTCCATCGATATAAGATTCGCTAAAATATGATAACCGGATAAGAAGTTATGACTATTTCAAGTTCCTGTCGTAAAACAATGCCATATTGGTCAGTGGCGCGCCGCCCCACAAGCTAAAATGGCAATTGTACTTTTCCAGTATATCAGTATGATTTCCTCGTGTCGTACCAAACTTTCAGTTCACAAAGGAAGTGTCAACGTAATGGATTTGCATTGCGCCATCCCTCAATTTCCCAGTTGTCAAATTCCAGTGACACGACGCGATAGCGCCGCGTCGCGCCAAGGGTCAAATTCAGGAATTTTTCACTGAAATAAAAGACGCATCCAGGGTTAAAAGAGTCAATTCTCCACCCCTATTTATGCCCTTTAACACGAGATTCAGCTATTGGGAACCCAAAATATACTCTCTTCTTTCAAAAACCTCTCAAGAACAACCTAGGGCTTTTCATAAAAGATTCAAAATCAAGAATTTCCTTCGTTAATCTTTGTGTATTTACAAACCAAGGTATGCAAAGTGTTCATTCATGGATTTCTTCTATCCATGAAGCTCAAGAACCTTGTTTTGTCTATAAATCATGATATTTATATTGTGGGTTATTTGTAATCATGTTGTTGACGTTGATTGATTTCAAAGTTGGAATCTTTGTGTGTGTTTTCATGATATTATGTTAACATGCAAGATAAAATCCATGAATTTAGTTGCTTATGATGTGTAATTTTATGATTTCACCTATGCCCTAAATTGTGCATGCAAGGTGTTTGATTAAATATTTGGAAGAGTAGAAATCATGCCTTATAGCCCAAAACATAAACTAAATGTGACATGCTTGTCATCCTCTTATGTTTATATGGTTTCCATGCTATCATTGTGAAAATTGTATATTGTTGGAATGCCCATGATATTAGAACATGAGATTATGATATGATTATAAGCATTCCCGTCCATGTTAGATAATATGATAACTATGTACTTCGTGAAATCCCCAACTTATTATATTATGGATTGTTGATGTTGGTCATGTATTCAAAAAAGTCAGGCTTTGTCAGTTTCCTTCCGTCGAGTCTTGGGGTTACTTGTACCCAACAATTTAGCTGTATGCCTAGAACCAATGGCAGGTTTTCAAGATACTCTTAGTCAAGTCATGTTCAGTAGAATTCAGTCTGTCTCATGACTCAGGAAAACTCAGTAATCTCAGTAATATTCTGTCAGTCAACGAAACTCAGTTAACTCAGTTTAGTTCAGTTTAGTAACCCATGTTTAGTGTCTATTCAGATGGGAGTAGAAATTAGCACCGAGTGAACCCAAGGATGGGAACTCACCTGCCAGTAGAGGGTGTGATTCTTAGGAGAAATCCTTGCATTTCAGAACTATGTAGCCAGCGTAGTTTGAGACATCTTACCTGCTAATTGAGGGTAGATGAGGTGGCTTAACCTGCTAGTTGAGGGTTCCCACCGTTTTCATTAGAGTAACCTGCTAGTTGAGGGTCACTCACATGTTGTCCTTACCAGTGGCGCGGTATTGACACCCTTCCAATCAGGGCACAGATTTGATCCCAATTCAGCTATAATGCGTCATTTGGGGCATGTCGGTTAGATAACTACTTCCCACAGTTTCATGTTACAGAACCAGGACTGTCAGATACATCCAATCAGACTCAGTAATAGAACTTAGATAGTTCTATAAAATTCAGGACTGTCAGATATAGTCAATTCAGGTACAGTATGGAACTCAGCTAGTTCTATCAGATCCAGGACTGTCAGATACAGTCACTCATGTTATCAGTTATATCAGTTATCAAAACTCATTCATTAGTCATGTTAGTCATCAGTAAACTCGCGTTATCACAATTTCTGTTATAGTTACTATATATGTATGCATGTATTCTCATGCTCATATTAGTTAGTATTATTCATGCATATGAACCCTATGCATTCAGCCTACCTTACATGTATACCAGTACATTTAAAGTACTAACGCATTTGCGCTATGATGTCTTATACCATAGGTTCAGAGACACGAGCTCCAGAGCATCAGTAGATTCCAGTCTCAGTTGTCAGAGTTAGAAGTGAGTCCTCATCTTTCGAGGGCACGATCATTATTTTAATATCTCATTAATTAATTTATTAGTTGAAGTTAGTTGGGGACATGTCCCATCAACTCCTTATTCAGAAAGTCATGTTTAGAGGCTTTTCAGACTACAGTATGTTCAAATAGCTTATTTCAGCTTTATTTTGGGTATTTCACACCCCATCCATATGTTACAATTTATTAGATCTTATGTTACATTTTTGAACCTTATGGCCTTTCAGTTCATTTTTCCGCATTATACGGTATGCTATGCAGTATACAGGTACAGATATCAGTCATGGGTTAGCTTGTGGTCCTTTGGGGTCATGAGCACCGTGTTGAATTTCGGATACCAAATTCAGGGCATTACACATATAGACCCTCACACCGGAAAATATTGTTTTTAGTATCGGTCTGGGACCTCCACCTTTACGATGAGCTACACAACATCCTTTAATCCCAAATTAAAATTATTCGCCAATAAACTAATCCAATAGCCCAGGAGTCATTCATTAAGGCATTTACCACTTAGTATCGTCAACCATTATGCTTGAAAGCTAAACTAATTATGCCAAACCAATTCACATAATCAAATTGACTCTCATGTTTCATTTAAATCCAATCCATGGCCACCAAGGCCATCCAAAACTATTTTTATACCCATTTATTCTTTAATACAATGCAATGGGTTCAAAACAAGTTAAACCATGCAATTTTTCATATTCAAATCAAATTTACAAGTGGGTTGAGGTTCATGCCATTTACCAAGACAAGATTCATTCAATTTGGGGAAATTCATGTCCCTCATTTCAACTATTTAAATAATGCACCAAATCAGCCCCAAAAATCAACTTGAAGCATGAATAATTAATTTTAAGTAGGGGACAAGTAATTCAATCAGTAACAACCAAAATCCCTCAATCCAATTTTCAACCCACATTTCAACAACATGAAAATACATTCAATTAATGTCATAATGTAAAATTTAAGTTTAAGAAAGAGAAACATGCCTAAAACACACAGAAAATTGAAGTCAGTTTGAAGTTTAGAGTCCGAATGATGAATTCTCTATAAAATCCTTGAATATTCTTGAGTTTTGAGGTTAAGAGAGAAGGACAATGATTTGATCCTTAAAAACTCAAGAGAATGGGGTTATTTTATGTATAAAAATCGTATAAGGGGTAAAAAATTAAAAGCCCCTCATCCCAAGTGAAAAAACAACACTGGACGAAATTAACACAGTGACGTGACATGCCAATATCGCAGAGGGTCGCCTTCATAACGTGCCAATATTATGGAGGTTAACCTCCATGACACGACCTTATCATAAAGGCTCACTCCCTCAAAATTCTAAAATGACCCCGAACCCTTTTCAAAAATTTTCCAAGACACCCTATTAATATTTTTAATCATGATTCAAGTCAAAAATTGACAGTACACACGCGGAAGGTTCAAAAATAAAATGATTGAAAATTTATGGGTCTTACAATTACATATGCATCGTAGGTTGTGCCGGTAACAGACTGTTGTTATGCTGTTCTACATGAAGATAGGCATTTTATTGTTTACTTAGAGAAGAAGACATATTCATGCCATAGGTTTCAAGTTAATGAAATTTCATGTCCTCATGCTTGTGTAGTGTTACAGAGAAAATATTTTGACGCTGATAATTATTGCTCTGACTTATACAAGCCAGTATCGTTGTTGAGTATCTATGAGCTTCCCATATATCCTCTACTAGAACTCTACATGGGAGATACCGGATTATATATGAGAGAAATTATTCTGTCACCAAAATACAAACGCCCACCCGAGAGGCCAAAGAAAAGAGAAAAAGAAAAGTCCGCTGGAGAATTCTACGGGACTAAGTCCATCAATTCATGCAGTGTTTGTAATTTTATTGGATATAATAAATTTTCGTGTAGAAAAGCACCTCGAGTTGAATAGTTAGATACATTTCAATTAATTCATGTTTTCAGTTATTTAATTATTTTCAACTCTAGAAATAAATTCTCAGTTATGACTTATGACTGATGTTAATTCAATTTTTTCGTAAATACAATGTGGTATTTATGAAACACATTGCGTTTTTAATGAATATATTGCATTTTTTTTATAAACCTATATGTTCATTCTTTTATTAACAAAAATATTTGTATATGTGTATGTAATCATTTATATATGTATATACATATACTATCAGGTGCGTCAATTAATCATACATGTGTATAACATTAGTAATATTTTACAACTTCTTCAATACGACAGTCTGATACATGTTCATATGTATTTATATTTCATATACATGTATATGCATGTATAAGTATGTGCTTCAATTTATATATTTGTTTTTAATTATATGTACATGTATATGTATATGTAAGTAGATGCTTCGATTAAGCATTATTGTATATACTACTATAAACATTTGGGTCGATTCAATACAACAATCTTGTAAATGTATATATGTATGCATATACCATTTTATATTTTATTCAAAATAAGTAAGACAATAGTCAAATACATCTATATATTTATTTATATACAATAGATATGTGCAAAATTTAATGTATATACATAATTATGTATATTTTCAAATAAAATACTTTATAATGTATATACATATTTAACAAATTATTTGGGCATAGAATACTATGAATAGTTATTAGAGGTGTATAGACATACTCTTACGATGTGTAATTATATATGTATTTAATAGACTACATATATAATTATTAAATACATCTGGGTTATTCTGTAATTAGTTATTCTTCAGTTCTCTATATATACAGCTGTAACCCCTTCAATATTAAATGAGATCAATTAATTCTTAAATCTGTATCATGGTATCAAAGCTAGGGTTTCTTCTTCCGCCCAAACCCTAATCTCTCCTCTTTTCCGACGTGTGTGCGCCGCCGCCACCGTCTACACCACGCCGCACGGCCTCCCTCCTCCGCCGTAGGTCGGCGCCATGGACAAGGTTATTGATCCTCTGTCAAAATTACCGTCTGGAGTAAAATTACTGCTCAGGAATCTCCACAATCTCATCCCCGAAAAATTATCTGACAACAACTACCCGGCCTGGGCACTTAACGTCCGCACCGCCCTCGCAGCCAACTTGCTGCTCGGATGGATTGACGGTGCGGAGAAGCCGCAGCCCGAGACAGCCGAGAAGGACGGCGTCAAGCTCCCAAATCCCGACTACCTTCCGTGGATGATCGTAGACACTCAGATCCGAGCCTGTCTTCTCGCAGTTATTAGCCCCTCTGTGCACAAACACGCCCGAGGTTTTCTCACATCGGCTTCACTTTGGGACGCACTAGCCACAAGGTACAACTCTGTGTCCACGGCTCATATTTTTCAGTTGCGTGACAAATTGCATACTCTTCGGAAGGGAACGAAGACGATGACTCAATACCTTGATGATGTGGCCTCTATTCTGTCTGACCTAGATGCTGTGAACGAGATTATTCCTGAACGAGACGTGGTGAATGCCGTGATACGTGGTCTTCCGGCTGGCTATTCCTCTCTCAAACAGCATATTCGCCTCTCGCCTGTCGAAATCACTCTGAATCAACTGTCTGGATGGCTTAATGCAGAAGAATTGAATCTAGACATGGAACACAAATTACTGCTCAGAGAAGCCAGTTCCACCCCTGGCGTCACGGCTCTTTACTCGGCTGGCAGCGGAGGCTCGGCCAGGGGTCGCGGTGACGATCGCCGTAACCAAGGGCGAGGCAGCGGCGGCGGTGACCGTCGAAACACCGGGCAGCAAGGCAGAGGCGGGCCTCCACCGCGGGACGGCTTCCAGTCAGGCCGCGGACAGGGACGAGGAAACCAGCGGATGCCCACACGAGATCTTCCGACGTGCCAAATTTGTGCTAAACGGGGCCATTCTGCGGCTAATTGCTGGTATCGTTATGATGACTCGCAGAATGTAAATAGCCAGTCCGGAGGATCAAGGGCGATGCATGCGTCCACAAACGCTCAATCTGGCGATTGGTATCTAGACACAGGTGCTAACACCCATGTGACGTCGGATTATTCACAACTTCAAGCTCCTCATCCGTATCATGGCTCAGAAACTATTACAGTAGGCAATGGTCAATCCCTTCCCATCACAAACACCGGCTCTGGGTATGTCTATACCCCAAATGGTAAATTTCATCTCTCAACCCTTCACCACGTCCCTTCCCTCACATCCAATCTTTTATCTGTTTATCGTTTTACTAAAGAAAATAACTGCACCCTCATTTTTAATGACACCAATTTCCAGATAGTGGACAATACCACGAACCGGGTGCGGTACACGGGCCGCTGTGAGCATGGGCTATACACTCTTCCATCCAGGTCTCCGTCTGTTGTGAGTCAAGCCATTCTCTCGTCAACCTGGCATCGCCGGCTTGGGCACCCATCATCCGCCATCACCAAATCCATTTTATCTTCCTTAGGTTTTAATTTTTCAGAAAAATTACATTGCGAGTCCTGTTCAGTGTCTAAATCTTGTCGTTTACCTTTTTCACTGTCTGAACACAAGGCCACTGCGCCATTTCAATTAATTCATTCTGATGTTTGGGGTCCAACCTCAGTTCCTTCTGTTCAAGGTTTTCGTTATTATATCTGTTTTGTTGATGATTACAGTAAATTCACTTGGCTTTATCCTCTGAAATTTAAATCCGAAGCTTATACTATTTTTGTAAACTTTGACCGAATGGTTCAAAATCAATTTAATGCCAAAATCAAAATTTTTCGAAGTGACAATGGCAAAGAATTTGTCAACAATGCATTTGGTGTTTTTCTTCAAAATCTAGGGGCTCTTCATCACACTTCATGTCCATATACCCCTGAACAAAATGGCGTTGCTGAGCGCAAACACCGTCACCTAATAGAAACAGTTGTTGCGCTCCTCCATGATTCCACCTTACCTGTTTCCTTTTGGGTTGATGCCCTTGCTACTGCCAACTACCTCATAAATCGCATGCCCACTCACACTCTCTCCAACTCCACTCCATATGCCCGTCTCTACAATCATCCACCCGACTATATCCATCTCCGCCCGTTTGGGTGTCTAGTTTATCCCTGGTTGCGTCCGCACACTCAACATAAACTTCAACCTCGGTCAACCCCTTGTGTCTTTCTAGGCTATTATCCCACTATCAAAGGTTACAAATGTTTCGATCCTGTATCTCAGAAAACATATGTTTCCCGTCATGTTCGTTTTGTGGAGGAACAATTTCCTTACACAAGTCTTTCCTCTACTCCATACTCCCCCAATCCACTTGGCGTTGTGCCATTATTTCCGTCCTTTTCTCACGCTCATGCTCCGGCTCACTCGGCACCTAACCCGGTACCCCACTACACCACTACCCACCCGAAACCCCAAACCTCCCACCCAAACACCCAGCCGACTGCCACACAACCCACCACTTCCCTACATCATACTCCTAACACACATACAGCCACCCCATCCACCGCTGCACATCCCAGCTCCCACGGCAGCCCCACCCAACCCCCGCTCACGCATCATACAACTCCACCACCCCTTCCTAATCACCCTCCACTCAACACTCATCCTATGACAACCCGAGCCAAGGCCGGTACCTTCAAACCCAAAGCCTACCACACTCAAATACCCTTTGATGCACATCCCACAACTGAGCCTACTACCTACAACCAAGCCTCCAAAAATAGTTTCTGGTGCCAAGCTATGGATGAGGAATTTCAGGCTCTGAATGAACAACGTACATGGGATTTGGTACCTCTGCCTAGTAACCGCAAGTCTATTGGGTGCAAATTGGTGTTTCGCATCAAACGAAATTCAGATGGATCTCTTTCTCGCTATAAAGCACGTCTGGTTGCAAAAGGGTATCATCAGGAGTATGGTGTGGATTATAAGGAGACCTTCAGCCCTGTTGTTAAGCAACAGACTATTCGTCTGGTCTTGTCTCTTGCTCTTCACTATGATTGGCCGCTTCATCAGCTAGACGTCAGCAATGCCTTTCTTCATGGTCATCTTGAGGAAGAAATCTATATGGTTCAGCCACCGGGATATGTTAATCCCAACCGTCCTCACTATGTTTGCAAGCTTCGCAAATCACTGTATGGCCTGAAACAGGCCCCTCGTGCCTGGTACACACGTCTCTCTACTTTTCTGCAGGGTCTTGGTTTTCGCACCTACCATCATGACAACAGCCTCTTCACCCTTCACTGTTCTCGAGGGACAGTCATCATTCTTATCTATGTGGATGATATTGTTATTACAGGCAGCTCGTCATCACTCATCACTGAAATTACTGAAGCTATGCATCGTGACTTCAAACTTAAGGACCTCGGTCCTCTGGAGTTTTTTCTTGGCCTCGAACTCATCCGCAAATCGGGAACCATATTGATGCATCAGACAAAATATACCCTTGAACTTCTAAATCGGGCTGGAATGACAGACTGCAAACCCGCGGTCACTCCCATGGCAGTCCGCCAATCCCCAGGGCCGAATACTCCCTTTGCCGATCCTACACTATATCGGAGCCTCGTCGGTGGACTTCATTATCTTGCTGTTACTCGTCCGGACATCCAATATGCAGTCAATCGAGTCTCCCAATCAATGCATGCTCCCACAGAACAACACTTTCAGGCCTTGAAACGCATTCTGCGCTATCTTCAAGGTACTCTTCACTGTGGAATTTTATTTCAAAAGGGCTCGTTTGATATATCTGTTTTTTCTGATTCGGATTGGGCTAACGACAAAGATGATCGAAAGTCCACTACTGGATATATTGTTATGATGGGACCGAATCTGATTTCCTGGTGCACCAAGAAGCAAACGCGAGTGTCCCGTTCCTCCACAGAAGCAGAATATCGTGCCATGGCTGCGGGTGTTGCTGAAGCCATGTGGTTACGATACCTTACGGATGCACTTGGCATTCCCCCGACGAAACCACAGATTTATTGTGACAATCAGTCCACTATTTGTGTTACCAAAAATCCAGTCCTTCATGATCGTATGAAGCATGTTGGGTCTGACTGTCACTTTGTTCGCGATGAGGTACTTGCAGGAGCAATGGCCACGCACTATGTCCCATCTACTGACCAGCTTGCTGATATTCTCACCAAGCCTCTTCCGTTACAGCCTTTTCAGTCTCTCTGCTCCAAGCTGCCCCTCGTTACCGCTGATCAGCTTGCGGGGGGATAATAGACTACATATATAATTATTAAATACATCTGGGTTATTCTGTAATTAGTTATTCTTCAGTTCTCTATATATACAGCTGTAACCCCTTCAATATTAAATGAGATCAATTAATTCTTAAATCTGTATCAGTATTTAACAGAAAACTGAATAGGATCCCAATTATAGTATTTAGACATAGATTACTAGAATTTGGACCCCTTACACATCTAATAACTTATTCACTGTGATTGAATTTATATATGTATTCATTTATCAATTACCATATACACAGGTACTGTTTGTATGAATATATGATTTATCAATTATATGTCTTAATAATATAAATGTAAACAAACGTCAATTCCACAAATACATGTCAATTATAATTACAACACAAATGTGTATATGCATTATATATCACATATCTAAAACAGATTCTACTATCTAATATATACACATAAATATATGTATATGTAGTATTTATTCATTGGACAATACAGTTATAAAAAAGGGAACATAATTTAAAAAATAAAAATTACTGCATTGATTATCTTTGATTCATCTCCGTTTATACAAAAACACTATACTATCTCAAAAACAGATTCAACTAAACTGGCAAAACAAAGTACTCATTGCAATGTCTATGAAATAATAATTATCTCACTAATATAACACTCAAACTGTGGTCTCATAGGCCTATCCATACTCCTATCATCATTTGCTGCATCATCCTCATTCTTTTGAGTCCCGTGGTGTTATAGAATCGCAACATATCGGGTACGCAAAGCTTTCATGTTAAAATGTCCAGGTTATATATCCTTTTCATGGCTAAGATGCTTAGCGTGTGTAACAATGAAGTGTCACGATCTAAGCTGAGGCCCTGACCGCACTGGACATCCCAAACCATGAAGGTTTGAGAGATCCCTTAACATCTATTACAAACATAATTCGTACAAAATAGAAGTGCGGAAGATATAATGAAATTCAAGAAAATATTATAATCAAACTATGACAATACAAAAACCAAATCTCATCTACGAATCCTCTATATAAGACTAAGGCCTCATTTGTTTGCACTTAATGGAGGTCTGAATCTGAATGGTTCAGACTTTAGTCCATTAAGTGCATTTTTTTTTTCAAAAAAACCTCTTAATGTATTTGAAAATCTCTAAATCAGACTTTTTTTTTAAAACGTAATTTATTCCCTCAAAACTCTCTCACTTCGTTATTTTTCTCTCTATATACGCTGCTCTTTACCCTCTCTCTTCACCCTCCCTCTTCACGTTACTCTCTCCCCCTCTCTTCATGTTTCTCTCTCTTTCTCTCTTCCTCTCTTCCTCTTCACGTTGCTTTCCTTCTCTTTCAAGTATGATTCACCAACTTTTTTATAAATACTTTAGTTATCAATTTGTGTAATCACTATTTGCTACTCAAGAACTCTAAATTTCTGCTTTCAATTTTTTTGTTTTATTACAAAATTTGTCTATGGACAATAGTGGACTCTTTGTTTTAATTAATTGTATTTTATCTTTGGGTTAATTATTATATACTCTGTAATACACATATTGATGTAGCTTAGTAGCATGTTTTGTACTACTCTTTTGGTGATTATTAAATATTTGGTAGAATGAGAATTTTGGATTATGTATAGTATAATTTTTCCATATAATCACGCTAAGTTGGTTTAATTAGTTCCTTTTTTTGATAGAGTAGGTATTTATATGCACCGCTCGTATTGTATAAGGTAGAATCTTTGACAATAAATAAACTTCATTAAGAACAAATCCTTAGATTTTTTTCATCTAATATTATAAATCAAACTTATCAGTAATGACATGCTGAGTATTTTAATTTTTTGTTTCTATGGGCGGAACTTTTATGTTTAACTAGTTTTGTCTCATGATTAATACCACTTGTTATTTTGGACCTTGAAAATCTTCTCATGGAGCAAGTAGGTCTTCATAATTCTAAAACACCCATTTGAAGGCAATTGGATGTAATTTCCTGCATTTTGAAACTCTCCCATCAACAACAAAATTTCCATTTTCTAGTGTAGGCACAAATAAAATTCCCCATAAAAACTTTTGATGAAGTATTCTTTAAAAATTAGCTCGTTGATCATTAAGGGTATATATATATTTTTTCATATAAAAAACATTTCGAGCAAGTCATTTTTCTATAAATTTAGTCGAAAGTTTTCTTTTTTTAGTAGTTACAAGAAAGATCCTTTTTTAGTAGTTACAAGAAAAATAAAAAAGACACTATAGGTAGTGCTGGTATAAGTTTTTTAGAATTAAAGAAATTTATGCAAAATAAAGTACTTTGTACAAAATAATTATGAGTATTGCCTAATTATGTTCCAGAAATATCTCAATGGACTTCTCAAATAAAAAAAGGAAAACTGAATACGTTCAATTGCTGAAAAAATGGAATGATCTCTTCTTGCCAGAATATCACATTATACTCTTTCTTCAAGTTAACAAATGGATTGCTAGCCTTGGTGTGGTAGATGTAGGGTAATCAAGTAAACAAAAATCATGTTAATTAACAAAATCATGCACTTTAACGATTATGTAGCATGTCATTCTATATGATAATTTAATTCTACATCAGTGATGTTCTCATCCTCTTTTTTCAGTAAGAGTCTCACATTTTTACTTTCTTTATTTTTTTTTTAATTTTGGAATTAGAATTTTATATTTCAATTATGGAACAAGCTTGTGATAGATTGATTTGGAGAATGGATGTTCTGCAAACGTTTTTAGAATCTTGTATTCAAGAAGTATCATTGAACGGGAGATGTGGAAATAGTTTGAAACCCGAATCATGGGGTAGAATTAAAGATATTTTGAAGACTACGCAGAACTTTGTAGCTACACAAAATAAGATGAAGAACCAATATGATTATCTAAAAGAAAAATATCAAGCTTGGTTGCCAATAACTAAAAAGATAGACAACATTTATGATCCAGCAACCAATACAATTCAAATGTCTAATAATGAGTGAAAAGAGTATATAAAGGTTAGTTCATTATATACGTAGTAATTTTTCTCTTTTTATTTTACTCTAAAGAGAATATTTTAAGGTGTAAATAAAAATTCTGACTTCTTATATTTGGATATAGGATCATCCAAAATCAAAGATATTGAAGAATTTACCACTACCCTATCCAAAACTTTGTACAACACTCTTTGAAGGTTCTACTGCAACAGGTGTTCATGGTTGGAGTTCAAGTGGTACAACTCCGCGGCCTGGTGCCCCTTCTGTATCTACTAATATCAATCTTGATAATTTACAAGATGTAGTTGATGAAAAAAATGATGAAGTTTCTAAAGATTTTCCATCTCGATCTTCAATTTCAGTTGAAAAAAATTAGAAAAGAAAAGAAAAAAAGTATCATCACAGTTGGAAATTGATGAGAAAATAAGTACTGTATTGAAGTTATTGATTATAAAAAATAGTCACCTGAAGTTGAGGAATGCATGGAAAAGTTGGATGGACTTGGGTGTTGATACGATACAAATTTGGTACGTATAAAAAACAAGTAAAAAATAGTCCACAAAAAAAGGAAAACCCGAGAGCTCAACAAACACCAAATCTCGGTTCCAACAACATCAAGAAACAAGGTGTAAATGACACCAAAAGCACTAACAACAACAAGAGATAAACAACAATAACGAGAGGAACAACACTACAATAACAACAATCCAACGGTTACAAGATTACAAGAACAACAAGAACCAAACGGTTCACTAGACTACACAACTAGTACATGATATGTAAAGATAGGAAGTGAGACATACACTATTACAAGGTTAAGAACCCAAAGATATATTAAATCTAAGGACCCCTAAGACTTACAATAGCAACACCACACTCTTACGTGACACAAGAGGGATTCCACCGCTCAAGCACCAACGTTTCCAAGCAATACACAATCACAAGTGAATCCACACTTATTCATATCCTAGTTTAGGCCTAGAGACCCTCTCTCTCAAGAGATATGTTCTTTCAACAATATTCAACAAAAACTAATGAACTAAAACCCTATATTGTTCTATTTATAGTACTTTACAAATAAAAAAATAAAATAACAAAAAAGCCCTTTAATGATCAAGTAGGGAAATAGGCACCCATGGAGTGTTTTAAGGGGCAGTTTGGAGCCCTTTTTAACACTTCAACTTATACACCTCCGAGGTTACATCCAAAATACTCAAAAATGTTCATCTTCATGTTCGTGCTTGTATCAGGTGTGAAGATCCATTGTACTCTGCAACTATTAGTATACTTTGTGAAGGTGATAGCTATCGAAAAGTATGGATGAAACTAACAGAGACTGATAAATTAGAGAATTGAGTTAAAGTCATGAGGAAAAATGGAAATTCTTTAATTTTCTGAATTACTAGTATATTTATTAGATGCAGACTTCAATAAATCTAGTTGTTATTTTCTTAGTTAATTTTTATTATAGTTTTTGAAGCTTTGTAATGCTATATGATGCTTATGAAACATGTTTTGTTGGTGAACTACATTATTTTTATATTTTGCTATGCTTGATGAGTATAAAATTTTTATAATCACTTTGTTATTGTTATGTGTAATTTTTGGTCTTACAAAGTATATAGCTAATTGTACTTATTATTGTGAATTATTTTCTTATTTGTAAAACAGATTCGTCATGAATATTGATGATCAAATATTATGATTGATGATCTTATATTGGCAAAAAAAATGTTATAGACTTACATATGATTGAAGAAATAAAGATTTAACATCATCTTTATTTGGTCAAAATATACGTTAGAATTATTGTCTGGTTCTAATCGACTATGTATAGGATTGATGCGCATGTCACATGATGCATATGTTCGGCTATGTCAATAGTTTAAATAAAATGGATGGCTCACTGATAGCAAACATATATCTTTCGAAGAAAGGATAGCAATGTTTTTAATAATTATAGCACATAATGAGTGTTACGTCATTATTAAAAGAAGATTTCAGAATTTTTCGCAAATGCTGCACAAGTATTTTCATGAGGTTCTTGAGGCAATGGTAAAATTTGCAAAAGAGTTGATTGCACCTACAATATTTGATTCGAATATGAATATTCTTGGTGCTCATAATAAGAGGTTGCGAAGAACTTTGAAGGTACTATTTTAAAATTATTATTATAAAATTTTAGAAGAAAATTTTATTATTATGGTGGCATAAATGTATAAATTGACAGGGAGCAATAGGTGCACTGGATGGGACATTAGTACACGTTGTTGTTCCTGCTAATCAACAAATTATTTACAGAGACAGGGAGCAATAGGTGCACTGGATTTAAATGTGTCATACCTTGGACAGTGTTGGGTCCAAGGAGGAAATCCTAGTGTACGAGAGGTGGGTACCACTCGTACAGGTTTGGTACGACTCGTAAGGGTCAGTCATATCCTATGACGGAAATTTAATGCAATTTAAGTGAGGACAATCTAGAAATTTTCTCACTTAACCTAATAAGGTCCCACGACTTATATTGTACTTGTGAGGTTATTTTCCCTATTATTCTATTCTCAAAATACTTACAAAACACTCTTAAATCCTCTCTAGAGTTTTTGGGCAAGGAAACCTAGGGTCTCATCTCAAGGATTGGTTTGGGGCTTGTCTTGATGATTTCTCTCCAACATCATCTTGGTTTAAGGTATGATATCTTCCCTCATTGTTAGTTCCAACTAAAGACATGATTTTATATAATATTTGCATGGTTTGAATGTTTTATGATTTTGGGTTTTCAAATATGATTTGGGGTTTTTGCTTATAAATGATTGGTTATAGTTTTTCTATATTTTTAATTATGTTTTTATATGCTTTAATGGTGGTTTTAGATGATTGGATTGCATGGGAATGATTATTGGTAATTGGGATTGGTTTTGGAAATACTATGCCCCCAATGTGTTTGATAAAATGCCTATAACAATGCTTTTATTATAATATTAGTTTTTCAATGGAACTTATGCATGGTTTTAACTTTTTAATAAAACTCTAAATGGTATGAAAGGTTATGGAGTGATTTGTCTCAATAAATATACTTGTGGGATACATGGGAATCCCCAAGTTAATTAGATTATATGATCTATAGGTACATGGGAATCCCTCAAGTTTATTGGATTATATGATCTATAGGTACGTGGGAATCCCCCAAGTTAATTGGATTATATGATCTATAGGTACATGGGAATCCCTTGATCTAAAAAAGGTTTGGCTGAGGACAATACTTGCAAGTTATAGTCGGTATGACGATACCTCTACTAATGGCCTTGGTCAATAATAAATGGATAAAGGTGTGGTTGTTCGGTAATGGTTTTAATTGGGCTTAAAGGGAGATGTGTAGCAAAGTCGTGGAAGGTGGAGGTCCCGGAGGGACCAAAACTGGCAACTCATATTTGCCAATATGAGTTTGGTCCTAGTGACCATGTGCATGATATCACACTTTATATTTTGGGGGATGTACTAGACATCCCAGGTTGTTTTCTCTGGTCGTGCGACTTTACGCACTAGGGTCCTTTCAGTATAGGGAGCTGAACCCATATAACCTGTGGATGGTTTTAGGACGAGAAAGATATACAACCTAGGTAAAGGTTTTAAATGGCATGCTAAACCCGATTTCCTTTTTCGGTATGATTATATATATATATATATATATTTATGGTTCTATGCATTATGGATGGTTTTACTTTATTTTATAATTGGCATCATTTTATCCTTATCTTGAGTTCATGCTAGCGTTCACCTGCTAACCCATCTAAGGGAGTTTGTAAACCCACGCGATGAAGGAACCAATCATTCTACTCCTCATGCGTTGCATTCGAACATTCGAGGGTCAACTTTGGCTTGAAGTGGTGAGCTTCCATTTCTTCGAAAGGATGCATTTCTTGGATGTTATTTCATACTTTGATTTATTTATGGATATTGATTTTGGCTATGGTTGGGGGCATGTCCCAACCCAATTTTGGTATTCTTTTGTTTAGAGGATTTTGCAGAACTACTATGGGTTGGTATAGACGGGATCGTTATTGGTGTCGGCCTTAGTATTGGTATTGGGGCTGACACCGGTTGGCGGGATTGTTGGTTGTTCCATCGTATTTTATTTTGGGATTATATATCTAATTATTAATGGAACTTATTTGGTTATGGTTGGATCTATGGTGGTTTGACTTAGTAAGGTAGGATGGTTGGTATGGGACGGTCAGACTCGGTTCGATCGGTCTTGGTATAGACCTATCCTAGAGTCTATAATCTGGATAATTATGCTATCTTATTATATGTTTGAAATTCAGCCAACTCAGGGACGACGGTTGAAGGTTGAGTTGGGTAACCGTGGTGGTCTCCCGGGTGAACTTGGGACGCCCATTACGATATGGCCCCGGTCGGGTTGTGTCAAGTTTATATCAGAGCTTTAGGTTCATGGTCAATTGGGAGTCCACAAAGACGTGTCTATTAGAGTCTCATTTAGGGGTGTGTATCGCACTACTCTCATAAGAAAGACTATAGGGCATTTAGGAATGTTTCACTTTCTTGGTATTTTATTTTCAAGATTGGAGTCTAAGTTCTGGAATCTTCTTTAATCCTTGTTTATTCATCTTCTAGATCATGCCTCGTAGATCTAGAACATAAGAAAACTCTTCAGTACCATCTGGGGATAATGTTGATGGGATACGTCCTACATCTGGAGTTTGTCATCGATCTCAGGGTCTTGTCCCTGATTGTTTTGGGAATCCTCTGGTTGCTACTAGTACTCCTCAGGGTGAGGTGACTAATGCAAAAATTTTCCAATCTATTCATGTTATTTCTCAGTTGGTTTCTTCTCAAGATGAGTGGGATACACCTGGAATATTATATGCTGAGGCCACAAGGGTTGGCCAGTTTATGAAGTTGAATACTCCTACTTTTACTGGTGTAAAAGTGGAGGAGGATCCTCAGGCTTTCTTGGATAAAATGGAGAAGATATTTTGGGTAATGCAGGCTACTAATGTGTAAGGTGTAAACTTTGCAGCTTATCAACTCAAATATATTGCATACCAATGATACGAGGAGAGGGATTAGGATAAAAGTGATGTGAAGGAGTCATCCTTATGGGATGCCTTTTCTGGTTCTTTTCTAGATTGTTTCTTTCCCCAAGAGTTGAGGGAAGCGAAGATAAAGGAGTTTGTGAATCTTAAGAAAGGAAGAATGTCTGTCAAGGAATATGCCTTGAAATTTCATCAGTTGTCAAGGTATGCTCCTGATTTGGTAGCTGACATAAGAGCGAGGATGAGAAAGTTTACTTTTGAGCTATCTTGAGATTTGATCTTGGAAAGCAAGACTGCTTTACTGATCAAGGATATGGATATTTCTAGGTTGGTTTTCTACATGCAGCAGATGGAAGATGAGAAGAGGAAACAGGTGGAGTTCGGAGATAGGTAGGGTAAGAAGAGCAGGTTTTCTGACCAGGGAAGTGCTCAGTCGCAAGGTAGTAGGGATGGAGGTAAATGGCCAAAAAATTCGGGGAGTTTTAGTTCCTTCTCTACTGCTAGTGTTCATTATCCAAAGCAGTCGGGTGATAGGCATCTGCGAGATGGTGATAATTTCTGGGCATAAGGTGCCCAATCTCAGAAGAGGGAGGGTCAATTGGCTTTTTCATACCCTCCTTGCCGGTTCTGTGGTTGTCTTTATCGGGGCTATTGTGATGAATGTAGGGACAAGTATTTTAAATGTGGCCAGCTAAGTCATATGCTCAAGAATTATCTGGTTGGTAAGGAAGCGTCGGGAGTATTCAAAGCTTCGGTTGCTTCATCTTCTACTCCTACGGCTAGTGGTGCAACTTTGGTGTTTGCTCCTATTTATGGTACCAGTATATGCCGGAATCGGTTGTATGCTCTTACATCTCAGAAAGAATCCGAGGCATCACTTGATGTCCTTACTGGTATGTTACAACTCTTTTTTCGTGATGTATATTTTCTGCTTGATTCGGAGTTCACTTTTTCCTACGTGACCTCATATGTGGCTGTATGTATTGGTTTTGATCCTGAGGTTGTTTACGGATCCTTTTTTTTTTCTACCCCAGTAGGTGACTCAGTTATTGCTAAGAGTGTCTATAGAGTGTGTGCGGTATTTGTTGGTGGCAGGTAGACTTTGGTGGATTTTTTTGAACCGGATATGGTAGACTTTGATGTCATTATGGGATGGATTGGTTACACACTTGTTATGCATTCTTGGATTGTTAGACCCGTAAGGTTGTCTTTAGGTTCCCTGGTGAACTGGTTATAGAGTAGGAGGGTGGTTTACTAGATCCTCGGGGGAGGTTTATTTCTTATCTTAGAGGTTGAAGATTGATATCTAAAGGGTATCTTTATCATTTGGTTCTGGTAAAATATTCTAACTTAGAAGGTCCTTCTTTTCATTCAGTCCCTATGGTTAATTAGTTTCCTGAGGTCTTTCAGGATGATCTTCCTGGTGTTTTTCGAATTAGAAAATAGAGTTTGGTATTGATTTGATTTTGAACAACCGTCCAATATCTATTCCTCCTTATAGAATGGCTACTGCTGAGTTGAGGGAACTTAAGGAGCAACTTAAGGATCTTCTGGATAAGGGGTTTATTAGTCTTAGTGTATCTCTATAGGGTACACTGGTGTTGTCCGTGCGCAATAAGGATGGTTTCCTTTGGATGTGCATTGATTATCGACAGTTGAATAAGGTAACATCAAGAACAAGTATCCTCTTCCAAGGATAGATGACTTGTTTGATCAGTTGCAAGTTGTTAAGTTTTTTTATAAGATAGATCTTCAGTATGGGTATTATCAGCTTAAGATTAGAGAGAAGGATATACCTAAGACGTCTTTTCGTACTCGGTATGAGTACTTTGAATTCTTGTGATGTTATTTGGTTTGACTAATTCTCCGACAACATTTATGGATTTAATGAACAGGGTGTTCAGGAAATTTTTGGATCTCTTTATCATTGTGTTTATTGATGACATCTAGATTATTCAAAGAGTAAGGTGGATCATGCTAATTATCTCCGTGTGGTATTGAAGACCTTGAAGGAACAACAATTGTATGCCAATTTCTCTAAGTGTGAGTTTTGGTTGAATGCTGTGACTTTCTTGGCTAATATTATTTCTAGTGAGGGGATTATGGTGGATCTTCAAAAGGTGGCAGCGGTTAAAGAGTGTCCTATACCCACGATTCCAACCGACATTCAGAGCTATTTGGCTTTGGCTGGGTATTATAGATGGTTTGTGGAAAGCTTTTCGATGATAGATGCTCCTTTGACTAAGTTGACTCAGAAAAAGATGAAGTTTCTTGGTCGAATGCTTGTGAGGGGAGGTTTGAGAAGCGTAAGGATAAGCTAACTACGACTTCAGTTTTGACATTGCTTGAGGGCATTGAGGGGTTTGTGGTTTATTGTGATGCATCTAGGGTGGGACTTGGTTGTGTCCCGATGCAGCATGGGAAGGTGATTGCCTATGCTTCTAGGCAGTTGAAGGTGCATGAGAGGAATTTCCTAACTTATGATTTGGAAATGTTGGCAGTGGTTTTTGCTTTTAAAATCTGGCGCCATTACTTGTATGAAGTGTACGTGGACATTATTTTTTATCATAAGAGTCTACAGTATGTGTTCACTTAGAGGGAGCTAAATCTTAGGCAAAGAAGATGGTTGGAGCTTCTTAAGGACAATGATATGAGTCTTCACTATCACCCAGGTAAAGATAATATGGTTGTTGATGCTCTTAGCAGGTTATCCATAGTGAGTTTGGCTCATGTAGAGAAAGAAAAGTGGGAACTGGTGAAGTATATTCACCGCTTGGCCATTCTTGGAGTTCATCTATTGGATTCTAAGGATGGTGGTATAATGGTTCAGGAAATGGTTAGGTTGTCTCATGGTGCAGAGATTAAGGGGAAGCAAGTGCTAGATCTTATCTTGACGAAAATCAAGAGTGATATCAGTGGGAAAAAGGTAATGGTTTTTTAGATCAGTGGTGATGGTACTTTGCGGTACGAAAAAAGGTTGTGTGTTCCTGATATCGATGGTTTGCGACAAAGGATTTTTGCTGAGGCACATGAATCATGCTATGTTGTTTATCCCAGTTTTAGAAAAATATATCATGATCTCAAGGAGATATATCTGTAGAATGGTATAAAAAGCGATGTTGCTGATTTCATAGTCAAGTGCATGGTGTGTCAATCAGTTAATGTAGAGCACATGAGGCCTGGTGGGTTATATCAAGAAATTGATTTTCCCGAATAGAAATGGGAGGTAATTAATATGGATTTCATTACTTGTATTCCTCGGTCCTGAAATTAATTTGATTCGGTTTGGGTCATCATTGATAGGATGATGAAGTCTGCTCACTTCTTGCAAGCGTGGACTACCTTTTTGGCATAGGATTATGAGAAATTATATCTTTAGAAAATTGTGAATCTGCATGGAGTACCTATTTCGATTATCTCTAATTGTGGTACACAGTTTTCATCTCATTTTTGGCGGTTTTTTCAGAAGGAATTAGGTACTATGATGAGTCTGAGTACAACTTTTCAATCTCAGATGGATGGCCAAGTGGAAAGAACTATTCAGATGTTGGAGGTTATGCTTTGGGCATTCGTGATTGATTATGGTGGCAATTGGGTTGAGCATCTACCTTTGGTAGAGTTTGCTTACAATAATAGTTATCATTCTAGTATTGGTATGGCCTCTTTGGAGGCTATGTATGGTAAGAGGAGTAGATATCCTATTGGGTGGTTTGATCGTGGTAAAGCAGATATGTTTAGTCCAAATTTGGTCTATCAATCTATGGAGAAGGTGAAGGTGATTTGGGAAAGGCTTAAGGCTGCCCAAAGTTGGCAAAAGTCCTATGCGGATGTGAGGCATAGAGACATAGATTTTGAGGTTAGGGATAGGGTGTTCCTAAAGGTATCTCCCATGAAGGAAGTAATACGATTTGGTAAGAAGAAGAAGCTCAGTCCCCGGTTCGTTGGTCCTTATGTGGTTCTGAGGAGAGTTGGGAATATTGCTTATGAACTGGAGTTGCCTTGTAGTTTGAGCCGGTTCATCCGGTGTTTCATGTTTCCTTGCTGAGGAAGTGCATTGGTGATCCTTCTTTGATTGTTCCTTTGGAGGGGTTGGGTATCTCAGATTCTCTGTCTTATTAAGAGGTCTCAATTGAGATATTAGATAGGCAGGTTCATCGGTTGTGAACCAAGGATGTGGATTCGGTGAAGGTCCTATGGCGGAACCATAAGGTGGAAGATGCTACATGAGAAACGAAGGAGGAGATGAAAACCAAGTATCCGTATCTATTCTCTGCTCCTGGGATTCGTGCGGAAGGTATGTGTTCTTCAACACATCTTTTTTCTGAGTTATTTAAATAAAAGATTAATATCTTTGCCTCTTTGTTTTCAAATTTGTTAAATATTGGAAATATATTTGATAATGCAAATGCCTCCTCCATGTTGTTACCCCTACCTTGTCCGTTATTCGGGGACGAATGTTCCTAGTGGGGGAGACTATAATACTATGGGTTTTGACCCTTAGAAAATTTCCTGGATTTTTGGCTTCTGGTCATGATACAACTATGAGGTACGAGTTATACACTTTTATACGGTTGGTATGGTCCAGTAGTATCTTAACCAGTTTTGGTTGGTGTGATGGATTTTGGTTACTGGAATGGGTACGATTATGGGGTACGTGTTGTATTGTTGGATACATTTCGTTTGGTTCATTCACTTAACCTTATACTTGGTAACTTAAGTTAGATCTGAGTACGAGTGGCTTACCATGAGTCATAAGCCAAGGTACGAGTCGTACCTAAGACTTTTCTAGTGGTCAATGTTCAAACCTTCTGGGATTATATTCTGCTAGAGGTACGATTTATGTGTACTAATCGTATACTTGGATATGATTTGGGTTTATGTATGTCATACCTTGGATAGTGTTGGTTCCAAGGGGAAATCCTAGTGTACGAGAGGTGGGTACCACTCGTACAGGTTTGGTATGACTCGTAAGGGTCAGTCATACCCTATGACGGCAATTTAATGCAATTTAAGTGAGGACAATCTGGACATTTCCTCACTTAACCTAATAAGGTCCCACGACTTATATTTCACTTGGGAGGTTATTTTTCCTATTATTCTATTCTTAAAACACTTAGAAAACATTCTTAAATCCTCTCTAGAGTTCTTGGGCAAGGGAACCTAGGGTTTCATCTCAAGGGTTGGTTTGGGGCTTGTCTTGGTGATTTCTCTCCATCATCATCTTGGTTTAAGGCATGTTATCTTCCCTCATTGTTAGTTCCAACTAAAGGCATGGTTTTATACAATGTTTGCATGGTTTGAATATTGTATGATTTTGGGTTTTTAAATATGATTTGGAGGTTTTGTTTATTAATGCTTGGTTATGGTTTTTCTATGTTTTAATTATGTTTTTATATGCTTTAATGGTGGTTTTGGATGATTGGATTGCATAGGAATGATTATTGGTAATTGGTTTTGGTTTTGGAAATACTATACCCTCAATGTGTTTGATAAAATGCCTATAACAATGCTTTTATTATAATATTAGTTTTTCAATGGAATTTATGCATAGTATTAAACTTGGTAATGGAACCCTAAATTGTATGAATGGTATAAATAGTTTTGGAATGGTTTGGTTTAATAAATATACTTGTGGGGTACATGGGAATCCCCAAAGTTAATTGGATAATATGATCTATGGGTACATGGGAATCCCTTGATCTCAAAAAGGTTTGGCTAAGGATAATACTTGCAAGTTATAGTCGGTATGACGATACCTCTACTAATGGCCTTGGTTAATAATAAATGGATAAAGGTTTGGTTGTTTTGTAATGGTTGTAATTGGGATTAAAGGGGGATGTGGAGCAAAGTCGTGGACGATGGAGGTATCGGGGGGACCCAAACTGGAAACTCAGATTTGCCGATATGAGGTTGGTCTTAACAATCGTGTGCATGATGTCACACTTTATATTTTGGGGGCTGTACTATTTATCCCAGGTTCTTTTCTCTGGTCGTACGACTTCACGCACTAGGGCCTTTTCAGTAGGGGGAGCTGAACCCATATAGCCCGTGGGTGGTTTTAGGATGTCAAAGCTACACAACCTAGGTAAAGGTTTTAAATGGCATGCTAAACCCGGTTCCCTTTCCCGATATAATTATATATATTTATATATCTATCTATGGTTGTATGCATTATGGATGGTTTTACTTGGTTTTATAATTGACATTATTTTATCCTTATCATGAGTTAATACTAGGATTCACCCGCTAAGCTGTCTTTAGGCGGCTATGTCCCCACGCGATATAGGAATCGGCTGTCTACTCCTCCTGCATAGGATTCAAACATTTGGGGGTCGGTTTTGGATTGAAGTGGTGAGCTTCTATCTGTTCGAAAGACATCATTTCATGGATGTTATTTCATATTTTAATTTATTTAAGGATATTAGTTTTGGCTATGGTTGGGGGCACGTCCCAATTGAATTTTGATATTTTTTTGGTTAGAGGCTTTTGTGGAACTACTATGGGTTGGTATGGGCGAGATCGGTATTAGTGTCGGCCTTAGTATTGGTATTGGTATTGGTATTGGGGCTGGGATCGGTTGGCGGGACTCTTGGTTGTTCCATTGTATTTCATTTTGGGATTATATATCTAATTATTAAGGAAACTTATTTGGTTATGGTTGGATATTTGGTTGTTTGACTTTGAATGGTTGGATGGTTGGTATGGGATTGTCGGACTAGGTTGGGTGGGTATCGGTATAGACCTATCCCAGAGTCTGTAATCTGGATAGTTACACTATCTTGTTATTTATTTGTAATTCAGTCAACTTAGGGCAGGCGGTTGAAGGTTGAGTTGGGTAATAGGGGTGGTCTCCGATCCCGGTCGAACTTGGGATGCCTATTACGATAAGGCCCCGGGTCAGTTCGTGTCAATTCCATACATTCAGATGTTAAAAAACAAACTGTCTTCATCATTCAGTATTCAGATCAAGAAACAGTAACTTAATCATTCAAATATCCATTCAGATTCAAACGTAATAATCTTAAAAAAAAAAAATGTACCATAACTGTCAAGGCTGGGACAAGGCCCCCTGTTTGATACAAGTCAAATGGCCGCCTTAGCTTTTGATGACATCATTCAAAGTCAATACGTGAAGAATCAAGCTTTGGTTGAATTGAGTGCACGGGATCATACTTGGAGGGGTCATCTTGAGCATGCCATTAAACAAACCCGTGTGTGGAAGATTGCTTGGAGCCTTGATGACTTGAGGATTCTCGGGCATTGGAGTCATTTTGTCTTTCTTTTGTAATATACTATATATAGTCTCTTTTAGGTCTTTTCTTATTAGTTTTGAATGATGAATGTATGAAACACTTGAAAATCCTCTCTCTTGAGAGTATACCACCTTAGTGGAGTCTTAATTAGGGCTTGGAAAAGCCATCTTTAGTATAGGGCTTGGAAATCCAATATTGACCTTTGCTTGGAAATGGTGGATCATGTGGTGAGTTGATTCCCTTGGCGGTCACCGTAAGAGTGTGGTTTTAATTATTGCATTCATTAGGGATTAGTGTTGAAATACACTTGGTTCTTAATCTTGTAATAATCTTGGTCTCACTATCTATCATTATTTTCTATACTATTTCTCTTGTGTTTGTGTTGAATCCGTGTCTTGTTTCATCTTGTGTCATTGTTATCATCTTCATCTACTTTCTTTAGTTATAGTTTCGGTTTCTAGCTTTGTTTTTCGTATCATTTGGTATCAGAGCATAGCTTGATCTTGTTCCCACAAGATCAATCTTGGGCTTGTTAGTTGAATTTTTTTTTTATTGAAAACTGAAAATTTCAGAAAAAAAAGCAATTTGTCCGTGTTGTGTTCTTGGACGAAATCTGTGTTCTTGTTGTGTCCTGGCCGAGATTTTTACTTGTCTTTGTTGTCTCTAAGTGTTTGTTTTGTTCCCCACTAACACATTGAGTCTATATCTAGATTTGAGATTACATTTTTTGTAGTTTTCACCTTGGCCTTGTGATGTTATTGTTGTTCTAAGCTTGGCCTAGTGTTGTTGGTGTGGATTTGGACTTGGAAGTTGGATGTTGTTGGTTGTTCTTGAAGTTTGTTGTTGTTCTTGGGGAACGTTGTTGTAGTTCTTGATGTTCTTCAAAAGCTTTATTTCTTGTTAAAATAAAGTGTTTATTTGATCCATAAAGGTGAAGGAAAAATGGGGGTGTGACTTGTTTGTCTTGAAAGACACTACAACTAACAAAGACTTTATCAACCATTTTCCAACAACTTTCCTTAAAACTAGGGGCCTTGTCTTGTGGGACTAGTAAAGTCAAATATCACCTTTTGAGTTTGAAAAGTTGAAAGGTTACAAGACTTTACTTTCCCTCCAATATCAAGTCATCCCATTAAAAAAAATTATGTAAAGATTAAGACTTTAAGGTGTCGTTTGGTAGAGTGTATAAGATTAATGCAAAATATAGTGTATTAATAATATTTGCATTAATAATGCTTGTATTAGTTATGCTTGTATTAGTTATGCATGTTTTATTTCTTATACATTGTTTGGTTTGATGTATAAGAAATAATACATCTTACATAATTTCTATAAAAGAAATGTTTGTTTACAAAAATACTCTTCTTTGATTTTGTACACTTTTTTGCAACAAAATTTTTTTGCCATCTCAAATAAAATTAGTATTGTTGAACTAGTATATAAAGGTTTCAAATTAATTGCAAGACCTTCGTCTTTGCGCATGAAATATTACGCCAACGGATTAACATAGTCGAAACAAAAATAAAATATAAAACGAAAAATTAAGAAATAGTCTCATTTTTTAAAATCTTTTTAAAGACCCTCGAAGAAAATCAAAAATATGTTACAATTATTTAAATCATTTATTCATTGTTGTAGATTAAAATGGTGGGAAAAAAATGCTGAAATATTTTGAAAAGATTCACTATTGCAAATTAAAATGACGGGAAAAGGAATGGTGAAATATTTTGAGAGGGAAATTGAGGGGTATTAAGGTCATTTAATAAGTTAATGCATGTATTAAAAACTTTGCATTACTAATACATAGAAAATGGATGGTATTAGTAATATACACCATAATACACAATAGAGTGTATAACTAATGCTTGCATTAGTTATACATTGACTAAAAATTGTACCAAACAAGGTATTCTTAATACACATTAATTAATACATGCATTATTTTTGTCAATACACTCTACCAAACGACCCCTAAGTGATGAACAAATTGTATGGGCTGTGACCAATTGTAAACTGCCATGTCACCATATATACTGTTCACACAATAAATTTTGGCTCAAATTTTGATCTTCTAGTTTCAATTTGTTGTTCTTTAGTTTTGTTTGTTGATTCCAGAACTAATTTACAAACAAGTGACCATTTACTAGATTGTAAATTAGTTTTGAGAACCGTTCTTCGTGTCTACGTTCCTTTGTGTGTCTTAGTCTTTTTTTTTTTAAGTCGTTGTAAACATTTGGTTCACCTCTCAACACCTCCCGGAGTACAATCAAGCTTACAACACTTGTGAGGTTAAGTGTGAGGAATTCGGGAGGCAAGGAAATAAAGAGAGAGTGTAAGGACTTTTCTTGTACAACTAATTTGTTTGTGTTTTTGTAGGTAACTTCTTGGCTACAATGGATAACAATGTTCCTAGTGCTATATATCAAAACACATGGGCATAGTTAAAACTTTTGTCCACCTTGTAAATCATGGACTCAACTCTTTTCTTTACTTCTGAGCTAGATGGCATCCTCGACCTTTCTACTACCACGGGATATATGGGTCCAACTTTAACTCGTCGGCCAAACCCGTAATTCGAGTTTGCCGCAAGGATTGGAGTCTCTATATTCTATTATAGTATACTAGTGCCTGAGGCAAGTATACTTTGACCATCCGCATATCACTACTAAGCCAATTTTTCTGCATTGACAAAACATGGTTTTAGGTTGTAAGCTTTTCAACTCACGCCTTCTCTGTTAACCATCTAACTCTCTTAAAGACCATTTTTAGCCTCTTAAAATCATTCTTCATACTTATAAAAGTTCATCTCTTATTTAGTTAAGGGCAGTTCATAACAAAGTATCGTCATACCCAGATTTGCAAGTTATATCATGCCATACCATATCATATCCATAGCTCTTTTATTCAAAAACTTATTATTGACCACCAAGATGATTCAAATATCACTAGAGAGTTCTCTTTTGAAATGGACATACAAGTTTAGGCAAAACAAATTCCCTTTTTAAGACATTACTCTTAGGTGGTCATTCCTTTCATAGTTCATACAAGCGTCATGAGAAAACAATAGTATGTTAAAATACAAAGGATACTCTTTGAAAAGTATTTAGATAAAAAGTCCGTAATTTGATAAAAGAAGCATTTGAACATCAATCTTTCTATATTCATTTGAGAACCCACATAATTGTTAAATACATAATTCTTATCATAAAATGAAGTTCATAGTTCAAACTTTTCAAAACCATAACATATGCATGTAAATAACACTACAAATTTATAGAAAGTCCCATAGTAAATATAAAATTTCATTGTAAAAAGAAATTTTGTAATTCATGGTTTCAACTAATTTTAAAGCCTTACCTTATACATATATGATATAGGATTTATTAAAACATTATACTTATGACCATGAGTATTAGGAAAGTTCTACATACTTTTTGATGGAAGGAAATTGAAGAAGAACCTTGAGATTACAACCTATGGGCCTTTAAATTGGAAAATCCTTCTTGATGTTCTTTAGAGGAAGAGAATGAGGAATTTGGGAGATTTTACTAGTTTAGGACGACTTTAGGAATATAAAAATGAATTGGGGGAGTTATAAAGGGTGAAGGGACCATTTCCCCCTGATTTAATAATGGAAAACATATTTTAACATCTGGGAAGGGAGTGTCGCATCACTGGCCTTATCACACAACTCCATCTGTGCCTAGTGACCACAATCGCGTGGCACCAACCTTGCCTCTCACGGCCCGTCATATAACCGGACAGTGCCTCACTAAAATTACTATAACCCTTTACTACGAACTCGAATTAACAAATAATCAATTGCATTAAAAAGAAGACTCGAAGGAATTTAATTTGATATATAGTAGACCACCTAACTCATAATATTATAGGAGTAATGGTTGTTGGAAGTTTACCCAATTAAAAACGTCTACTAAAACTTAATCAGTAGAAAAGTTCTAAACTCAACTTTGAGTTAGGAGATTTTTATGACATAGATTCATCTCCAAAGATTTTCGGACACTAAAGAATTGATATTCACATTAATATCTAAATAAAAATTATTGGGTTTAGGTCTATACACGTAGGAAGGACGGTTTAAATTTTAGCCCGAAAATGTGGGGCGTAATATGGAGACTCCACAATCCCTACATATACATTCTTTTATTTTTTTTATGTAAATTACGTAGTTGTATTGATAGTAAATAATAAAATAAAAAGATGTGAAGTATCAATCTACAAACTTTTCGGTGATTGTTGTGGTAAATTATCCATGTATACCACATCTAAAAATTCTTCTTCTTCACGATCAATGAACTTAGGATGAGAGGAGAAATCAATACCTTTATTTTTGTAGAAATTAAAATTTGTTAGATATGTAGGTATCAATCTTATAGCTTTCTCATTTCAAACGCAACAGATGCATCATGACCAACAGACCTATAACAGTCATACACATAGAGACATCTGTTATTGAATGACAGAACAACCAGCACCCAATGTATTTTGTTCACATTGGTAGGGATAAATATGTAACCCACAGTATGATAAGGAATAACAAATGTAGTATAAATCTATCAATGTATTCAACGATCGTCAGCCCTTGACATGCAAAATTATACTCTATTGTACTGCCAATATACTTGTCATAAATATCCGATATAATGGTCTTGAACAAATAATTCACTATACTGTATAAGTACTGACTGTTCGACCTGTACTTGATTTTCTAATGCAAGTAATACAGAATCACATTAATGTGTTTATAAATAAAGTATTAGAGTTGATACAACAGGTAAATGTGTAAATTACTCAAATGCATTAACAAATACAGTATATTTACTAATCAAGTCATTTAATATTTGGATAGAAAATTATAACATATAAAATTAGTTCTTATCTACAACAGATTCAGTACCAAAGAATATTTGTGACACGATTCGAACCAGGGCCTGGCCGTGTGGGGTGTCTCAAGTCCAACCAGGACCGGAAACTACCCCCAATACCCAACCATTGACCTCCATACACCCCATGTAGGATGAATTCTGAACATATAACAAGATATGAGAATATTAATTTAAAGACATTATGATAAGTTTATAACCAAAACCAACCACCAATAACTCAAACACCAACCAATACCAATATCGATACTGATACCGATATCGCCCATGTCTACAGTAGTCTCACAAAGCCTCTAATCAAAATCAAAGAATATCCAGTCGGTACATGCCCTCGACCATAGTTAAAATAAAAAATAAAAGAAATAGTAAAGATATAAAGAAATTTATAGCATGAAATGGGGACTTTCGAAGTATGGAAGATCACCACTTCAGTGTAACTCACGAATTGATCCCGAATCCTAGTCAATGTGCAGTAAAAGTAAAAGTATGGCCAGTTCCTTCATCGTATGGGGATACAATGTTCAAAGATGGTTTTCAGGTTGAATGCTAGCATGTAACTCAGGGATAAGGATAGAATAATGTCATCAATTCAAAATCAAGTCAAATCAAAGAACATATACACATCCATGCATATTCGTGTATATACATATATATAATGCTGGGATAAGGAACAGGCTTAGCATGAATTTTTAAAACCTTAACCTGAGTTTGTGTAGATTTACTACCACAATTCCACCCACGGGCTATATGGGTCCAGTGTTTTCCCTATTTTCCTCTGAACGGGCCCAGTGCATATTAGTCGTATAAATTGAAGATTTCATAGATGACCAGAGATTCCCTGGTACCCTTTAACTCCATGATACATATATACGCATGTACACTTAAGGGACTCTCTTCTACCCCATAATTACATGGTCCTCAAGAACAACCCTCATGTCGGTAAACATGAGTTTCCAGTAGTAATCCTTTGAACTCACACCTTCACGGCTAGCTAAGACAATTTTCATTATTGCCCAATTAAAATATTTAATACCTAGTCCAACCACCAATTTTAGGAGTCAAATATTAAGGCATTATTAAGTGGTATCGTCATACAGACCATTGCTTTCAAGCCATGTCTTAAGCCAACACTTAGGGATTTTTTAGTATCCCACAGACTCCATTATAAAAATCACTTAGGGAATTTTTGTGTACCCCAAAAGGTTTTCATAATCATTCCCTAACCATTTAATAATTTATACCATGCATTAGTTTCAAGAAACAAGCCAAGCCAAATGATAATGCATAAACCAAAATCAATTATACAAGTGGGTTGAGGTTATTATCAATTTCCATACCAAACAATCAATTTGGGGATTTCTTTGTACCCCTATTTCCATCCACCATTCCCATGCACCACAATGCATTTACCAACCAACAATTTAAGCACAATAGTTTCATAAATTTCATGGAAAAAGCATTTAAGATTTTTATATTAAAAACATTCAACCCATAGTTCAAAACTCAATATTAATATCTCATGAACAATACTTTAAATCACATGCTTTTACAAAATTAACAATGAGGAAAGAGTAATATGCCTGAAACACCAAGAAATTTGAAAGAAATAGCACCCTTAGAACCCTAGAGGACCATTTTTTTTTAAACCCTAGCCTTAACTTGAATAGAGAGTTTGAAAGAGAATTTTGAAAGTGTTTTATTGGGAATGATGTGATAATAAAGTCCCAAGGGGGGCTTTATGTCGTGGGTTCCAAGGGGTTGAAGTGGGAAATATCCAGAGTGACCTCAACTTAAAAACTAAAAAAATGTCGTCTTTGACTATGAGTCAATCATCGACTCATTACCACACCTTATGAATCGTCACCACGAGTTGTAATCAAGACAGTGACTAGGACCCCATAGACTGTCGACCTTACGACTTGAACAACCCATTCGTAATGAGACCCTACGACTAGTAGGACCAATCGTAGTCAATACAGAACCCAAATTAGGATATATAATGGACACTCTACAATTGCACTTAACGACTCATAACATAACCTTACGACTCTTAGTGAGCCAGTCGTACTCAGAGCATAGTCAAGCCACCAACTTACTAATTTGATTACGACACATCCCAACGAGTCATCAATACACCTTACAACTCTGGGGGTCCAGTCGTAACCAAGGCAGTGAGCTCAAGGCTCCAAAAATTTTCAATGGTCAAGAATCTGGGGTGTTTCAATTTGTGGCTTGATTAATGTTTTTTTTTCAAGTAATGATCTTCATCACTACTCCTATGAAAATAAAATAATACTTCATAAATAAATGCTCCAGTAAATATGTATGTGCTGGTTATTCAAAGTAATAAGGTGTAAGATAACATACTTGAAAATATGTTTCTTTAGTGTTCCTTCATGTACCCAAATAAAAAAATCAGTAATACACTTTCTCATCGGATGACTCATTTGTGGTATCAAATATAAATGGGTGTTTAATGTAAAAAATCTTAGACATCCTTGATGAGCTACCTAAAAAATATACATAAATGGAGTAATAATATTTACAAGTATAACAATAGCAATAGTTTTCTAATACATTTTTTTATCAAATTCAGATTCAAAATCAGTCATGTCAGGAGATATTTTTTATCGACCTTATTTTCGTATCCTCGATGGTAGTACTGGTGTTTCTCTGACAATTTTACATTTGTGCGGAGCTATGATCTATTTTTTAGTATTTAAACTTGGAAGCAGTTCATTAGGAATCAAATACTGAAAATCTGTTTCATTTTATTTGCACTTGGGTTGCTCGAATTCAAGTAGATTTTCTATGTGAACGGAGGCTGCAATCATGGCCTGATGATCAGCAGAGTGACTACTGATATTTTTCAGATATCAAAAATCTAAAAATGGTGTTGTAAATCCATATGAAAAGGGTGACCTTCTACACATTCAACCGCAGATCTATCAACCTAAATAAACATGAATATAATAAGTTAAAATATGATAAAAAAAATTAAACACTAATCTCAACTTTATTCAATTAAAAGTAATTATACTTTGATCGGAGCAACTAACTGATTCTTTATTCCAACATTCTTATTAGTCTCTTTCATGTTTATCAAGTCATTAATTAACTTTCCAAGTTGAATTTCTATAGTTTGAACATTGATGTCTGTTTCTATATTCGAAATCTAATAAATAAAAAATTAATAAATCATCCACCACACAATTTATGAAAAAATAAATGTAACTGCAATATGTATGTGTATATTAAGCATGTCTCATTATACATATATAATGAGTAATATATAGGATATGTTGATATGATTAAGCATGTCTTAGTCTAAATATATGCGGTAATATACATATAATTATTCCAGATTTATGTATAAATAATTTTAACAATATTATATATAGTTATGCCTGTAATTATACATAATTATGTATATACATACATGTGCATAATCATATTTATGTACCTAATAATATATCTATGTTTACTTATTCACAATCTTAAGTAATATACACATAGTTACTTATTCACAATCTTAAGTTATATACAAAATATGATTGTGCATATATATATATAGTAATATACATATGCAGTGTCATATTTATATATATAATATGTACATATAGTTACTTATTCACAGTCTTAAGTATATGAATATTAAGTCCTTTATTGATGAATATACCTATTTAACTACATGTACAAATATGCATATACTCTTTTCAGACTTAAACACTATGTATATTTGAATGTTGTAATTATGCATATTTGTACATACAAGATTAACAAATTTAGTTTAATATATGAAAAATGTATATGAAATACACTTAGAAACATCTACTATACATATATCAATACATATGTGAAAATAAATGTAATAGTAGTACATAAATGGTATCTCTGAATTCTTGCTACTGCCTGGAGTATAATGCACCTCCATCGATAGATGACTTTTTGGTGAAATCCTAATCTATATTGACAAATTATTATTTTTTACGTACTACATTATGTATAATATATTTCAAATAATGTTTTTAAACTTCATTCCTTCTCATGAGCATCATTACTTTTGATAGCATCCTTGACCATCTGAATGTTGTTATTTATTAAATTGTGCATAATTTAAAATTCCGTCTTCACCTACAATTTATATTAAAAGTATCAATAGTGAATGAATAATATAATAATTTTAGTATTTTGTAGATGATTAAAATGGACTTACATGATTATTATGATTTTTAGCCATGAATTCCCATGAACTTTGATTCTATACCATGTTTACACGTATTTCTTGTTGTTATTAAACACCATATGTTTGAATGGTATTGTTTGTTGATTTAAGACATAATTGGTGATTTTATTATTGAAATCATGCTATTTCTACAAGCTTTAAAACTAACCCCATGCTTATCTTAACCCATGCATTGCAAGTGTTTGATGAAATACCTACAAGAAGGAGTTTTGAATAAATGTTTGCATATCATGTCCTCAAAGTTTTAGTATGATCTTGCTATTATTGTTATCGAATCCTGAGAGTTTGAATATCCAAAATTTAGTTGCTTACCTAGTTTTTAGTATCTACAGAATAGTTTCAGAATAGATAGGAGCATTCTCCGTTCGACCATTTATTACATTCAGTTAAACACAGTTTGGTCTAATAGTTAGTATCATTCAGTTAGGAGTAACACTTAGCACCGAATGAGCATAGGGATGGTGTCTCCCCCGTCAGTTAGGCAGGAGGCACTAGTAGCAGTCCCTAGGTTCCAGACCTACGGTGCCACTGTAGATTTTAAGGGGTCCCCTGTCAGTTAGGCATGACACCCTCGTCCTTCGGGACTTCAGATTAGTGGATCCACACAGCCAGTATTAGTACCTATGGCACGGTACTGACACCCTTCCAACAGAGGTTACAGGTTAGACCCTGATAGTATATTAGGGCATGTCGGTTATAGTTAGCTCCCACAACCTCAGTCCAGTATTCAGTTTAGTAATTCAGTTTTGGTTTTGCTTGACCATAGCTTACAGATATCAGTAATGCATTTATTTGTACGGAGTATTTTGTTTTTCAGACTATATTCAGAATATGCTTTATTCTTGGTCATGCATCCATTAGTATCTACAAATTTTATGCATTCTCAATATTTACAGATTTTGTGTATTCTATTCAGTACCTCTTGCTATTCATTCGGTCAATTATTACTTATGCACATGAAACCATCCATATTTGCCTAACCCCATTTAGCATACCAGTACATTCAAAGTGTTGATCGCATACTCATTTCTTGCGCTATGATATCTCATATTATAAGTTCGAACGCTCGAGTTCCTGACCGTACTTAGACAGATCAGCTTATCAACAGCAGTCAACAGTGGTGAGTACTCATTCTTCGAGGATGAGTTATCTTATATTCAGTATGTTAGTAGTTCAGTTATCCAGTCTGTCAAAGTTAGTTGGGGGTTTGTCCCATCAACTCCACAGTCAGTCAGTTTAGAGGCTTTCAGACTAGTACAAACAGTTGGTTAGTTTTTCAGTTGTTTATCAGTATTACCAATTTGTTCTTATATGGTTGAAACTATGATTCAGTATTAATTTCAGTTGCTAAAACCATATGGATTTTCAGTTATTCTTCCACATATATTATTATTTTATTCAGTGCTCACAGTAGGTACCAGCTCATGGGTTAGCTTGTGAACCTTCAGGGTCGTAAGCACTGTGTAGCGACTAGGGGTAGTTCTGGGTTGTTACAAACTTGGTATCAGAGCCTAAGGTTTCAAAGTATCCTAGGAAGTCTGATAGCCGCATTGAGTAGAGTCCTGTGCATGGGTGTGAAGCGTGCCACACTTATGGACAGGAGGCTATGAGATATTTAAGGAAAGTTTCTTTTCTTTCAGTGTTTATATCGTGCTGATAAGCATGAGCTCAATTTGAAATCTCTATTTAATCTAATCTTATTTCTATTTACAGAAAATGCCTCCCAAAAAGACTAATGAGAGGAGAAACAAAAATCAGCCAACTCCTCCACCCATTCAGGAAGATCTCCTAAATGAGCATGTTTTACATGCCGAGCTTAGAGCTATATTTACTACTCTAGCCAATTCTTTAGCAGCTCAAAATGTTTGGCCAACTGCTATCCCAGCCAACCCAGTGGCCAATACTGCTGCAGCTAGAATTTGGGTCTTCACCCAAATAAATCCTCCATCCTTTTCGGAATCCAAGTCTGAGGAGGATCCACAGGAATTTCTTGACCAGGTGCAGAAGGTAAAAAACATTATGGGAGTGAATTCTAGTGAGAGTGCTGAATTGGCTGCCTACCAGTGTCAGGATGTAGCTCACACCTGGTTTAAGCAGTAGAGATGAGATAGAGGCTCGGATGCAGGGCCAATAGAGTAGGAGGAGTTTGCTGCAATCTTCTTAGATAGATTCTTCCCTTTGGAGCTGAGAGAAGATAAGGTATTCGAGTTTATTAATTTAAAGCAAGTCAACATGAGTGTGAAAGAGTATTCCCATAAGTTTACTCAAATAGCCAGGTATGCTCCTCATGTGGTGGCTGATAACAGGTCTAGGATGAGCAAGTTCATATCTGGTGTATCTGATAGCGTGGTCAAGGAGTGTAGGACCGTAATGTTGATCAAAGAGATGGATTTATTTAGGTTGATGGTGCATGCTCAACATATTGAAGAGGAGAAGGCTAAGGAGAGAGAGAGGGAGAATAAGAGGTCTAGAATAGGTAGCTTTAATTTTCTTAGTCAAGGTTAGAAGGTGGTAATCGTACTTAGTTCACCAAAAATCTTCAGGTCCAGCTCCATCCTCAGCTAGTGCACCTGTGCCAAAGTTCAGAAATAACAACCAAGATAGGGCACCAGGATCTAAGTCCCAGGGTAGTATAAGTATTGCCCTCACTAATCCTCTCTGCCAAAAATGTGGAAGAAATCATCAAAGTGTGTGCAGGGATGGCACTGATGTGTGTTTTGGATGTGTAAAGACAGGCCACCGGTTGAGAGAATGTCTGAGAGGTATGTGGAAAGGTCAGAATGATCGTCAACAGGGTCAGGATAACTCTTCAGCATCATCTGCAGGTCGCCCAACTCATCAGGGAACCACTTCGAGTGCCACCAGTGGGCAGCGCCCAAACAGACTTGATGCACTTCAGTCCTAACAGGATCAGGAAAGTTTTTTGGATATAGTCACTGGTACGTTACAGGTCTTTTATTTACATGTATATGCTTTATTAGATCCTGGAATTTTTCTTTCCTTTGTAACCCCTTATATAGATGTCAACTTCGGAGTCAGTCCCAAAATATTAGTAGAGCCTTTCTCAGTGTGTACTCCTATGGGTAAGTCTATTATAGCCTGGCAGGTATACAGGAACTTCCCGATTAAAATGTCTTAGAAAGTCACTTCAGTAGACCTTGTAGAGTTAGAGAAGATGAATTTTGACATCATTCTCGGTATGGATTGGATCCATTCATGCTATGCTTCAGTTGATTTTAGAAACAGAGTTGTCTATTTTCAATTTCCAAATGAACCAGTCCTTGAATGGAGGGGTAGCACTACAAAACTTAGAGGTCAGCTTGTTTCGTACCTTAGAGAAAGGCAAATGATATCTAAGGGGTGTATTTATCATCTTGTTCAAGTCAAAGACTCTAATTCAGATACTCCGAATCTCGAGTCAGTTTCTGTAGTAAGGGAATTTCCAGATGTGTTCCCTAAAGATTTTCCCAGAGTTTCTCCCAAAAAGAAAATTGACTTCGGAATAGACCTTCTTCCAGATACCCAGCCTATCTCTATTCCACCATACAGAATGGCTCCAGCCAAACTCAAAGAGTTGAAAGAACAATTGAAAGACCTCCTGGATAAGGGAATCATTAGGCCCAGAATTTTCCCATGGGCCGCACCAGTTATTTTCGTGCGTAAGAAAGAAGGTTCCCTTAGGATGTGCATTGATTACCGCTAGTTGAACAAAGTCACCATCATGAATAAATATCCGTTTCCCAGAATCGATGACTTGTTTGACCAACTTCAGGGTGCCAGTTATTTCTCCAAGATAGACCTCATATCTGGCTATCATCAACTTAGGGTCAGGTAATGTGACATTTTGAAAACATCTTTCAGAACTCGATATGGTCACTTCGAGTTTCTAGTAATGTCCGTTGGTCTCACAAATACCCCAGCAAAATTTATGGACTTGATGAACCGAGTGTTCAAGTAGTACTTGGACATGTTCATCATAGTATTTATTGATGATATTCTTGTCTACTCCACAATGAAAATGATCATGCAGACCACCCCAGAATTTTATTACAGACTCTTAAAACTCATTAGTTGTTCGCAAGGTTCAGTAAGTGTGAGTTTTGTCTAAGATCAGTAGATTTTCTTGGCCATATTATTTCCGATGATGGCATTAGAGTTGACCTTCAAAAGACCGAAGTTGTAAGAAACTGGCCTAGACCCATCTCTCCTTCAGATATCGGAGTTTCTTGGGTTTGGCCGAATATTACCGACTGTTTTGAATTGGTTTTCATCTATTGCGTCCCCCATGTCTAGATTTACTCAAAAGAAAGTTAAGTTTCAGTGGTCAGATTCATGTGAGAAAAGTTTTCAGGAGTTGAAGACTCGACTCACCACTGCCCCAGTTTTGACCTTGCCTGATGGTTTGGATGGGTTTGTTGTGTACTGTGATGCTTCCAGAGTTGGATTTGGTTGTGTTTTGATGCAAAGAGGTAAGGTTTTAGCTTATGGTTCTAGGCAGCTTAAGCCTCATGAAAAAAATTACCCCACCCATGATCTTGAGTTAGCAACTATTATGTTTGCCTTAAAGATTTGGAGGCACTATTTGTATGGGGTGCATGTTGATGTGTTCACAGATCACAAAAGCTTGCAGTATGTATTTTCGCAGAAAGATTTGAATTTGCGTCAGAGGAGATAGTTAGAATTATTAAAAGATTATGATATGAGTATTTCGTACCACCTGGGTAAGGCCAATATAGTGACAGATGCCCTAAGTAGATTGTCTATAGGTAGTGTTGCTCATGTTGAGGATGACAAGAAGAAGTTAGTTAGGGAAGTTCATCAACTTTCCAGATTAGGTGTTCGTTTAGTTGATTCAGCTGAGGGTAGTGTATGGGTTCAAAATATTTTGGAATCCTTTTTGGTTGCCAAAGTGAAAGAAAAACATGATAGGGAACCAACACTATTTAAGTTGAAGGAGTCAGTCGGAGATCAGAAAATAGAGGATTTCTCCCAAGGGGGAGATGGTGTGTTGTGTTGCCAGGGTAGACTATGTGTGCTGTGGTTAGATGATTTGAGACAGTGAATTCTTACAGAAACACATGGTGCCTGTTACTCTATTCATCCAGGGGCCACGAAGATGTACCACAATCTGCAGAAAATCTATTAGTGAAGTGGTATGAAGAGGGATATTATAAAGTTTGTGGCAAAGTTCTCCACTTATCAATAGGTTAAGATTGAACATCAAAAGTCTAGAGGGTCTATGCAGGAGTTCAGTATCCCTACTTGGAAGTGGGAGGAAGTGAACATGGATTTTATGACAGGTTTGCCTTGTAGTTGTCATCAGCATAATTCAATTTGGGTCATTGTGGACAGAATGACCAAATCAGCCCATTTCTTACCAGTCCATACTCCTTATTTAGTCGAGGACTATGCCAAGCTCTATATTAGGGAGTTGGTTAGGTTGCACAGAGTTCTTCTATCTATCATCTCAGATAGAGGTGCTCAGTTTACCTCTTACTTTTGGAAAGCTTTCCAGAAGGGTTTTGGTACCCAAGTCTACCTCAGTACAACCTTTCACCCTCAGACAAATGGTCAGGCAGAAAGGACCATTCAAACACTTGAGGATATGTTGAGAGCGTGTGTAGTTGATTTTAAGGGTAGTTGGGATGATCACTTGCCTTTGATTGAGTTCGCTTATAATAACAACTATCATTCCAGTATTTAGATGGATTTGTTTTAGGATCTATATGGGAGGAGATGTATATCTCCAATTGTTTGGTTTGAGGTAGGTGAGACAGCTTTAAAGGGGCCTGACTTGGTGTTCGATACTTTAGAGAAAGTTCAGTTGATCAGGGAGAGACTTAGGGCAGCCCAAAGGCGACATAAATCATACGCAGATGTAAGGAAAAAATATCTTGAGTTTGAGATTAGAGATTTTGTATATCTAAAGATCTCTCCCATGAAGGAGGTAAAGAGGTTTGGTTAGAAGGGGAAACTTAGTCTCCGATATGTTGGCCCTTACAGAATTTTGAGCCATTTAGAAAGGTGGCTTATGAGCTTGAGTTGTCTGCATACTTAGCATTAGTGCACCCAGAGTTTCATATCTCACTGTTGAAGAATTGTATTGGTGATCCAGCTATAGTTGTCCCTTTAGAAAGTGTAGATGTTCAGAACTGCCTTTCTTATAAAAAAGTTCCAATCGAGATCCTTGATCGCCAAATTCGTAGACTAAGGAATGAAGAAGCTCCCTTGGTCAAAGTTCTTTGGAAGAACCAGTCCGTTGAGGGGGCCACTTGGGAAGCAGAAGAAGACATGCATACCAAGTACCCTCATCTTTTCTCCTCGAACGTAGACTCAACTTAAGGTAACAATTTTCCCTAGCATTTATCTTTTCCGTACTCAGTTCCGGCTGCATACTATTCTCATGTCATTATGCATTCACGAAACCTGTTCAGCCATGTGTCATGATTCATGCTCATCCATTTAATCATGTTTTCAGTATGTATATTCAGCATGTAACCTCAATTCCTCAGTGTTATCATCTTAACCAACCTCATTCGAGGACGAATGTTCCCAAGGGTGAGATATTGTAATACCCTGAGAATTACAACCGATAGTAGAACCATGCTTCAAGCTCATGAGAAATAAATTATAGTTCTATGTTAGTTTTACTATCTAGTTTGATGAGTATTAAGGCCTCAAATACGTCCTAGCTATTAGGAAAATCAAAATGTCCCTTACCGATTGAATTCATGAGAAGAATATTGCTATAGTCAGCTTCAATCGAGCATATATTTCATTATACTACTTATTTTTTAGATCATAACCCAACAACAGATAGATAATTGAAATAGCTTTTCAACTATACTAATTTCGCCAAAATCCGATATCGGAGTAAAATGTTATGGCCGTTTTACAGAGAGCTGTCCGAACTACCCAAGTGTGACGGGAAGGCTGATGAACCGTCGCCCAAACAGTCACAACTGAGGCAGTAAGCCTGTTTTCTGGCAAAAAACTGATGGTTTGAGTGACGGTTAGTCACCAGAGTGACGGTCCGTCGCCCAAACCGTCAACCACCTCCGTTTAGCGATTTAAAGACGTTTTTAAAGGGATTTTTGGAAAAAAATTTCCACCCATTTTAACACCTAATTATATCAAATCAAAGCACATAACTCCTCATTCATCCATAACATCAAAATAAGGATTTCTTTCAAGATCAATCCCCAAGAACAAGATTTAAATCCTTCTTCAAGAAAACTCAAGAATCAAAACGTCACCATTCAAGAACCTTCAAGAAAAGTTAATCTCCTTCAAGATTCAAGATTTTGAGGTATGTTATATGTTCATCCATGGGTCCTTTTAACCCATGGAGTCCAAGAACTCAATTTCAAATTCAAAGTTATGATTTTTACATGATTATTATAATTTTTAACCATGAATTCCCATGAACTTCGATTCTATACCATGTTTACACATATTTTTTGTTGTTATTAAACCCCATATGTTTGAATCGTGTTTTTTGTTTATTTAAGATATAATTGGTGACTCATTGAAATCATGCTATTTCTACAAGCCTTAAAACTAACCCCATGCTTATCTTAACCCATGCATTGCAAGGGTTTGATGTAATGCCTACAAGAAGGAGTTTTGAATAAATGCTTGCATATCATGTCCTCATAGTTTTAGTATGATCTTGCTATTATTGTTATCGATTCCTGGGGATTTGAATACCCAAAATTTAGCTGCTTACCTAGTTTTTAGTATCTACTGAATAGTTTTAGAATAGATAGGAGCATTCTCAGTTCGACCATTTATTACATTCAGTTAAACACAGTTTGGTCTAATGGTTAGTGTCATTCAGTTGGGAGTAACACTTAGCACCGAGTGAGCATAGGGATGGTGTCTCCCCCGTCAATTAGGCATGAGGCACTAGTAGCAGTCCCTAGGTTCCAGACCTACGATGCCACTGTAGATTTTGAGGGGTCCCCTGTCAGTTAGGCATAACACCCTCGTCCTTCGGGACTTCAGATTAGTGGATCCACACAGCCAGTGTTAGTACCCGTGGTGCGGTACTGACACCCTTCCAACTGGGGTTACAGGTTAGACCCTGATTGTATATTAGGGCATGTCGGTTATAGTTAGCTCCCACAGTCTCAGTCCAGTATTCAACTCAGTAATTCAATTTTGGTTTTTCTTGACCATAGCATACAGATATCAGTTACGCATTTATCAGTACTCAGTATTTCAGTTTTCAGACTATATTCAGAACATGCTTTATGCTTGTTCATGCATCCATCAGTATCTACATATTTCACACATTCTTAGAATTTACAGATTTCATGCATTCTATTCAGTACCTCTTGCTATTCATTTAGTAAATTATTACTTATGCACATGAAACCATGCATATTAGCCTAACCCTATTTAGCATACCAGTACATTCAAAGTACTGGTCGCATACTCGTTTTTTACGCTATGATGTCTCTTATCATAGGTTCAGACGCTCGGGTTCCTGACCGTACTTAGACAGACCAGCCTATCAGCAGTAGTCAATAGTGGTGAGTCCTCATCCTTCGAGGATGAGTTATCTTATATACAGTATGTTAGTAGTTCAGTTATCCAGTCAGTTGGAGTTAGTTAGGGGTTTGTCCCATCAACTCCACAGTCAGTCAGTTTTGAGGCTTTCAGACTAGTACAGACAGTTGGTTAGTTTTTCAGTTGTTATTGTCAGTTGTTTATCAGTATTACCAGTTTGTTCTCAGACGGTTGAAACTATGATTCAGTATTATTTTCAGTTGATAAAACCGTATGGCTTTTCAGTTATTCTTCCGCATATGTTATTATTTTATTCAGTGCTCATAGCAGGTACCAGCTCATGGGTTAGCTTATGGTCCTTCAGGGTCGTAAGCACCGTGTAGTAACTTGGGGGTAGTTCCGGGTCGTTACAGGTATGCATCTCGCCAGACAGAATAAATCGATGAATAAAATAGAGAATGACAATCTTCAAAGCATCATTGTCGTTCTGACCCCATACTTTGTCCTCGAAATCCTGAAACAACATTGCTTTGTAAGGTTCTTCGTCACCACCACAATACGTCTGAAGTAATCTATTCGACACACTTGTGTCGAAAACAAAATTGGCTTTAGAAGCAACACAGTGTAGACCAGACACAATTACAGTGTTTCTTATAATAAATCTTAACATCTATCCGTTAAACCGCATCATTCAAACATTCATGAAACTGATTTCCAACTCAAGGGTCATAGCGCATCGAAATATTCACGACTGAACCCATGAATCTGATATGGGGGCATATTGACTAAAACATGTACGTGTAAATCTTCTAAGCTCTTCACTTGATAGCTTATTTTTTAAAATTTTAAATATCTGTCTCTCAATGTAACACGCCATATGTGAAGGCTTCTTAGAAAGATCAGTAATGACAATTATGCTATCCTATTAATTCAATATAACACAGATGAGCGAATTTTTTTTAAATTATGTATAGAGTGCCTTATTTTTAACTAATTATATACAAATACATAGCATATTATGTCAAAATGGATATATGTATATAAATTGCTTTAAATTATATTTATATATTAACTTCAGACGTAACTAGTTTACACTCAAATGTTTATTATGTCAAAAATATATATAACCTTATACTAAATTTAGTTGTATATATTTCTATACACTTAAATGTATATTATTTTAAATTTGTATATATGTATATGTAAGTAATTAGTATCCCCTTTAAATGTATATGCAATAAAAATTTGATTTGATAAATATACAAAATTATCTTAGAATGATTTTCAACATCATTGCTCCCCTCTTTGAATTGAGAAAACGTGAAATATTTTGACCTTTCCTCCTTGATTGTAGACATATATTCTTCTCTCTTTTTTTGGGTAAACCCGTTCCGACCATCAATATTTTGAAAATGTCAGTTAGATTATTTTTTGATTGTAAATTCACCGTGCTATTGTGAATGTTAATATGATCGTTGCAATTTTTGTACGTGACTCTAGTCTCAACTTGTCCTCTTTCAACCTTGCTAAAAATCCCGCATTGTCACTATCTAATTGAGAAGCACCCAAATCAAATGACGGAATGCCGAATCGTTCTCTTGTTAATATTCTATAAGGGATTTTTTCATCCATTTGAAAGATAAATAGTTGATTACTTGAAAACCTAATTGACATTGTAAAGAGATAAAATTTGAAGATCTTAACGGCTCATTTAGAAAATAAAGATAAAAAAAAATCAAAAGAACACAAATATATATACACAAAAAAATATTAAGATTAACGCTAACTCTTCAATGTATATCCAAACAGATATTTAGGGATAATAAATTACGTCAAAAAAATCTTCAACACAAACCCACAACGGATGTCTAGGAAAGAGAATATTCGACTGATTTAGGAGAAAAATTTTCTTTGAAATATCTTCAAGAAGCGCGTAGAAATAAATGTCACTAAACTAGCTAATTAGTTAAGAGAGAGATTATGAACAATCAATTACATGAGAGAGAGACAAAGAGAGAGAGAGAGAGTAGTATTTGCTATATACATTGTGTATTATATTTGTATATAGGGCCCAGATAAGAGGGAGAGAGAGAGAAAGAGAGTATTTGCTATATACATTGCGTATTATATTTGTATATAGGGCCCCAAAAAAGCAGTGTTAAAACTAACAAATAACTCCGTAAGGTAATTTTTCAAAACCTTAATCATATCATGTAATTAAGAAATTATTTTATATGTGGTATGTGATTTTTCCTTGTAATATATAAGTTATAACAATTCAACCCTAATTCTTTATTCGATATTAACGTCAAAATTCTATATCAGCGACGCCTCACGACCTGACAATCCTAATTTTATTTTTTGCTTCTCAATTCTCATTTCCATCAACGTACTCAGTAGTCACTGCTCACTTCCATCAATAAATATACTGTTTTATTACAAAAAATACCCTCCAAGACTAAATATATTATTTAGAAAAGAAACTCAAAGATTTAAGAAAATAATTTTCTTTCAGACATTAAAGTAGAAACAAAGGATGAATCAAAAATCACTACTCACTTTCAGTCATGTCAAAAAAAGGCCTATTACTTTGATCTTCAAAATTTTGAAAAAAATTCAAATTGAATTTGCAGAAATCGAACGAAACCACATTTATTTCAGTCCAATTACGCTTGTCATTTTTGCTAAGCCAAAAACCAAAAAAATAAATTGATATTAAATTATCGAATCGAACAAATCGGATACCTATAACTAGTGAACATAGGGTTTTAAGAGGGGAACAACCCTCAGGACGTAAAAACGAGATTTTGCAATAGCTCAAAAATGATAAGTTAAAACTTGCTTATAATATATGGATTTTTTTGGTATTAATATATCAATCTTTATATGTAATAGCATAAAAAATTTAATATATAAAAAATTAGAAATAAAAAAAGAAATGGCATACTTTTCGGCTTGATGAGTATTTTGGTTAGACCTATCAATATGCGCTAGGACCATTGGGCTAGCCGGCCCATCCTATAATTTAAATAAGGTTGGACTAAGATTTTTACAATCCATTTAAGAATAGAGCCTTTTAGCCCGATTTGGATAAGCCCACTGGCCTGCAGAGCTTGAGCAATATGGGTTGGACCAATTAAAAAATAAAAATAGGGTACCAAAATTAACTAGAGGAGACCAAACTCTAAGTCTAGTTAAACCATTATAGATATTTAAATATTTTCTATTTATAATACAAATAATTAAACTACAAAACACTAAATTTTGTAAAAAATCAAATATAATTGATGAAGATAATTTGGTGGTGTTGAATACGCGATAAGTGCCATGAAAGTTTTTATTTTCATTTTAACTTTTAATGGATTAAATATTGGTTTTTTCTGTGTGTATTTTGTAAAGATTTATTGAAACAAAAGTAAGTTAATATTGTTATTTAACCTGTTATCTTGTTACTTATTAACTGTTTAGTTGCTTATCAATAGCTTTATTTTGTTTGAATGGTATTATGTCAAAAGTTATTTAGTTTTTTAGATTATTAAGATTTATTTTTGTGAGTTTCAGACTTGATTAACAAGTAGTAACATAGTGCAATATTATATTGCAAATATTTATGTTATTAACATTTTCAAATTTAAATTAATTATAAAAATAATATATTTTAAAAAATGGGTTGATCCGTGGAGGCCTGCATCCCACTGAGTGATGGATTGGACTTGCTGGTTTTTGACCCGTCATCTTGCTGACCAACCCGACCTGGCTCTTCAAATTTTGAAGTCCGTATGCGCTAGCTCGAATGAGTTGGACTGACCCGTAATGACAACTCTAATTATGACACTGAAATTTTTATAAATAAAAATGTATAAATATTAAAGCCCAAAATTTGATTCTATCCTAAAATTAAATATCAAAAAACAATATTTGAAAAAAATTATTACATATCTATATCTATAATCTATAATATATTAAAAGCATGAAGGACCTTAGAAATGTTGTTTGAACTTTTTTGTCCTTCATTAAAAGTCTTTGCTTTAGACAAGATTGTCTTTTCACTATTTTTTTCCTTTTTTTTTTGTTTTCCATCCGGTGTCCGGTACCCGCATTGGAGCCCGACTAATCCGGATTCACACCGGGTACGACCCCATTTGGGGGGTAGCGCTCCCAACAGAGTTTTCTCCATACCCAGGGTCGAACCCTAATATTTAAGAGTTGAAAATTAATTAAATATATTTATAGTAAAATCTTTTCTTATTAGAAGTCATTAGAATTAGTGATTTTTCCTTATATTTAAGTGTTGAAAATTAATTAAATATAATTATGACAAAACCTTTCCTTATTAGAATTCATCAGAATTAATAACAACTAATACTTGTTCCATTAGTTTAAGAATTCTAAATCAACTAAATTTGATTTTAAGAAAATTTGAAAAATTTAAAAATAAATATAAAAAAGAACTAAATTAGCGTCTAGAAAAAGAAACAAAAAGGAGTCCTAAATTTAATTAAAAAACCCAACATAAACAACAAAAAAATAATCCTAAATAGGTATGAAAGAATTCAAAAATTTTAACCTTAAAATTTAATGAAAAACTTGGTAAGAACTAAATTGAGCATAATTATCCTATTATTATAAAAAAAAATTAAAATTTGTAATGTGTAAAATATCTTAATATTTAGGACTTTTAATTTAGTTCAAATTAAACCTTGGGTTCTTTATATATAGAAAAGAAAAAAGACCGAAACGTGAAAAATTTCCAGGTATGCTTCTCGAATCTTTCTACTATTTTTGTTATCACATGTAATCTATTTTATTAAAAATTTAAATTTATATTTGCCGATGAGGGGAATCGATCTCAAGTCTCTCATTTATTTACTTTTCTGGCAGTTTTATTGTGTATTGGATAATAATATAAACTCAACAAAGGACCTGAATTAAGGTGAAAGGTTAATTCGATAGTTAAGGTGGCGTTTTCTCCTCATTAATTCTTTGGGTTATTTTTTTTTATATTCATCAAAAGACAACAGAGAGATTAACAAACTCGAGAGATTTTCTAAAACTTTTCATAAAATTCGTCCCTCTCTAAGCCGCTCATTGTTTTCTGTCAGGTATATGTAACGCCCCGATTATCTGAACCGAAATGCTACACGGGGCTCATGACCCCAAGGGACCACAAGCTAACCCATGACTGATATTTGTACCTGCACACTGCATAATATAACATAAAAATGTGGAAACATGAACTGAAAGGCCATAAGGTTCAATACTGAACATAATCTGAATAATAACAATGTCTGAATAAAGTGGTATCACAATACCAAAATAAAACTGAAATACTGAAGTCTGAATCTAGTCTATAATCTAGTCTGAAAGCCTCTAACTGTCTGAAGTAGGGAGTGGAAGGAACATGTCTCCAACTAACTTCCGACTACTGAAAGCCAAACTGAAATACTGAAGTAATAAAGTAGAAATCATAAACTCGAAGAATGAGGACTCACTGCTAACTCTGACTGCTGAAATCTGTAATGCTACTGCTGCTTTGGAACTCATGCCTCTGTACCTAGATGTAACATAAGAGAAAGCACCATAGCGCAAATGCGTCAGTACGTCTAAATGTACTAAGTATACGAGTGAGGTAGGCTAAATGTAAAGGGGTTTATATGCATGAACAATGCGGACTAATATGAATGTGAGAATACATACATGCGTAAGTAACTGAAACTGAACTCTTGGTGATACTAACTACTGAGTCTGAATACTGACAACATGAGTTTACTGATACTGAGATACTGAATAGATAAACGACTATGCCTGACAGTTCAAATTATGAAGAACTGGTCTGATTGACTGTGTCTAACAGTCCTGAACTAAATACTGATTGCATAAGCTATGCCGACTGATATAACTGATATGTATGTGATGATCGGCCTAACCGATGTAACTGATACTGAGCGACTGTATCTGACAATCTAAATCTTCTAATAATGATTAAGAGTGACTAAGCTTGAGATCAGGCCTAACTAACGGGTGATCTCTGGAACTGATATTGAGAATACTCAACTGAAGCTGAGACTGAGATCAAGCCTATCTGATGGGTGACCTCTATAAGTACTGATACTGAATAACTTTATGTTAGACCAAGCCTATCTAGCGGGTGGTCTATGAATCTTTGGAACTATCTGAGTTCCTTACTGAGATTGATGATTGTACCTGACAGTCCTGATTTCTGAGTTCTACTCTGAAGACTGATACTGAAACTATAATTGTGAGAGTTCTCACTTAACCGACATGCCCCAAATCTGAACTGGTGGGGTCCAACCTGTAACCCCAACTAGAAGGGTGTCAATACCGTGCCATGGGTAAAGACCTCTCTAGTCAAGCCTATCTGACGGGTGACCCTCGTAAGAAGTCAAGCCTAAGGCAGTATAATAGTCAAGCCTCTTTGACGAGTGACAAGCCTTTTTCTGACGGGTGACTCCTACATCCTGCATTGGCTATGCAGTTCTGGAGTTTAGGGATTGCTCCTAACGAATCTGCCTCTCTGACGGAGAGTCGCCATCCCTGCACTCACTCGGTGCTAGCTTCTACTCCCAACTGAAAGACTCTGAACTGATTCTTAGAACTTGTACTTGAACTGAACTGAAACTGTTACTGAGTTTCTTACTTGACTGAGCTGGCTGAGTTCACTTGGTTCCGTTAGATGACTGAATACTACTGAATATATTATCTGGCTGAATGATACTAAGTTCTGAATTAATTTCTTAAATGTTACTGAGATCTGAGCTGAGTACTGAACTGAAGCTGGAATGATAAAGATACTTAGATTACTGAGATTTCTTAAGTTCTATAACAGTCTGAGAGTTATGAATTCTGTAACTGACTGGGTTCTACTGATCATAGAACGACTGAGGTTATCTTGAGACTGACTCGGCTCTAGGCACATAGCTATATTTTTTGGGTACAAGTACCCCCAGGACTCGATGGAAGGAAACTGACACACATGATACTTCTTGATCATAGGAATAACATCCACAATTCATAATACCCTAAGTAGGGGATTTCATACTACACGTGGTTCCCAACACCATATACATGCAAGGGAATGCGTATAACATGTAAATACTTGCATAACTTCAATTTCATGAGCATTCCATATCACAACAACAATACATAACAATTAGTATGGAATTCATGTAGAGTCATAAGGAATAGAGAATGGACTTGTCATTTAAGTTCTATTTAGCTATAATACATGATTTCTAGTCTCTTAGGTATTTTATCAAACGCCTTGCATGCAGACCTTGTGACATAGGCATATTTATCCCATTAATGATTCAAACCACCCAAAATTCATATATTTCAATTTGCATGTCATCCTAATTTCATAAAATCACATAAAGATTCAAACTTGGGAGTTGCATAACAATCAATTGCACAAACATAATCAACCCACAACATAACTTCATGATTCATAGTTTAAAAGAGGGTTCTTGAATTCCACGGATGAAAGGAATTCATGGATGAACAGTACACATACCTTAGTGATTGAATCTTGAAAGAGAATTGACCTTTCTTGAATGTCCTTGGATTGGGAATCTTAAATTTTGAATATCTTGTGGAGAGTGTGATGGGATCTTGAAGTTAATTGAGAAGAAAACCTAAGTTTGCACTTGGGAACAAAGAGAATTAAGAGCTTTTGAAACTAAATACCAATAGCTAAATACATGTTTTTGGTGTTTTATGTCGTGGGGGTAAGGTTTAGGGTGAGGAAAAAAGACCAAAATATCCCTACGAAATTACTTCCCAGTTGCTAAAATTATCAGCTGATGACCAAGGCTGATAAGCCATCAAATCTGTGATAGCCCGTCAGCCTAGGTCGTCACCTGGGAGCTAGAATTTTTGGGTTTGTGTCTAAGCCTGGCGACATGGGCTGATAAGCCGTCAGACTTGTGATAAGTCGACAGCTCATGTCGTCACTCATTTTCCAGGCTGACATGCTGGAGTAAAATGGGTATAACTTTTTGCTTCGATATCGGATTTGGGCGAAATTGGTATTGTTGGAAAGGTAATTCAAATAGATTTCATTTGACATATAGTAGGTCCTCTAATTCGATATATTCAAGGAGTTATGGTCGATTTAATTTGACCCAAGTTTTGACGCTCACTAAAACTTGAACGATAGGAAAGCTTTCAACTTGTCCTTGAGTTAGGGGACCTCTATGATCTAAATTCATGCTCAAATAGATTCTCACACTACCTAATTGATTAACACACTAAATTTACATAGGATTTGAGTCTTTTGGAACATCTACGCATATGAATGACGGATTTTCGTTCTAGTCCGAAATGTGGAGCGTTACAGTATAGTCCTTAAATCTGTCTATATTTACAAATTTATGTTATTTGTTTTGTACGTAAGAATAATATGGTATTGATCATATTTATTTCCTTAATTTTATGTGTTTAAAGAAAAATATAAAAAATTCTTTATTTGTGAAATTCTAAATTATAGGAGTGTGAAGGGCCTTCGAAGTATTGTTTGAACTTTTTGCCCTTCATTAAATGTCATGCTTTAGAAAAAATTGTCTTTTCATTATTTTCTTAAGATTTAAATTTTTTAAAATTAATTAAATAATTATAATAAATCTTTCTTTATTATAAGTCATCAAAATTAATGACAATTAATAAAAACTCTGATAAAATAAAAACTCCTAAATATGTGATAAAAAGGTATTAAGGAAATTAATTTTGGTGGATTTTTTTCCCTTATACGTGAAAAAGAAAATATTGGAAGAGAAACGTAGGAACATATTATTGGAAGAGAAACGTAGGGACATATGACACGTGTATTGCGGTCTGCGAACATGGCAAGAAGGTACCAGAATTAATAATCTTCTATATTACTAATAATATTAGATTCCAATAAGAACTGCAATAACTTTTTTTTTGAAATTTTTTTACCTTGTATATTTATTTAAACTGTATAACACAATTAAAAAATTTATTTCAATTACTTCGCAGATGTTATGAGATTTCCTCTCCATAATAGGTCACTCCTTAAGTTTTTATTATTTTTCTCTTCTATTTTGTTCTCTATATAATTATTGTTTGATGACTTTACTTAGATTTAACTTTTACATTGTATATATTCAATATGAAAGTATTTATTATTGATTTCAGAGATAAATATTCTCAACGTAAAGAAACAACCTCAAAGGACTGAAGGAGTCATTGATTTTGTACATAATATGGTATGCACTAACTATTGTGTTGTTAACATCTTTGATTTATTAATCTCTGAATATTTTTTTTTATAATATCAAAGTGATTTTATAAAATTAAATTTATTGAAGCTTCTAATGGTAATATATGTGTGTGTGTGCGCTCGCGCGCGCGAGTTTAATAAAATATATTGTGTTTACACTATTATACTAAAGTGTGAAGGATTTTTGAGAAGTGATTTAAACTTTTTGCACTTCATTAAAAACCCTTACAATAGATTAAATCGTTTAATTTTAAATAATCAAAAGTTATACGTGCGAGGCACGTGTAGCTAAACTAGTTATAATAAACAAACAAATAAGGGGAAAAAAAACTAGAAAGAAGAAATACTGAAAGAGTATCATGTTATGTATATACCAGTTATCGGGCAGGGTTTCATTGACGATTGTTGGTTCACTTGAGTGGTGGAGGACTGCAATAGTGATTAAAATTCTTACTTCTCTAAAAAATTTATTTTACTTTTAAGAATTTGTGAAGAAACCTTTAAAAGAGTAGATGTGTTTTTGGTTTCTTAACTTACCAGTTTTATGTTTTATTTTCTTAAATTTTAAATAAAATATATTCTGCCCCTTTAAAGTTCAATGCGTCTTAGAATATAAATTGGGCTTTAAGGCTGTTTTAACTAATTGCGGAGAAAAAATAAAATTGATGCGCTTCTTTATATTTTATTTTTTTAAAATAAAAAAGAGCACTGCCAGCGCATAGCAAAAAAGGGGGGAAACGATGACGAAAATCAAATTGGAACCCGCAACTTGGGGAAGAGAGGCTTTGTTGGCCAATTTCGCACCATTGAGCCGTTCGCTAGTGTTTACATGTGGGTTGGCTCGTTATACTCATAGAATTTTTAATATAACTACAGGATTTACGCAAAAGTTATTGGGTCCGTTCGAATTTCTATTACGGATTGTGCATAGATCGATTTAATTTGATTTTATATATTATCAGTTCGATTTTCGATTTTAAAATATGCTATACTAATAACCAAATCAATAAGATATTTTTTATCAATTTTTGTTTATCAGTTTTTAGTTCTTAATTGTTCGATTTTTTATTTAACCGACAAGAAAATACTCATAAAGTAAAAATAGTAGTAACTAACATGAAAAAAAAAATCAAATTTTAGTTGCAACAAAAAATTTACATATGTTTTAATTTACAAGAATCTTCAAGCTTGAATAGTTTTTTTGGAAATTGAATAAATTTTTAGAAATTAAAGAGAAATATATAATAAATAAATATGAATAGGGGTAAAGTAGTAATTTATTAGATTCTTACTGGGTTTACCCAATAACCCAATAAGAAAAGAAAAAATTACACATCATAAATAAAATAATTCCTTAATTACATGGTATGGTTAAGGATTTAAAAAATTATCCTACATAGTTATTTGATAGTTATAAAACTATTTTTTTGTGTGGGTCCCTATATACAAATATAATATGCAATGAATATGACAAATAATACTTTCTCTCTCATGTAATTAATTTTTCATTATCTCTTTCTTAGCGAATTGACTAATTTTGCGGCATTAACTTATGCACGTTTTTTTATCATATCTCAAAGAAATTTTTCTCCCAAATCAGTCGATTTTTTTGTACTTCCCTAAACATTCATTGTGGGTTTGCATTGAAGATTTTTGGAGTAATTTCTCATCCCTAAATATTTTTGGGGATATGCAAAGATTTTGCGGTGATCTTTAGTTTTTTTAGGGTATTATAGATTAGTTTTTTTTAGGTATTCTCTAAATGAGTCACTAAGTTTCTTCAAACTTCATCTATTTTAATAGAATAGAATGTATAATTTAAAAATAAGAAAATGGCCAAAAGCCCCCCACCCCAACCTTTATCCCAAATTCCAACTACACACTTATACTTTGCGGGGGCCCTATGACCCCCCTGAACTATTTTAAAGTGGAATTATTATCCCCCAAAAACTGACAACCAGTCATTTGGAATGTGGTGTGATGCACGCGCCAACAACCTTTTTACATTTATTTTTTAATTTAAAATTAATTTTTATTTACTTTATTCTCCATTTTTATCACTTTTTATCATTTTTCATCATTTTTTCACCATTACTTTTCATCTCTTTTCCTATTCAAACTTAAACAATTTTTTGATGAACTTGAAGTGAAAAATAATGGACAATACCGAATTTGAAATTTTTAATGATTTTATAGTCGAAAATAATAAACAACATCGAATTTGAAATTTTCGACAACTTTGAAGTGGGAAACAATGAACAATATCATTATTAAATTTTCGACGATCTTAAATCCGAAAATAACGAACAATACCAAATTCAAAATTTTCGACGATCTTGAAGCCGGAAACAATGAACAATACCGAATTTAAAAATTTCGATAACCTTGAAGTCGAAAACAATAGAGAAATTTTGAAATTTTCGATGACCTTGAAGTCGGAAACAATGGGCAATACTCATTTTAAAATTTACGGCGACCTTGAAGTCGGAAATAATGGACAATATCGATTTTGAAAATTCCAACGATCTTGAAGTCGGAAATAATAAACGACATCGAATTTAAAATTTTCGACAACCTTGAAGTGGAAAATAATGAACAATATCAATTATTAATATTTCGACGATCTTAAATCCTAAAACAACGAACAATATCAATTTCAAAATTTTCGACGACCTTGAAGCCGGAAACAATGAACAATACCAAATTTAAAATTTTTGATGTCCTTAAAGTCGGAAACAATAGAGAATTTTGATTTTTTCGACGACCTTGAAGCCGGAAAGAAAATCAACTACGGATAAAGAAAAGAAGTCAAAAATTATCAAAGTCATAAAAAATATGAAAAGGACATATGACTTATAATTTTCAACATCTGAATTATTATAGCTTTTGATTTCTTTTACGTAAAAGACAATGTATAGTTAGGCTAGGTAGCTTATCTAGGGTTTTTGACTTTTTAGCCAAAAGCATTTATGATTTTGTACTTTCTTGTAAATTAGGTTAGAGAAATAATTTTTGAAGACTTTTGTAAAGAATTAGGTAGGATACGTGTAAAAAAAATTAGTGAAACTTTTGTAAAGTTTCTTATTATAAATGAAAGACATCGAAGGCAGAAAGAAGCAAACCTTCATGCGTTGAAGCAAAAAACTCTCTCTTGTCTACAACAAATATTTTGCTTATTTATTTAAAAACAGGTATATTTCAATGAAAAAATCTATGGAGGAACAAAACTTAGAATTATCAAAACTACCAGAATAAGTATATTCATTTACTATTATGAATAGCTAAATTCATAAATTCCTAACAATCATGATATAATAAAACAAGTTCATGTTAGTTGCTTTATAGTAGAATTATTCGAAAAATAACGTGTTAAGAAGTTTATTAGCAAAGTGGAAAAGGAGAAAAATCCCTAAGAACTATGCCATCCTAAAGGTGAAACCGGTGAGGCAAGAAAGCCGTGATAGGGGAGTAACCAGAGTAGAGGCGCTGTTTAAGGGAAAAGTATACAGATTACCATGCTAATAGTGACCGAAGAATATGTTATTTAAGAATAATCTAGTATATAGCAATCTAAAGTGATCATATTTTGTTATGTGCATGATTGAAGAAAATATTTTGAAAATAGCAATTTTATGAAAAATGGATAATTATTTATCTGACGAAATGGTAGATAAATTTAAAATACTCGTTTTATATGTACTTAAGGATATAGAAATAGTAGATATAAGAAAAATCATATTGGAAAAAATATCTGATAGATATTTTATGACTAGAATTAATTATATACCACACCTACCGAACTACTCTTATAAATACTTACATACCAAACCCACACACTAACTATGATAAATTATGTATATTTAGAATCTTGGAAAATATATATAAAATATATACAATTTCTTAGTGAAAATATAGAAGAATTAATGAGATTAAAACAAACAACTAAAAAATATTATAATAAAGTATTTAACCAATTTTGAATGATAGATAATCTTAAAATATTAATCTTATATATACTTAGAGATATAGAAATTATAGAGACTATGGTATCAGAGACTATGTTCTTTAAAGTTACGGAAGTAGTATATATTTGGATTTATTTGATTGATTTATTAATTATGATTTATTTGATAAAACTAGGTTTAGATATTCCCCAAAATATTATTTAGATGAATATGTACAAAAATTATCAAAATATAAAGAATTAAAACAAATAATATCTAAAAAACGTAAAGAATTAAAAATAAGGATAGAAAAACTACAATTTAACATAATTGCCGGAGTTAGTAAAAACTCAATAAATGCACAAAAAGAAGAAATATCAAACTTAGAATCAACAATAGATAGTCTAGAATATACATACCAACATGATCTATTAACAATTAAATAAAAATGAACAAAGAAGAATTTATAATTGATAGAAAAAAGGAAATAGAAAAAATAAAACAACAAACTACCAAAGAAATACGAAAAATAGAAGAAACTCAAAATAGTAGGATTGCTGAATTAGAAAAAGAACTACAAATGCTAAAAGATTTGTATGAAAAAAGACAGAAAGAAAAAGAAGAAAAAGATAAAGAACAAAAATTATTAAATGAGATAAATCAATTTAAAGAAAAATTAGAAATAAATACAATAGATATTGAAGAAACAAATAATTATGATTCAGAAGATAGTGAAACATATACAGAAATCTTAACAAACACAAAAAATTTAGAAATCAATGAAAAACAAGAAGTAATTAATGAAGAAAACTTAGAAAATTGTTCCATTATAAACATAGAAATAAATACTCTTGATAAAAAAGAAGATGAGAATATAATATCTAGAACATCAAAAATAAGAAAACCTACATATTATAAGAATAAGTTTAAAAGATATAATCTAAAGGATGAATATGACAAATGGACACCAAAACAAATAGTTAATAAAAATTATAACTTTTTAGACTTAGATTGTGTAATAGATACAAAAAAAATAATACAATTATGGATAGGATATATGACAAAACAATTATTAGATAATAATATAAATGTAACAGATGCACCAGAATATATAGAAAGAACACTAATAGGAACAGTGAAATTATGGTTTTCAAATCTAACTGAAAATAGTAAAAGGGTATTAAGAACTGACAAACCCACAGAAGAAACATCTTCAACAACTACAACTAAATTAACACCTATAGAATTATTAAAAAAAATATGAAATAGCTATAAAAGACGTATTTAGCAGCATGACAACAATAGAAGAAGAACAAAATGAAGAGAAAGATATAAATAGAAATTTAATGTTAAAATTAGCAATATGTAATATGTGTTACATAGACGAATATACTTGCGCATTTAAAGAATATTATTATAAAGGAACATATAATACATAAGAAAGTAAAGAAATAAGAAAATTATATTTTAGTAAATTACCTGAACCATTTAGTTCAAAAATAATAAAGAGTTGGGATGAGGCAAAAATAGTAGATACTCTAGGAGCAAGAATAAAATTTTTACAACAATGGTATAGAAACCTATGTGAAAAATATAGAAAAGAAATAAAAATGGAAAAAATATTAATAAGAAATTTAGCATGTTGCAAAGATAAAATAACACCTCAATTTGGATGCGAAGAAAGATATTATAAGAAAAGAAAAAGACATAAGAAATATAAGAAATACAAAAAATCAAAATATAAATATAAGAAGCCAAGAAAAAGATATTATGTAAAAAATTATAAACATAAAAGTCCTTATAGGAAAAAGAAATCTATAAAAGAATGTACTTGTTATGATTGCGAAAAATTAGGACATTTAACAAGAGATTGTAAATTACCTAAAAACCCAATAAATAAATAAATATTAGAAATAAAAATAGAAAATGTAGAATATATGCAGATAGATTATATAGATTACGAATTAGAAAGTGAAGATAGTATATATGAAATTTCAGAGAATGAAACAGATAATGAAATAGATAGTGAATTAGATGAATTAAATGACTGAAGAAGATATAAGAATAAACCAAATAACTGAAGAAGATATAAAAATAATAACAAAGGAAGAATATTTAAATGAAGAAGGAACAGATCAAAAAATAATATTTGATAGTCATATATTTGATGAAATAAAAGGAAAAGAATTAGATTTAAGTGTAGAAAAAATATTTAAAATACCAACAATAAAAAACATATTTAGTAGAAGAAAAGAAGAATACTACGTAGTAAGTCAAAAAGAATATGTAATAGATTGTACATATGTAAAAGGTAAAGCTAGTGTACCACTAGTAACAAAAAGAATAATTAATAAAGAAATAAACGATATAAAAAGTAAAGACCCAATAAAATATGTACACCTTGGAGGAACAGAGATATTGATAAAAGCATGTTTTAGAGAAGGAATAGATACACCAATAAAATTATACTTAGCAGATGATAGAATTATAAAACCTATAGAAAAAAGTATAATAACTGCCATAAAAGGAAATTTAATATACCAAAAATTTAAATTTATAATAAGTGCGAACTATTCAGTAGAAATAACAGATAAAAATATAGATAAATCATTAGTATTATATTGGAAAATATCAGGAATAGAACTAACCCCAGGAAGTAAAATATTTACAGCAAGATGTAAAAATCTATATGTATTAACAACAAAACATAAAATAATGGGAAAAAATAAAATTAACAAAATACAAATAGAAAGTCCTTTCGAACAATTTGTAAAAAAATTAATAATAATGATTATATTTATAGAGACATAGATATAGAATAAAATTTAGAAATAATAAATGATAGAATAAGTACAACAAAAAGAATAGCTTATGAAAAACCAGAATCATCAAGTTCATAAAAAAGAACAAGTTATGAAACAAGTTCAACAACTAATTTAAATCAATATTACATAACAAAAACAATAAATGAAAAAGAATATTTAATACTCTTAAATACAGGACAAGAAGAAAAATATATAGCAAAATATCTAGTAAAAAATGAGGAAATAAAATCTGACAATAATATATGCCCAGATCTACCAAGAAGCTTAATAAACACTAAAAATATAGCAGAAAAAAAAATAACAATAGGAGTTAGAAAAATAAAAACAGAATTTGAAATAAAGGAAGAAATGCAAAAAACAGACATAATATTAGGAATAAAATGGCTAGAACAAGTAAAACCATATAATATAGAGCATACACAATTATCTATAACATATAGCAGAGAGAAATTATTCTTAAGAAGAGCTTTAACATGATATGAAAATATATGTATTAATGAAGATAGTAGTAGAAGGGTATTACAGTAGATATTATACGCCTATGATAGATACAGGAGCAGAAGCTAATTTATGTAGATATAATTGTTTACCAAAAAGTAAATGAGATAAATTAAAAACACCAATAATAGTTAAAGGATTTAATAACGAAGGAAGCTTAATTACTTATAAAGCTAAGAATGTAAAAACACAAGTATGAGATAAAATATTAACAATAGAAGAAATCTATAATTATGAGCTAACATCAAAAGATATACTTTTAGGAATGCCGTTTTTAGATAAATTATACTCACATATAATAACTAGAACGGATTGATGGTTTACAACACCATGTAAACAGAAAGTAAGAGCAAAAAAAGTTACTAATAAAATAAGAAAGAAAACTGATTGGATAGAAGGAAGTGAAAAAATTACACAAAAATTAGAAAATATAAAAATACTGAAGATACAATAGAACTGGACGTATTTTCAATAAATAAAAAGGAAATAACTATATTTTCAATAAATAATTAAGAAAAAATTAGAACAATTATATAGTGAAGATCCATTAAAAAGATGGAAAAAACATAAAACTACTATAAAAATTGAATTAATAGATAAAAATAGCATAATAACTCAAAAACCATTAACATATAATTTTGACGATTTAAAAGAATTTAAAATGCATATAGATGAATTATTAGAAAAACAATATATACAAAAAAGTAATAGTAAACACAATAGTCCAGCATTTATAGTAAATAATCATAGTGAACAAAAAAGAGAAAAAAGTAGAATGGTTATTGATTATCGAAATTTAAATGCAAAAACTATGACATATAATTATCCAATACCAAAGAAGATATTAAAAATAAGACAAATACAAGGATATAATTACTTTCGTAAATTTGATTGTAAATCTGGATTTTATCATTCAAAGTTAGAAGAAGAATTTAAGAAATTAACCGCATTTACGGTACCACAAGGAGTTTATGAATGGAATGTACTACCATTTGGATATAAAAATGCACCAGGTAGATATCGACATTTTATGGATAATTATTTTAAACAATTGCCTAATTGTATAGTATATATAGATGATATACTATTATCTACAAAAATCAAAGAAGAACATTTAAAATTATTAGAATAATTTACGGATATAATAGAAAAATCGGGAATAAGTTTAAGTGAAAAGAAAGATGAAATTATAAAAAACCAGATAGAATTTTTAGTAATACAAATAGATAAAAGTGGAGTAAAAATGCAACAACATATAGTACAAAAAATAATAAATTCAAAAGAAGAATTAGATACAAAAAAGAAATTATAATCATTTTTGGGATTAGTAAACCAAGTAAGGAAATATATACCAAAATTTGCAGAAAATCTAAAGCCTTTGTAGAAAAAATTAAAAAAGGATGTAGAATATCATTATAACGAAGAAGATAAAAAACAAGTCCAGAAAATAAAAACACTTTGTAAAGAATTACCAAAATTACAATTCCCAGACGAAAATAGAAAATTTATATATATAGTAGAAGCAGATGCTAGTGAATGTAGTTATAGAGGAGTACTTAAATATAGGTATGAAAATGAAAAAATAGAACATCATTGTTGATATTATTCAGGAATGTTTAATGAAACAGAAATAAAATGGGAAATAAATAAAAAAGAATTATGTTCATTATATAAATGTTTATTAACATTTGAGCCATATATTGTATATAACAAGTTTATTGTACGAACAGATAATACACAGGTGCGTTGATGGCTAACAAAGAAAATACAAAATTCAGTTACAACAAAAGAGATCCAGAGACTAGTATTGAATATATTAAATTTTACATTTACAATTGAGGTAATTAGTACTAACAAAAACGTTATTGCAGATTACATATTAAGACAAAGCTACACAGACTGATATAATAGAAGATGATACTTTAGAAAAAATATTCAAAACCCTAACTACGCTTTCAATGAAAGTGGACAGTATGGGTAATGAAATAGAAAAGCTAAAGACTAATGAAGATAAACTGAAGTCTGTAGCTACAAATCAGCTAACTCAGCAGTGTGCAGAGCTATGTCGATCGGAAGACATTAAAATTCCAGAGCTAGAAGGAGACGTTGGGACACTCCGTAAAACCCATAACATTTATCAATCTACAATTGCAGGTACAAGCAAAGGAGTTATTGGACAAAGATACCAGAATATGAACTTAAATAAGACATTTGAAAAACCATTTACACCAAAAATACAAAAAGACCTCTTGAACATACCCCCACAAATTACCACATATCTAGATAGTCTGAACCAAGATAAAAAAGTTTATAACTATACAACCCAAAAATACATAGAAAATATTTACCGAGTACAACCTTTTCTAAACCTTAACCCCAGAGCAACAAATATCAAAAAATTCAACACAAACTATATAACCCAAAGATTACAAGGTCACAACAAGCTAATTGCACTACCCAAAATCAACCCAAGCTTAATAAAAACTTGTTTTGATTATAGATTATTAAATACCATATACACCCAAGATGGAGAAGAACTATCAGCTATGGAAGAATTACAAAAAATATTAAACACCTATAAAAGGGTAACCAAAGGAAATCTATTTTATATAAAGTGTTATACTGCACCAGCAGAGATATTATACGACGAGATAAAACCAGTTATACAAGTTGTAAAAATAGGATTAACCAGGGATATGATTATACCAGAAGATAATGTGCAGCAGCCAAAGATACCCAGAATCGAGATACCTAATTTTTATTCAAACAAACGACTTATTGGACTAGCTACAATTATTCAAGAGACCATCAGATGATTTATTCAAATTCAAAAGAACTACGACAAACAGATATGGAAGATGTTAGACAATGGATAATGACATTACTTAACCCTGAAAAACAATCTACTGCAAGGACAATTAAGCTAGGCTTTATTTCAGATGGATTATTGACAAGATATTGCAAGATAATTGGACACAAATATCCAGACCATCAATGTTCGAGATGTAATGGAAAAGATAATATTGTCCCAGATGTACTACTAGAATAAAGATAAGCATACCAGCTAGAAAGAAGATAAAAAAGCAGCAGATACGATAGAGACAACAACGAAGGAAAATCAACTACAGATAAAGAAAAGAAGACAAAAGTTATCAAAGTCATAAAAAATATGAAAAGGACATATGACTTATAATTTTCAACATGTGAGATATTATAGCTTTTGATTTCTTTTACGTAAAAGACATTGTATAGTTAGGTTAGGTAGCTTATCTAGGCTTTTTAATTTTTTAGCCAAAAATATTTATGATTTTGTAGACTTTCTTGTAAATTAGGTTAGAGAAATAATTTTTGAAGACTTTTGTAAATAATTAGGTAGGATGCGTGTAAAAAAATTAGTGAAACTTTTGTAAAATTTCTTATTATAAATGAAAGGCATCGAAGGCAGAAAGAAGCAAGCCTTCATGCGTTGAAGCAAAAAACTCTCTCTTGTCTACAACAAATATTTTGCTTATTTATTTAAAAACAGGTATATTTCAATGGAAAAATCTATGGAGGAACAAAGCTTAGAATTATCAAAACTACCAGAACAGGTATATTCATTTACTATTATGAATAGCTAAATTCATAAATTCCTAACAATCATGATATGATAAAACAAGTTCATGTTAGTTGCTTTATAGTAGAATTATTCGAAAAATAGCATGTTAAGAAGTTTATTAGCAAAGTGGAAAAGGAGTAAAATCCCTAAGAACTATGCCATCCTAAAGGTGAAATCGGTGAGGCAAGAAAGTCGTGATAGGGGAGTAACCAGAGTAGAGGCGCTGTTTAAGGAAAAAGTATCCAGATTACCATGCTAATAGTGACAGAAGAATATGTTATTTAAGAATAATCTAGTATATAACAATCTAAAGTGATCATATTTTGTTATGTGCATGATTGAAGGAAATATTTTGAAAAAACATCATATGAAAAATGGATAATTATTTAACTGACGAAATGGTAAATAAATTTAAAATACTCGTTTTATATGTACTTAAGGATATAGAAATAGTAGATATAAGAAAAATCATATTGGAAAAAAATATTTGATAGATGTTTTATGACTAGAATTAATTATATACCACACCTACCGAACTACTCTTATAAATACTTACATACCAAACTCACACACTAACTATGATAAATTATGTATATTTAGAATTTTTGAAAATAGATATAAAATATATACAATTTCTTAGTGAAAATATAGAAGAATTAATGAGATTAAAACAAACAACTAAAAAATATTATAATAAAGTATTTAAACAATTTTAAATGATAGATAATCTTAAAATATTAATCTTATATATACTTAGAGATATAGAAATTAGAGATATTAAGAGAATAATATTAGAAAAAGTATTAGACTATGAAATTGAAGCTATAAATTGGATAGAACAGTTATACCTGGATAATTATCCAGATGGGTATTATTCAGATTAAGAAATGTTAGAATATATTAGAAAAACTAGAGAAAATCAAGATAATCTAAATGAAGAAATTAATTATAGAAACCGAATTAGAAAAATAATGGAGAATCTAAAAGAAAAATTAATATGGATAGAAGAAACCTTAGAAAATTTAGGAAAAAGTACATGTGATAGTTTATGTAATTTAAAAAACTCGCTACGAGAAGAAAAACACAAGATAATAAATATCATTGAAAATCTAGAATTAGATATACATTACAGTACAATTAGGATAAATTATTATACAGAAATTTATATATCTACAATTACTACAGGATAAAATGATAGACTATGAATATTTAAGTTATTGGAGAGAAAATATGGAAGAAAAAACATTCTTAGAAAAACTTATGAAAGACAATGTAATTGGATATTTTGAAACAAAAGATAGAGAATATTTAGAATACCTTCAAAATAATATAGAAGAATTACAAAAACTAAGAGAAAAAAATAAAGAATACTATAGTAAAGCATTTAACCAATTACCATATAATCACCCCCCAAGATATGAATATCGATAAAACTAACATAAATAAACCCAAAATAAAAATAAAAATAAAAATATTTAGAGAAGTTAAGAAATATCCACGCACAAATAAAAATAGATCCATTGTATTTATAATAGATCTATTTTACCGCACACAAGTTATCCGCACCCCCCTATAATTGGTATCAGAGCCTATGTTCTTTATAATAGATCTATTTTACCACACACAAGTTGATCTATTTTACCACACACAAGTTATCCGCACCCCCTATAATTACAACACCGTGTAAACAGAAAGTAAGAGCAAGCTTCTGCTCCTGTATCTATCATAGACGTAAGTTTAAAAGATATAATCTAAAGATGAATATGACAAATGGACACCCAACGAACTTGAAGTCGGAACCAATCGATTTTGCTCTTGGAGATGAGGAAAATTATAAATTAATCTTGGATGCCATTGATGAGTTCTTGAAGTTTTTTGTTTGTGAGAAAGAAGAAGAAGATGATGAAGAAGGAAAAAGAATAATAAAAAATGAATAAATATTTAAAATAAATTTTTAATAAATAATTTACATTTTCACTCTCCTTAAAGAGAGTGAAACACATTCTCTCGCCATGTTAGCTTTCAGGGGGGTAATAATTTCAGTTTAAAATAGTTCAGGGGGTTCATAGGACCCCCACAAAGTATAGGTGTGTAGTTGGGATTTGGGGTAAAGGTTAGGGGGGCTTTTGATAATTTTCTCTTTAAAAATTGAATTGTATATTAGTGTCAATTTCATAGAATAAATTTTGATGCATTATTTTCATAATTGGGTATTTGATCTAATTTTAGTGAATTTGATAATTGTATATTGGTGATTTATAATTATATTTAGTTGCATAGATTTTTGTATGTGAGTATGCATGGTATATTTTTTCATTTGTATATTTTTATATACGTATGAATGTATTGGATGTATGTTTTTTCATGTATATATGTAGATTTTTGTAAAATTATATATGTATACAACTTTGTTCTATGTTGGTTCACATATATATATATATATATATGTATATGCATATATATGTGTTGGTTCATATATACATTATGCATATACGTATACATATATTCTCTCTCTCTCTCTCTATATATATATATATATATATATCAGCATATCTGTATATATATACATACATATGCATATAAGTATAATTATTTTTATATGAAAAAATAGTCTCAAATATACCTAAACTTTGACGAAATCTGCTGTAACACACCCAAACTTTGTGGAGGTCCTATGACTCCCCCCCCCCCCCCCCCCCGAACTATTTATTAATTTATTTTAGTGACATTTATAAGTTAATAAAAAAAATAAATTAAAAAATGCTATTTTTTTTAATTTCTTTTTAGTGCAAATAAATGTAAATAAAGTACGTTAATAAATAGTCAAGGGCAGTCATAGGACTCCCGCAAATTTCTAGGGGGGTCATAGGGACCCCGCAAAGTTCAGACGTGTTACAATAAATTTAATCAAAGTTTAGGTATATTTGAGAGCATTTTTTCTTTTTTCTATACATACACAGATTTTTATACATTGTGTATCACATATTAGAATGAGTATCAACACATTAGGATCCTAATATACATATGTCGATCATTTAATTGTACATGTATAATATTATACATTTATATAATATAGTGTTGATATACATATGTATATGTTTATTTAATACATAGTTGATATGGATATGTATATATTATACAAATATGTTCGTCTCATATGTACTTATTTATTCGTTTAGTTATATATGTATAGTATTATACGTTTATACAATCTTCCCCTATATAAGCTAGACACTCTTATATGGGAATTAATAGTCCACTGATATTTTTTTTCGCGTATATATTTTCAAAGCTACAGATATAATATCAACACGGGAAACAAAAACTTTACATAAAGGCAAAGACCCACAACCTTAATTACACAGATACGTAATTCAGATTAAAACAAACGTTGACAAGAAACTTTCAACAAACAATAGTTGATCTGCACTTGTTTAACCAGATATGTATCAGTCTCCTCCACCTAAGGTTCTTCTTCTCGTTTTTGGGAACAATTATAGTGAGCACCTCATTCATCGGCAACCTAAATCTCCTTAGAAACTTTCCTTAATTTCCCTTGTTTTTGTATTCATCGTCAGCCTAAATCTCCTTAAAAACTTGCCACTGCTCCTTTCCATGCAGTGCCACTGATTATTCTTCTCCTCTTGATCTCTGCTCCTCTCACCGCTTATTTGTAAAATCCTTCTTTCTCAACTGCAACTTTCACTTTCTCTTTCTTGATTCCCAGAACGTTCACTTTGAAGATATGTATTTCTGGTTTTTATCAATCTATTCTTGTATTTGCAAAAATAGAAGTTTCACGAGCAGAAGAAGGGGTGTTGGCAATTGTTCTTGAAATTGAAAAGTCCTAGAATTGATTCCATACGTCAAGGAAAAATAGATCGAAGGTGTTGCTCTTGCGACCACAAAAGAAGGTGGGAATCAAAGACATTTTTGAGACTTTGTTGTTTGAAGAAAACAAAGGATGAATTATACTTCTTGCATGTTTTTTTTATTGTAGTGTTTGATTTGTTGTGATGAGCTAGAGCAGATATCGTGATCTTTTTAAGTTATGAATCGAGTGTAATCTAGGATGTTCTCAAGAGAACTTAATGATATTTCAAAAAAAAATTATCTAGTTCGAGGCCGATCTTAGATGTTCTTCCGTTAATTTTTATTTTTAATGGGAACAATAAGAGACTTTTAAAATTTTTGAGAGAATCTTTTTGAAGAGGGTTAGTGCTTTTTTTGTTTGTTTGTGAAGTTAGCGTTGTTAGTTTATTTTGCAAATTGTACAAGTTTATATGCATTTATGAATTGTGTTTATTATATTGTTATTGATTCTAAGCCGGGGGTCTATCGAAAACAGCCTCTCTACTTCACCTGGGGTAGTGGTATGGACTGCGTACACTCTACCCTCCCCAGACCCCACTATGTGGGAATACACTGGGTATGTTGATGTTTTTTTTTTTTTTTGTTGTTGTTGTTGAAGTCATAGTTTTAATAGCATAAAGAAGGCAAAGTAACTTGTCCATCTTGATTTCGGTAGTCAGTTGAAAACTTCTAATTATTTTATTAATACATTTTAATATCTCAATTTTAATTTTATTTGATTTTATTGTGTTTAACTTTTAAGAGTTCAATTAACAATGTAGTGAGTGGTGGGGATATCCATTGAATGATCACCCGAAATTGCATCTTCAATCGAATCATCTTGTCCATTGTCGAGTGTGTTGGTGGTGGTACTAGAGACCTAACGGCTATATTTATCCTCAATATAGGTCTAGAGCTATCGGCAACAACATCCCACATGTGCAAGGACACATGCCGATCATTCCTTGTGAATGTGGGATGCATTTCTTTCCTCCCATTCATTAAATAGCAAAAGACAACGTCAATTGACTCGTAAACTAATTCCCCACTCTCTCTTCTAATCATATCATCGCATGAATCATTACGACGCAACGAAATAGGAACTATTGCCTTACTAAATAATTTTCAATTGCAATATCTAGGAGTCTCCTCCCATATAATCACGATTAATAATAACAACTTCCGCTATTGTCATTATAGACCACATTGATCGATCATAGATTATGGTATCGATCTATAATGTGTCGATGACTGATTGATGACGGATAAGAAATCTGTATGAAAACATGAATGAACGAAATCGGGATTTTATCGATGCTCTCTTAGCTTTGGAATGGAGATATATATTTTTAGGACTTCTAGCTATATTGAAATCTACATACTAATGCGTTATTAAGTAGATTTTGAAAGCTTCTCAAGCTTGTAGCAATGATGGAAAAATGTTTTTTGCAAATATTTGGAAGAAGATGGGATAAAAATGGAAGCAATGAGCACCAATTGAGATTTCCAGTTCCGAGGAGGAAAATTTTGCCGGAATCGGAGAAAGTAGGTGAAAAAGCAAACTTTTTTTGGTGGCTTTTTGGACATGTTTTTCTTTGTTATTTTCTAACTATGGAAATGGGGGGGGGGATTAGATATTTGTTGAATGAGATGAGAGACTAAAGTGTAATATAGACTTGTATGCTAGGTTTGGATGATTTTTAGAACTTAAATGGATGATATCATAAATGTGTCTATTTCAAACTTGCGTTTAAATATTACATTATGATTCAAAAGTGGGTATTGAGTAGGAAGACCAAACTATCATGGTCACATCACCTTATTCTTCCCTTTGGAAGTTAATGTTTACTGATCTTTGCTTTGGCAGCTAGAGAGGGTGGTAGGGTTTAGAGATTCCAAAGCACTGTCGTTTGCATGTTGTACTTCTTCAATAACTATTAACTGGAGATATATGAAATTCCTTCACCCTTAATCAGAAATCTCAAAGTCAAGTCTTGAGAAAGTATAGATCTCTTATATGAAGAGGGTCTTACGCGATGTAAATCCTAATTACTGAGTTTCGAATACTAAATAATTATTACCAAATCAACCAATATTTGATAGCTTCAATATTTAACTTTAACAAGAAATTCTGAGACTTTGACGATGGATCTTCTTTTTCTCATGACCATTGGATCCAACTATAAGAAGAAAATATTTACCAACATGAATATCAAGAAATAGAACATCAAAAAGGCTTAAACAATTCTTCTATCTATTTTGTACCTGGTGACACATTCAAGATAGAATGCTGAAGCATATTATATCGCGAAACAGTAAAACTTGATACAAGTTTCTCATTGTATATATTTCATGTATATCACAAAACATAAAAACCTACTACAGGTTTCTCACAATATATATTCCAGCATGCTATTTACGATATTTTCTAATAAACTTAATAGGTTTAACACCTTAGCTTGCAACAACAAATAACTTACAACAGTTTATATGTAAGAAAAACACGATATTAAGCTAATTCCTTTATTGCAGCCAACTCATACATAGGGATTGATGAATCAAAAATTCTGCTCGTAAAAACTTATCAACTGCCAAAACACACACACAAAAAAAGTATTTCCATTAAGAGTCATTTAAGTAAAACAGGAGGAAATACTTTTGAAACTAGAGTAAGAACTTAGAAGTATATCAACATATTCGTCAAATAAAACCATAACTACAAAACAGAATGATACAATGTTTATTTAAACAAATTACATGTTCATGTATTAATCTGAAGTGATAATCCAAAACAATTACTGAGTATATAATTAGAAAAGTACAATGAGGAAAAGATTAAGGTTTAACAATTCAGAATATCAGGCACTATCAATGTACGCAGTGTGGTACTACTTCTAAACTATTACTAGATAAGGTTATTGTGATTTAGAAACTAAATGTTGAATGTATCCATATTTATGTGAAACTGAGAAATGACTATTATTAATGCATATGAAAATGTAAGATATTTGAGCTTTTTGGTGATGCAAGAATCAATAAAAGAGAAAAGAGAAACAATTACCAGGAATGGATTATTTATCTTCAGAAACTTGTTGGTCACCAGTGTTTCTTTCCCGACCAGTAGGCAACCATTAAGAAAGGCTAAAATGTGAACTAAAAAACTAATATATGAATTAATAAAGCATCATCAAACTAAAAAGTTAGAATTTAATTATCTAGCAATATCTGTACGAAATTTGGTCAAGCCACCAATAGTATGAGGCAAGTTGTGACCATGAACAAAACTGTCAAGTTCAAGCTCCCTCCATTAAGAAAAGAGATCAAAGCAGAAACAAAAGGAAGCAATCACACTGGTTATACTTCATAGCATCTTATACACATTAAATTACTGTTATGGAAAAATAGGTGACACAACTTCAAGAAAAAAATCAATGAAAACAAACAATTACCACTTAAAATATGATGTAAAAGGAACAATAGAATTACGAGACTTGAAATTGATTTGAAAATCTGAGAACTTTTCGCTTATTCTGACAATAACAAAGTTTTTGTTTGATGAATTAAGGGATATCATTTGCCATGGGTCTATCGGAAACTACCTCTCTACTTCTCTATACTTTACCCTCTTCAGACTCCACTTTGTGGGAATACATTGATATGTTGTTGTAAGGGGTATCATTAAAAAGGTATCAAGAAGATGCATTTCTTACAACTTGCAAGAGTTAGGGAACTAGGTTTGATAGAAATGAAATTATTTTAACTTATAAATAAATAAATAGAAAGTTGAGAGATTGCACATTCTGTTTATCACAAAAACACAACACACATAGAAATAGAAATATAGCTTTTAATTCACAAACCTCTTGGCAAGAAAGGTCACTATAACATCTTTATTATCGTTGAATAAAGTTAATGCATAGCCAACAGGCTTGATAAGTTCTTTAATGGTATAAACATCTTTGAAATCTGCAGTAGCTGAATCCGGCTCACACTTGTCAGGGCTACAGCTGCCGGCGGAGCTAGCAGCGCCCAATGGAGCGCTCAAGTTTTTTCTTTTCACTCCATTATCTCTCTAAGATTTTCATTTCTTTCTTGTCTCTTTCTAAGGTTATATATACTTTATTTTTGAATTTGTCTGACCTGTCTTTTTCATGTGGTACACTTGACCTACAAAATTAAAGATATATTAATAACTAGAGATATTTTAATAAATTTAATTCTTTAATTTAAACTTATACTCTCTTTAGCTCAAAATAAATAAATTTTTGAGCTATTTTGTAATATCTAACATAAGTAAATTATTTATTTTTTAAGAGATATATTGAGAATTTCTTTCAATTACTTTATACTTTTTAGGTTATGAGTTTCAAGAGATTTAATTGACTTTATTTTTGATGTTACTGAAATTTCAGGAGTAGTTTAATAATATTTAAAAGGATAATCATGGAAAATAAAGTGCTATGTATTTCCTAATTTCTTTTCTTTAATAGGTTTACACTGAGCCAAAAATTGATTTATTTTATACTAGAGAGTGTAAGATTTTAAATTTTCTTAAATTCTGTGCCAAGTGTTTAAGTCACAAAATTAAATATATTTTGATACATTTAATATATTTTAATTAGGGCAACACAATTTTTTTCTCAAACTTCGTGTCAAGTCACATTTAACCCATAAAATTAAAGATGCAGTATTTTGATACAATTAACATATTTTAATTTAAGACTATAAATTTTTTTGTAATATCTAAAATAATTAAATTATTCATTTTTCAAGAGACATATTGATAATTTCTTTCAATTTTACGTTATACTTTCTAGGTTATGAGTTTTAAGAGACTTAATTGACTTTATTTTAATGTTGCTGAAATTTCAGTAGTAGTTTGATAATATCTGAAAAGATAAACATGGAAAGTAAGGTATAATTTATGTCCTAGTTTCTTTTCTCGAATAGGTATGCATTGAGCAGATAATTCATTTATTTTGAACTAAATAGAGTAAGATTCTAAATTTTCTTAAATTTTGTGTCAAGTCACGTTTAACTCACAAAATTAAAGATATTTTGATCCATTTAATATATTTTAATTTTAGTTCATCTATTTTTTTATATTCTCAAACTCCGTGTCAAGTCACATTTAACACACAAAATTAAAGATGCCGTATTTTGATACAATAAACATACTTTAATTTAAGATGATAAGATAATATATTTTCTTAAATTTCATGACAAATCATGTTTAACTCATAAAATTGAAGATACTTTGATATATTCAATATACTTTAATTAATAACATACAATACTTCATTTTCTTAAACTCTATGTCAAGTCAAAACGAGTCAATCAATTCGAAACTAAGGAAGTGGAAGAATATATTTCATTGTGCTTTGTATTTGATTGAGAAAGTGTCATAAATAACTATAGTTTAGAATAAAATTATGAATGTAGTTATTTCTCAAGTACTTAATAAAGATAATTGCATTTATTCTATGCGGTGAATATCAGTTGTACCAGTAAAAAGAAAAAATATTTAAGCGGAGAATATTAATAGTATTATACGAGTATCAATTAACACTCGAGACATTTATTTTGTCGCATTGTTAGTATGTATGTGTATATTTATATATATATATGTGTGTTATGCAATTGATATAAAACCTAAATGTAATAAATTTCATAATTTTTTGAAACTGTAGCTATATATGGTAACTTTTGTCTAAATATTTGTTACATCGCCTTTGATGTAAATTTATGATTATTTATTTAAGTGAATTTTTCGATCATGCGTTGAGTTTGCTAGTTTTAATAAGACTAAGATAAATCCAATTACTTACTATTTAAAGCGTTTAACCAAATTAAGCACGTTCTTGCCCATTTTATTCATTATATTTATATCAAACGCATCTAAAATATCATTAACCTTGTATACATCTATTAATACGATGAACGTGGTTAAGTTTAGCTAATCAATCCACTTATTTCAATACTTTTCAAACTGTAGAATAGTTTTATATTATTTTGCTACTTTTTTTTTACATGTCATCATTGAGCACATTAAGCTATATTTTTTCTGGATTAATATTTTGGCTTATACTTACCAACGTTCAAATATAATGCGATGTATTATTTATTTAAATGCTTTTATCTTAATTTCTGCAAAAAGTATTAGGTTTCCCCATTATTAATTATTTAAGAAAATAACTGGAAAGGAGAAACAGAAAAAAAAAACCAAGGAAAATTACATATTTTGTTAAATTATGTCTCTTATATTGTAATTTTGGTTTAAGTATTTGTCACATCGAATTTGAGTAAATTTATGATTAAAAATTTAAGGAAATTTTTTGATTACATTAAATTTGCTGGATTCAATAAGAATAAAAGTAAATTCAATTACTTATTTATAGTGTTTAGCCAAATTAAACATGTTCTTGCCCAATCTTTTCATATTTATATTGAACATATCTAAAATATCATCATTCTTAAATGCATCTATTAGAACGCTTTATTTGGGCAAGTTTAGTTCACTAATTTTCTTATTTCAACACTTTGCTAAGTCTAGTACAATTTTACATAATTTTTATATTTATTTGCTATCATTGAGTACATCAAGTTATATTTCTTCTTGACTAATATTTTGGCTTATAATTACCAATATTCATGTACAATGCGCTAGCTATTTATTTAAACATTTTTCTCTTAATAATTCTAAAAAACATTAGGGTTCCCAATTATTTATTATTTAAGAAAATAATTGTCACGATCCGAACCAGAGTCTAGTCGTGAAGGGTATCTCAAGCCCACTGTAGACTCGAGACCACCCCTTTAGCCATACCTCAAGAGAAATTAAGATAATTAACAACGGAAGACAACCAATCAATTAGAAGAATAATAGATAATCCAAAAGAGAAGTTCTAAGAATCCAAAACACATAACCAACCCACACTTATCCATAAAAGCCTCTAAAACAAAAATACTAAATTAGGTCGGGGCATGCCCCCGATCATGATAATAGAACTCTTCAATTCCTAATGTTAGGAAAGAAAACCCAATGAAATGACGAAGATTTTCGAAGGATGGAAGCTCACTACTTCACAACAACTCAATAGACAACCATACCACCTAATGCTGCACAGGGGTAATAGAGATGTCTTCGGACCCTACATCATGAAATGATGCAGCGTCCTAGAACGGTCAGTTGAATAAGCACTGACATGTAACTCAGGAAAGAGGATAAAATAATGCCATTTACCAAACCAAAACCAAACTCCATGTACATGTTCACATACATACATACATACATACGTGTATATATATATATATTAACTTGGACTGTGTAGCTCTATCTGTCCCAAGGGCACCCATGGGCAATATGGGTTCAGCTCCCCCTGCTGAAAGGGCCCTAGTGCATGTTAGCTGTACGAATCGAGAAAATCCAAGGAAGGGACAAAGCCACCAAGGCTTCAACCATTCAAAATCAGTATATATAATGTGTGAATCAAGCACATGGTAATATAGGACCCCAGCTGGCAAATGTGATTTCCAGTATTGGTCTCTCCGGGACCTCCACATTCACGGAGAGCTAAACAACTTCCTTCAAGCTCAAATTAAAATATTTGCACATAAACCCATCGGTTAAACCAAGGAGTCATTTATTAAGGCATTTACCATTATGATATCGTCATACTAATTATGCTTGCAAGCTTGTATAATTATGCCCATCTAAAACCAATTAACCAATTTGACTCCCAGATTCTAATTTAAAATAGAACCATAACCACCTCACCTTACGACTCGTGGTGTCTTAGTCGTGACCAAAATAGTAACTTAGAACATCCTTACTGGCGGGACTATGAGTCCCACCCTAAGACTCGTAATGAGTGACTGTGACTCATCACCTTAGTCTTAGTCCTGGAAGTAAGCACAACTCAGAGAAAAACTCAGAGTCTAGAAGTTGGGGTATTACATTATGCCCTTCTTAGGATCATCGTCACCAAATGATGAGTTAGGGGACCCATTAGCATGATAATAAGAAAGAATGCAACCGTAAAACCTTGAACAATATCCGAAAAGCGATAAGATCAAAAGGGAACCCCTACCTCAAATATTTTCATCCAACGCGGGGAAAAAAAATGGGTATTTAGCCTTCATTTCTTCCTCAATTTCCCATGTAGATTTTTTTACCTTTTGATTCCTCCAAAACACCTTTACAGAAGCCACATCCTTAGTCCTCAATCTACGAACTTGCCTATCCAATATCTCAACTGGGACTTCCTTATAAGACAAGAAATTCATAACACCCATATTCTCAACAGACATAATCAAAGAAGGATCACCCACACATTTTTCAATATTGACACTTGGAAGGATGAGTAGAAGACAGACTCACGGTAAATCCAACTTATAAGCAATATTTCTAATTCTTCTCAAAATCTGATATAGACCGACATAACGGAGACTGAGAATCCTCTTTTTTCCAAAACCTCATCACTCCTTTCATAGGAGAAACTTTAAAAAATACCTAATCACCCACTTCAAACTCTATCTCCCTTCGCCTCACATTTACATAGGTCTTTTGGCGACTATGAGCAGTCTTAAGTCTTTCTCTAATCACTTTTACCTTCTTCATGGACTGATGAGCCAAGTCAGGACCAAAAAACCTAGTCTCACCAACCTCAAACCACCTTATAAGTGACATACATCTCCTACCATAAAGAGCATCAAAAGGAGTTATTCCAATGCTAGAGTGATAACTATTGTTATAAGCAAAATCAATAAGAGACAAATGGTTAACCCAACTGCCACCAAAATCAATGACACAGGCCCTTAGCATATCCCCCAAGGTCTAAATAGTCCATTCTACTTAACCATACATTTGAGGGTGGAATGCGGTGCTAAGGTTCACTAGCATACCCAAACCATTCTGAAATAAATGCCATAAGTGGGATGAGAACTACATACCTCCATATGAAATAATGGACACTATCACTCCATGCAATATAACTATATCCTCAATAAATAACTTAGGATAATCCTCTCCCGAGTAGGTAGTTCTCACAGGCAAGAAGTGAGCAGACTTAGTCATCCTATCCATAATGACCCAAATAAAATTATACTTACTATGAGATCATGGAAGATCGGTAACAAAATCCATGTTGATCATCTCCCACTTCCATCCGAGCAACTCTACCTCTTGAGACATACCACCAAGCCTCGAGTGCTCAAATTTAACTTTCTGGCAAACCACACACTTAGCCACAAAATCCACCACTGTAACGCTCCGAGAGTATACCTTGGATGCGACACGGTGCTTACAGCCCCGAAGGACCACAAGCTAACCCATGAGCTAGCACCTGCTATGAGCACTGAATAATATAATAAAGATATATGCAGAACTTAACTGAAAATGCCATAAGGCTTTGACAACTGAAAATCAATATTGAATCATAGTTTTAAAATATCTGAAACATACTTTTAATACTGATAAAAAACTAATAATAACGACTGAAAACTGAATATCTGTCTGTAGTAGTCTGAACGCCTCTAAATTGTCTGACTGTGGAGTTGATGGGACAAGCCCCCAACTAACTCTGACTGACTAAATAAATGAACTACTGGTATAACTGAATATGAGATAACTCTTCCTATAGGAATGAGGACTCACTCTTGCTGCTGCTGATGCACTAGAAGGTCTAAGTACGGTTAGGAGCCTGTGCATTCGAACCTATGATATAAGACATCATTGCACAAGAAATAAGTATGCGATCAGTACTTTGAATGTACTAGTACATTAGATGAGGTTAGGCTGAAATGCATGGGTTTATGTGCATAAAGTAAAGACTGACTGAAATAGCCTGAGATAACTGAATATGAATGTGTGAAAACTGTAAAATCTGAGAATGCATGACCAAGCATAAAACATGTTCCGATATAGTCTGTAAAATTGAAATATTGAAATTTGATAATTGAATAACTGATATCTGTATGCTATGGTCAAACAAACCTAAACTGAATTATACTGAATACTAAACTGAGATTGTGGGAGGTATCATCTAACTGACATGCCTCATTCTAAGTTGATTGGGGTCCAACCTGTGACCCCAATTTGAAGGGTGTCCATGCCGTGCCATGGGTACTACGAATGGCTGTGTGGATCCACTAACTGAGGTCCCAAAGGACCAGGGTGTCAAGTATAAACTGACAGGTGACCCCTGAGAGGTAGTCAAGCCTAAACTGTCGGATGAATCCTCATATCCTATGCTGGATATGTAGTTATGGAATACAGGAACTGCTAATAACGACTCTGCCTAACTCATGGGGAAGCCGTCATCCCTGTGTTCACTCGGTGCTAAGTTATACCCCCAACTGAAAGACACTGAATACTGGGCTGAACTAAGTTTAACTGTTTATGATGACTGACTAAACTGAAAATACTCATAACTGTCTAGAACCATTCTATAGATACTGATGACTAGGTAAGCAGTTAGATTTTGGGTATTCAAAACCCCCAGGACTCGATAGCAATAACAACAAGACCGTACTAAAACCTTAAGGACATGATAAGTAGTCATTATTCAAAACTCATTCCTTTGGGCATTTCATCAAACACTTGTAATTCATGGTTTAAACTTGAGAATAGTTGTTAAACATGTAGTATTATCATAATTTCGATACTAAATCACAATTTAAGGTACAAACCAACAAGTAAGCATCATTTAAACATGTAGGGTTTAACTTCATCAGTAATTTATGTGTAAACCTAATATAAAATCAAAATTCATGGGAATTCATGGTTAAAATTCATGATAACATGTAAAAATCATTTCTTTAAACTTGAAATTGGGTTTTTGGACTCCATGGGTGAAAAAGGCCCATGGATGAACATCTAACATACCTCTCAGGATTAAATCATAAAGAATATCACAAGATTAAATGTTCTTGGCTTAGAAGACACCAATTCTTGATCTTTCTTGGATGGAAAGAAGGTTTAGCTTGATGAACAATAAGAGAGTTTAGGGTTTCTTGTTGAATGAAATTAGGGAATGTGCACAAAATATGCCCTTTCAGCTGTTTAATCCCGTGTTTTCATGATTTGGGGTAGTGGAAAAAATACCAAAATGCCCTTCTATAATTTAGATTCGCAACTGAAACTCGATTTTGTGCCTTATTGTGATGCGCCAATCGTGACACTGCTATAGCCACCGCGATGCGGTAAACTACTGGAATGGAAACCCAAACACGATCCAATCCTCATCCAAAAAATTTGAAACTTCCCTGAGACATGATACTTACACCCTTGAACATAAATTAACTTAAAAATCTATGTCTCGATATCAGGAAGGTCAATTTAAAAATCATCGAAGTTGAGAGGCCAAAAATAAGACTAAGTCCCCAATACTTAGCTAAATTTTCAAGTTCTAAGCCTCATATACATGGACTATGAGCTGGACTGAACTTAGAAAGTATAGGGTATTACAACCATAACCCTCTTCATGTATTCCACTAGTAGTTTTCTTTCAAGTTATGATACATCTTAATCGAACCTGGATGACCAGTATAATGAGACTCCTGAGCCTCAGTCCAAATCCTTCCACGCAACCCATCAACCTTAAGAACATACAATCAGCCTTGATACCTTAAGACGAAATCACCACTAATCTCGAAAGCTATAAGTTTCTGTTGACCCACACCATTCTTAATCCGTGTAAGTATAAGATCCAAAACCTGCTTCTCCTTCACCTCAGTACAAAGAGATGACTTAAACACCTCTTGAACATTCACTCCTCCATCCTCAAGTTCTAGGAGACGAACTCCCAAGTTAGTTAATCAGTGAATATCCTTCACCAATCCCCTCTTATCCTCATCAAAATAAGATAAGCTTCCCATAGATAGTCTGCTAAGAGAATTAACAACCATATTATCTTTTCCTGGATGTTAGTGGAGACTCATATTGTAATCCTTGAGTAGCTCAAGCCACCGCCTCTGCCTGAGATTCAACTCTTTTTGAGTAAACACATACTGCAAGCTCTTATGATTAGAATAGAAATCCACATGCACCCTATACAAATAATGATGCCAGATTTCAAAGCAAATACCACAACTGCCTACTCTAGGTAGTAAGTCAGATAATTCCTCTCATGAACCTTAAACTGCCTTGAAGAATAAGACAAAACCTTACCATGCCATATCAACACATAACCTAGTTCTACACGGGACACATCACAATATACAACAAACCTTTTAGTACCCTCGGGTAGGGTCAACATCAGAGCAGAAGTCAATATAACCTTCATCTTCACAAAACTTTCTTCGTAAACATCAAATGACATAAACTTAACCTTTTTCTGGGTTAACATCATCAACAGAGCAACAATAGAAGAGAAACTCTCCACAAACCTCATATAATACCTAGCTAAGACCAAAAATCTTCAAAGATCGGTTGGAACCATGGGTCTAGGCCACCTCTTAACCGCCTCAACTTTCTGTGGATCCACCTTGGTCCCCTCACTGAAAATAACATGCCCATAAAAAGTCACATTATTTAACCAGAACTCACGCTTAGAAAATTTAGCATACAACCTCCATTCCTTAAGAGTCTACAACACAATTGAAAGTGATTGGCATGATCCTCCCCACTCTTAGAATAAACTAAGATGTCATTAATGAAAAAATAACAAACAAATCTAGAAACTGCCTAAACACCCAATTCATGAGATCCATAAAAGAAACTGGTGCATTAGTCAAGCCAAATGACATGACCAAAAACTCATAGTGACCATATCGAGTATGAAAAATAGTCTTGGAAATATCAACCTTCCTAATTTTCAAGTGATGATAGCCTAAACAGAGGTCGATATTAGAAAAACACCGAGCACCCTGAAGCTGGTCGAAATGATCATCAATCCTAGAAAGAGGATACTTATTTTACACTGTAACCTTATTCAGCTACTGATAATTTATACACATCCAAAGAGACCTATCTTTTTTCTACATGAAAAGCACAGAAGTACCCCATAGAGAAACACTATGGCGAATGAAACCCTTATTAAGTAGATCCTTCAACTGCTCCTTTATCTTTGCCTGAGATATTCTATAAGGAGGAATAGAAATACTATAGGTATTCGATAGAAGGTCAATCCCAAAATTTATCTCTCTATCGAAAGAAATTCTAGGAAGATCATCAAGAAACCCTTGAGGAAACTTATTAACCAATAGGATCGATTGTAAAGAGGGACCATCAGAACTAGAATCATTGACCCTAACTAAATGATACAAACACCTTTTAGAAATTAACCTCCGAGATCTAAGATAGGAAATAAACCTCCCTTTAGGTACTAAGTAAATCCCTTACCATTCAATTATCGGCTCATAAGGGAAATAAAAACTGACCTTTTGGGGTCCTATAATCTAGAGAAGCAATCAAGCCAATCCATCCCCAAGATAAAATCGAAGTATACCATATAAAGTTCTACCAAATCCACTAAAGTCTCCCTATGGAAGATGGACACCACAAAACCCCTATAGACCTTTCTAGCAACAAGAGAATCACCCATCGAGATAGACAAAAAGAAGGGATTAGAAATATTTTCGGGACCAAAACCAAAATGAACAGCCAAATAAGGTGTCACATAGGAAAGGGTAGAACCCGGATGAAGCAAATAGTACACATTGCGAGAAAAGATCTATAATATACTAGTGACAACATTTGAAGATGCCTCAGATTCTTGATGAGTAGCAAGATCATAGAGATGATTTCGTCCAGTGTCGGTACCTGAAGTAACATTCTTTGGTGCATGAGCCAAAGAAGTAGCAACCAGGACCTTATTAACCCTAGTGGTTACCTTAGCTGATGGACAGTTCCTCTTCATATGACCAAGCTGACCATAGTTGAAACATAAATTCCTCCCCTCATCACAATAACCATGGTGAAACTGTCTACAAAAGAAAAAAAGAGGATATGGTGGGGCCGACTGAGCTCTACTAGCCTGAGACTAGGCACCCTATGCCTTAGGACCACTTTTAGACTATAAACAAAGGTCACCAAATGACTAAGGATATGGAGCACTAGCCATCGAATATGAATTAGAACTTCTCCAATTCTTCTTCTTTGTCTACTATCCCCCATCTCTCCCACTATTCTGCTAATTTGAGCCTTGTTCTAAATACTTAAACTTCCTTTTCTACCTCTTTCCCATTTCCACCTACTTCATCCTTTTATTTTCAACCTGCCGCATGTACACCACCAACCTAGAGATGTCCATATCACAGTTTAGCGTCACAACCTTACACTCAAATACCAAATCCCGAGACAAACCAGAGGTAAACTTTCTCATTCTAACCCTCATGCTTCACACTAACTCCATAGCATAACAAGGGAACTGATGGAACTTTAGTGTATACTCATTCACACTCATTTTTTGTTGTTTCAAGTTTATAAACTCTTCAGCCTTAGCCTTCCTCAACTCCTGAGGGTAGAAACAATCAAGAAAGGCACCTAAAAACTCATCCCACATCACTGGCTCAGTTTCCTCACCTCTTAGTAGTTTCCATTCTTCTTACCAATGATATGCCATATTTTTCAACTGATATGCACCAGACTCTACACCCTCATAATCGGTAGCATGCATCACCGTAAAAATTTTCTCCACCTCATCAATAAACCCTTAAGGATCCTCCTAGACCTTAGAGCCTGTAACGGTTGGGGTATTCAACCTCATAAATTTCCAACCAGGGTGACCTCAGATGAACCCACCATAGAACCAACAAGATGAGACTGACGAGACTGAGATGCCACCAATTGATTAAGCAGTTAAATAAACTGATAAAACTGTGCATTAGAGATATCTACCTGGGTTGACAGAGCATGGGTGTCTCCAGCCGAAGAAAGACTAGTGGGGACCAGTGAAACCCAAGAGAAATGGTACAATCAGGACCTGAAACCCTAGATCGGGTCTACACTCCATGAGTAGAGATTTTAAAATGATTAAACTGGACTATATAGCTCTATCTGTCCTAAGGGAACCTATGGGATATATGGGTTAAGCTCTCCCTGCTTAAAGAACTTAGTGCCTGTTAGCCGAATAAACTGAGAAAATCTGAGGAAGGGCTAAAGACACCGAGGCTTCAACCATTCCAAATAAATATATATAATGTGTAAAAAATGCACACGGTCATATAGACTGCCACACCGACAAACGTGATTTCCAGTATTGGTACCCATGGGACCTCTACCTTCTTTAAGAGCTACACAACCTCCTTTAAACCCAAATTAAAATATTTGCACATAAACTCATCCATTAAACCAAAGAGTCATTTATTAAGGCATTTACCATTATGGTATTGTCATACCAATTATGCTTGGAAACTTGAATAATTATTTCAATCCAAAACCAATTAACCAATTTGACTCCCAGGTTCCAATTTAAAAAAAACCATGGCCACTAATACCTTTTTAAAACCATTTATATCTATTTAGACATTAATGTAATGCAATAGTTTCAAAAGTGGGTTAAATCATACATGTATCCATGTTACAAAACTAATTTCACTAAGTAGGTTGAGATTAATGTCCATTCCAAACCAAAATTCATCAAATTGGGGGAATTCACGCCCCCATCCCATCCACCATACCAATGCACTCAATTAGTTTAAATTACTATAAGGTAAAGTATAAATAACATGTTCAAAACCAAGGAAAAATATTCCTTGAGATAACCATTCCAATATCTCAACACAAAATTCAAATCCATCAATGTACACATTAACAGGCTTATGGCTGCAAGTTTGCAGTTTGATGTCATGGGGACCGACATAGATCTCGTGGCTTATATTAATGCTGTTCCAGCTACATTGATATAAACTAATATTGACATAGAGGACCACTAATTTATTTTGGGTGTTTCAAACTCGAATCTCACGAATAAAGATTTGACCATTCTTTTGTCTGAAGTTATTATTGCAGGAAAAACATAGCCTGAACTTCAAGCCATTGAGGATAACTGGGTAGCACTAGCTGAGCTCAAGACATTTTCTCAATATGTCATTGATATAATCAAGAAAATGAACCTCTAGGAGCACGAGAAGCAAAGGAATTTAAACAAGCAAATAAATCATCAAGCTATGGAAAATGCCTTTCGCACGTCCAAGATAGGGAGATTGTTGAAAGACTTAGCCTTCCAATTCTTTTCTAGAACTGGGACTAGCCAAGAACTAGAGAAGGATTCTATAGGTTTAAGGGTTCAATATAGGCTGCAATTATTTGCGGTGGAATTTTGCAAACCACATTGATCTAGTCTGGATGGAGACTTTAAGTCCTGATATGGTGGAGTACACAAAATTTATTAATAAAGTGAAGTCTCTGAGGCTGGATTAATAGTTTAAATATATTATTCATGCTTAAATTAATAGTTTTTGGAATTGAATTGCTGTATTATAATGATAGTTGAATTGGGTGACATGGGTTTCACCAAAATTGATGAATTTTTGGCTTGGTAGTGGCATTAACCTCCACCCGCCTTGTAAACATGATTCTAAACATGGATCCTAACATGATTTAACTATTCTTTTGAACTCATTATGTTGCATTAAAGAATAAATGGATAATTTGATTTGGATGGCCTCGGTGGTCATGGTTTGGATTTTAAATGGATCTTGAGAGTTTATTTGGCTATATGGACTGGTTTGACGTAAATGGAATAGCTTATGAGCATATTTCGGGCATCTGTTGAGTTGTTGTGAAGTGATGAGCCTCCATTTTTTGAAAGGCCCTGCCATTTTATTATGTTTCTTATCATATATTAGGATTAATGGATTTCTTTTATCATAGGAAGGGGTATGTACCTACTTAGTTTGGTATTCTAAGTTTAGAGGTTTTCATGGATAGGATTGGGATATTATTGTTATTTCACTTAGATTCTTTAGAATTTTTTATGGCTTCATATTCCTTTTAGTGTCTTGGTTGGCTTGCACTATTTATTTTACTATGCTCTGAAGATTAGGAAAAAGTGGTGGTCTCCATCCCGTGGTGGGCTTGAGATACCCATTATGGTCAGGCCCTGGTTTGGGTCTTGACAAGCTTGGTATCAGAGCATGGTTCAGGGTTGCTGGGTGTCCATAAAGATGTGTCATGTAGAGTCCTCTTAATGGGTGTGTAGCGCGCCACACTTAGAAGGTTAGTTTACAAGGCATTTATAAATGTTTCCCTTTCTTGTGTTCTACTTCGGGCTATAGAGTTTAGTTATCTTGAAATTTCTCTAACCCTTGGCTTACTCGCATTTCAGATCCTATTTCTCTGAAGATTTGATGGTCATAAAAAATCTGCTGGAATATCTGTCCCACCTGGGGAAAGTGTAGAGGGAAATCACGCTAACCCTGGAGTACAGACTCGATCTAGGGTCCCTACTCTTGACTATATCCCTCTATCTGAGGTTACACCAATTCCTACTAGTCATCTTCTGGCTTCCCAAGATGGTGATACCCATGCTCAGTTGCCTCAGGGAGATATTTCAAATGGGAAGTATTATCAGTCGTTCACATGCTTGCCTAGATTATAGTATTATAGTCTTTTCGATCTGATCATGTAGGTCCAGTACTTAGTTCATTTAAAGTTATCTGGGTTAGCAAGTTTATGAGTTTTAATCCCCTAACCTTTACAGGGTCTAAGGTTGAGGAGGATCCTCAGGGGTTTATTGATGATATGGAGAAGATTTTTAGGGTGATGCATGCTACTGATCTAGAGGATATAGAGTTTTCTGCTTATCAGTTAAAGGGTATGGCTTACTAGTGATTTGAGAAGAGGGAAGGAATAAGGGGTGATGAGGCTGAGCCAACAGTGTGGGATAAGTTTTCAGGTGATTTTCTTGATCGCTTCTTTCCTCAGGAGTTGAGAATGGATATGGCCGAAGAGTTTGTGAACTTTAAAAAGGTTAAGATGAGTGTTAAGGAGTATGCATTAAAATTCCATCAGCTATCTCGTTATGCTTCAGAGTTGGTCTCCAATATGAGGTCTCAGATAAAAAAGTTTGATAATGGTTTGTCCCGTGATTTGATATTAGAATTAAGGCTGCTATGCTAAATAATGATATGTACATATCCAGGCTGGTGGTTTATATACAACAGGCGGAGGCTGAGAAAAAGAAGCAAGTAGAGATGGGGGAGAGGCAGAGTAAGAAGTTTAGGCATACAAAGTAGGATGCAAATCAGCAGAATTGTGGGAGAGATGGTAGGCAGTGGACTACGAAGAAGAATTGGGAATTTGTATTGGTTAGCTAGTGCTCCGTATCCTAAGCCTTTAGGTGATCGTCATTTTCAGGCTAGCAGTTGTCCTAAGGCACAAGGTGCATAGTCTCAGGCTAGTGGAGGTCAAATAACCCCCTCTTATCCCCTATGTCATTTTTGTGGATAGCTTCACCATGGATATTGTGAGGAGGAAAAGAATTTTTACTTTAATTATGGTCAGTCTGGTTATATGCAGTGAAATTATCCTATAACTTAAGTTGCCACTAGAAATAATAAGGTATGATTACCACTTATTTGGATCCTACACCTAATAGTGCCATATCAGGTATTGACAATAGCCGGAATCATCTAAATGCACTTGCTACTCGTCAGGAATCTAAGGCATCCCTAGACATTCTCACTGGTATGTTACAACTCTTCTCCGTAATGTTTATTGTTTGCTTGATCTAAGTTATACCCTATCTTATGTGACCTTTTATGTGTCTATACACTTTGGTTTTAGTCCTAAAGATATTTTTAACTTCTTTTTTATTTATACTCTGGTGGGTGAGTCTATTGTTGCTAGAAGAATCTATAGAGGTTGTGTGGTGTCCATTCTTCATATGGAGACATTGGTGGATTTGATAAAACTTGATATGGTGGATTTTGATGTTATATTAAGGATGGATTGGCTTCACTTGTGCTATGCTTCCCTGGATTGAAGGATCTAAAAAATTAGTTTTTATTTTCCTAATAAACCGATATTATAATGGGAGGGGATTTCTCTAGTACAAAAAGAGAGGTTAATTTCTTATCTTAGAGCTCAGAAAATGATATCCAAAGGGTGTTTATATCATTTAATTGGGGTTAAGAATTCTGACTCAGAGAGCCCCTCTTCGTAATCTGTCCTTGTGGTTAATGAATTTCCCAAATTTTTTCTTGATGATCTTCCTAGAGTTCCTCCTGATAGGGAAATAGATTTTGGGATTGACCTTTTATCAAATACCCTTCCTATTTTTATTCCTCTTTTTAGGATGGCCCCGGCTGAACTAAAATAACTAGAGAAGTAGTTAAAGGATCTTCTTGATAAGGGTTTCATCCATCCTAGTGTCTCCTCATGGGGTGATCCTGTACTTTTCATGTGTAAGAAGGAAGGGTCTCTTTGGATGTGTATAGATTATCATAGTTAAATAAGGCTATAGTGAAAAATAAGTGTACCCTTCCTAGGATTGATGACATTTTCGATCAGCATTAGGGTGCTAGATGTTTCTCTAAGATTAATCTCTGTTCGGGCTATCACCAATTGAAAATTAGTGAGGTTGATATTCCCAAGACTGCTTTTCAAACTCGGTATGGTCATTATGAGTTTTTTGGTTATGTCATTTGGGTTGGCTAATGCCCCAGTTGCTTTTTTATGGATCTTATGATTCGGGTATTTAGGTAGTTTCTGCATTAGTTTAGCATATTCTTCATTGATGACAATTGGGTTCATTTCAAGAGTGAGAAGGATCATGTTGCAAACCCTTAAGGTTCAGAAATTATACGTAAAATTTTCTAAGTGTGAGTTTTAACTTAGTGTTGTGACTTTTCTCAGGAATGTTGTTTCGAGTAAGGGGATCAAGGTGGATCCACACAAAGTTGAGGTAGTTAAGAAGTGGCCTAGATCCACGACTCCAACCGAAATTAGGTGCTTCTTTGACTTGGTTAGGTATTATAGGAAGTTTGTGGAAAGTTTCTCGTCGATTGCTGCTCCACTGACAAAGTTGAACCAAAAAAAGGTAAAGTTTTTATGGTTTGATGCTTTTGAGGGTTGTTTTGAGAAGTGCAAGGATAGGTTGACTTATGCTACAGTTTTGACCCTTCCCAAGGGTACTTTAGGGTTTATTGTGTGCTATGATGCGTATCGTGTGGGACTGGGATGTGTTTTGATGTAGCATGGTAAGGTTGTAGCCTATGCTTCTAGACAACTTAAGGTTCATGAGAGGAATTATCCAAATCACGATCTAGAGTGGGCGGTTGTGGTCTTTGCCTTAAAAATTTGGTGCTATTACTTAAATGGGGTACATGTGGATATTTATTCAGTCCATAAGAGGTTGCAGTATTGTTCACGGAGAAGGAATTAACTCTTTGGAAGAGACGGTGTCTCAAATTACTTAAGGACTACAACATGAGTTTGCACTACCATCTAGATAAAGCTAATGTTGTTGCTGATGATCTTAACAGGTTATCTATGAGAAGTCTGTCTTATGTTGAGGGAGAGAAAATATTACTGGTGAAGGATATTCACTGGCTGGATAATTTAGGAGTTGTCATTTTGTTGACTCTAAGGATGAAAGAGTAATAGTTCAAGAAGTGGTCAAATCGTCTCTTGGATCCCATACTCATGCAAATTAAGGATGATGTGGGTCAATAAAAGGTTATGGATTTTGAGATTGAGGGAAATGGCATCTTGAGATATCACGGAAGATTATGTATTCCTGATGTAGATGGGCTGGAGGAAAGGATATTGACCGAAGCTCATGAGTTCAGATATACATTTCATCCAGGTTCGACCAAAATGTATCATGACTTAAAGGAAATCTATAGGTGGAATAATATGAAGAGGGATGCGGTAAATTTTGTCACTAAGTATATGGTTTGTCAGTAAGTCAAGGTTGAGTATTTGAAGCCTGGTGGTACTTCGCAGGAGATAGAATTACACACGTAGAAGTGGGAGATGATTAATATGGATTTCGTTACGGGTATTCCGTAGTGTTAAAATCAGTATAATTCTATTTGGGTGATTATGGATAGAATGACTAAATCTGCTCACTTTTTTCCTGTGAAGAATAACTACTCAGGAGAATATTATGCCAAGTTGTTCATTCAGGAGATATTTAAGTTGTATGGAGCACCAGTGTCCATTATTTTACACTAAGGTGTTCTCTTCTTATTTTTGGTGTTCATTTCAAAAAGGTTTGGGCATTCAAGTGACCTTTAGCACCGCTTTCTACCCTCAAATGGATGGACAAGATGAGAACACTATTCATACTTTAGAAGATATACTAAGGGCCTACGTAATTGATTTTAAAGGTATTTGGGTTGATCACTTGCTTGTTATCTAGTTTTGTTATAACAACAATTATCATTCCAGCATTCAGATGGCTTCGTCCGAGGCTCTTTATAGTAGAAGGTGCAGGTCTCCTATTGGTTGATTTGAGGTAGGTGAGACTAGGTTGTTTGGTCCTGACTTGGTTCATCAAGACATGGAGAAGGTAAAGGTAATTATAGAAAGACTTAAGACTGCTAAAAGTCGCCAAAAGTCTTATGCAAAGTTGAGGAAAAAGGAGTTAGAGTTTGAAGCAAATGATTGAGTATTTATGAGGGTTTCTCCTATAAAAGGAGTTATGAGATTTGGGAAGAAGAGAAAGCTCAATCCCCATTACATTGGTCTATATCAGATTGTGAGGAGAATTAGGAATGTCGCTTATGAATTAGATTTACCAATAAGCTTGGCCTCAATTCATTTCATTTTCCATGTGTCTATGCTTAAGAAGTATGTGGGTGACCCATTTTTAATAGTGCCATTGAGGATGTTGGTGTTAATGATTTGCTGTCCTATGAGGAAGTCCCGGTTGAGATATTGGATAGGCAAGTTCAGAAGTTGAGAGCTAAGGAAATAACTTCAGTGAAGGTGTTTTGGTGGAATCAAAAGGTAGAAGAAGTTACACGGGAGTCATAAGAAGGTATGAAAGCCAAGTACTCATTTTTTTCTCATTGCTATATCTTGTTTTGATGATGACCAGCTGACAACAAGGGACCAGGTCCCCGGGTTTTCATGTATTCAGTAAAGCTGTTACTGTCCTGCATAGTTTTGTCTGTTAGTGTAACAAACTGCCCATATGAGCTTCTACCTATTAGGACACCTGTCCCAATCATATTTCTTCCCTTATCATTATCCAACTATAATTAGAAAAGAATGATCCCCAATTCACTAGTTTTTGCAATCTGATTGTTCAAGAGAGAAATTGGCAAAAACTCAAATATTGCTCAAGACCCAAGCTTTTGTGTGCTGAGAGATTGTGCGTTCTTAGGTAAAATCTTGGTCTGTAATTGAATTACTCATTTTATAAGAGTAATGCTTTTCTTGTGTTATTGAGAGTGCTTAGGTAAAGTTACCTGAGTTGATATTGGTTAGAGTTAATCAATATTGAGGTGAGTTCTTGGCAGAGTTGTCAAGGTAGGTTTGTAATAGAGTTATTGCAAACTGGTGGAGCTTAGAGTTAAGTTTTTGTTGAATCTATAATCAAGAGTTTTATTATAGTGGATTGCTGAGTTCTTATGAGGACAAGCTGTATTTTTCCTCCCTTGAGCAAGGAGGTTTCCACGTTAAATCTTTGTGTTCTTTAATTTGCAGCAAAGTTTTAGCTTCCTGCTGCCTTACTATTTTATCGCCTATGTCTACTCTAAGGGACCTAGTCCCTCATAGTGTGGTGCAATACCCCATGTTTCAATAATTGGTATCAAAGCAAGGACACTCTAAAAGGTTCATACCTAGAGTGATTTATTGATCATGGCTGCTCCACCTAATCTGAAAGAAGGGCAATCTACCACTAGACCACCCCGCTTTAATGGGCAGTTCTATGGGTGGTGAAAAACCAGAATGTATGACTTCATTATGGCTGAGGATAGTGAGATGATGGATGTAATACTTGATTGTACTCATGTCCCAGGGAGACAAATACTGGAAACCACGTTTGCCGATGTTGGGAGTCCATATGAGTATGTGTCTAACGCACATTATATTTTGGATGGCTATCACCTTGGTCTTTATCCTTTTCACGATTTCCTTGATACATGCAGATAACACGCACTGGGGGCCCTTTCGGTAGGGGGAGCCGGACCCATATAGCCCATGGGTGCCTTTAGGTTTGTACGATCTACATAGTTCAAACAAATATCTTAAACTTTCATGTTTCATGACCCTCATCCCTATCCCGGCATCCTATATATGTTTATATAAATGTTGTTTATGTGATTTTGATCCATTTATGATAAGTGCACTATTTTATCTCTTTTCCTTGAGTTACATGCCAGTCTTTCGCATGTCTGTACTTCTTCAACAATCATTAATTGGAGATGTTTGAAATTGTTTCACCCTTAATTAGAAATATCAAAGTCAAGTCATGTGAAAGTCTTAATCTCTTATAGAAAAAAGGTTTTACATGATGCAAATCCTAATCCACTTGAGTTTTGAATAGTAAATAATTACTATGACAAAGTTCCAAGGACTGTCCAGGGAGGCATCCCCTTTACTGCTGCTATGGGCAAAGGTATAATCATTTGGCCCTTTTAAGTTTTGCACAAATTTTACATAATTGCAAGAGTGACTGAGGAACATGTGAAATATGGTAATTGCAGGAGTGACTGAGGAGCAGTTTGAGCAAAAATGGACAAGGACTGGAACTGCAACCTTGGGTGATGAAAATATGGTGATTGCAAAGTCAAGGATGTAAAAAATACAAACAAAAAATTCTCTTGGAGCATGAAGATGAGTGGTGCTTTTGAACTATCTCAATTTTTAAGTTGTGAACTTCAAGTACAATATTTTTGGCATTATTTTGGCCTTCAAATTGCCTAGTAGTTATCATTTGCATCTTTATCTGTATTTGGACTTTTAAGTTGTACTAGAGTCTCCAGTTTCTGCTTAATGGGTTTCTTGATGCTTTTACTGCTTACTCAATTAAAGAAACTTTTAGTAGTTCAATTTTCATCAGAGAATTGTCTAAAGCTAATAGCTCTATTTAATTATTTGTGAGCTAATAATTCAGTGATACAAACCAAAGACCTTACCTCATTGGTCTCCACATACTAAACTCAATTGGCAAAGGTTGAGGTACTTAGGTCTTTAACTCTTTAAGTCACAAGTTTGAACCTAGTGCCAAGAGAACTAAGTCATCTATTACTTGAGTGGAGAATGTTAGAGGGACGGGCAGAGTTGGCTCCAGTCCAAAAGAAGTTATTGGTGAATACAAAAAAGACCTTACCTTACCTGATTGGATGCTAATCACCTCTGATTTAGATATCTTGTAAACTGTTCCCTTGTCTTAAGTTAGTTGTGAGACATTAATTGTGTTCATATAAAGTTTCTAGGTAGACCAAATAGCTATAATTTAGATCCAAGGGTAATGGAAAGTATCATCTTTAAAAATCTTATTATTCAATATAATACTCTTGACAACTTATTAGATACAGAAAAGATACAACTTGACAAGAAAAATGAACATACTTGAAAGAAAAAAAGGAAAAAAAATTGAAAGTGGCACAGGAAAATGAACAAACATCAAGAAAATGAATTCACAGCAAGTTTGATCACAGAGAGAACGATGATGACCACGATAATCAGAAGCAAAATTATGGCAATCATCATGCATTTTCTTGATTTCTTCTGCAAGTTCTTTGCAGTTTGAAGTGCATCTGTACCCACATTAACTCCACTGCACATCTTACCTGAAAATACAAAGGAACAAATTGAATTAATAAAAAAAATTCAATTTATATTAAACATGAACCAAAATATCATTAACCTTAAATACATATATTAATATGATTAATTTGGTCAACTTTAGTCAATCAATCTACTTATTTCAATACTTTTGAAAGTCTAGAATAATTTTATATTAGTTTAATACTTTTTTTTACATGTCATTATTGGGAACATTGAGCTATATTTTTTCTTCAGTAATATTTTGGCTTATACTTACTACCGTTCAAATATAATGCGATGTATTGTTTATTTAAACACTTTTCTCTTAATAATTCTGAAAAAAAATATTAGGACTCTCCATTTTTAATTATTAATAACTTCAGCTACTGTTATTATAGACCACATTGATTGATCCTAGATTATGATATCGATCTATAATGGATCAATGACTGATCGATGACAAGTAAGAAATTCACATGAAAATGTGAATGAATGAATGAAATCGGGGTTTAATCGATGCTCTTCTAGCTCTGAAATGGAGAAATATATTTTTAGGATTCCTGAACTATTGAAATCTACCTACTAACAAGTTATTGAGTAGATCCTGAATGCTTCTCAAGCTAGTAGCAATGGTGGAAAAATGGGTTTTGCAAATATTTGAAAGAAAATGAGAGTAACAATGGAAGCAATGAGCAACAATGGTGATTTTCAGTTGTGAGGAGAAAGATTATTAGAAAAGCCGTTGGAATCGGAGAAAGTAGGTAAAGATTATCAGAAAAGCCGTTGGAATCGGAGAAAGCAGGTGAAAAATGAGAGTTTTTCTTGGTGGCTTCTTGGATAAATTTTACTTTGTTATTTTATAAATATGAAAATGGGGAAAAATTAAATATTTGTTGGATGACGTAGGGATTAAAGTGCAATGTTGTAGACTTGTGTGCTAGATTTGGATGATTTTTAAAATTTAAATAGATGACATCATAAATGTGTCTATCCACTATATTTTTTCAAACTTATATCTATCATGGTCACATCACCTTATTCTCTACTTCTTCAACAACCATTAACCGGAGATGTTTGAAATTCTTTCACCCTTAATTAGAAATCTCAAAGTCAAATCATGTGAAAGTATAAATCTCTTATAGAAAGAAGGTCTTACACGATGCAAATCTTAATTATTTGAGTTTCAAATTTTAAACAATTATTACCAAATCAACTAATACTTGATAGATTCACTATTTAACTTCAACAAGAAATTTTGAGACATGGACGATGGCTCTTTTTTTCCTCATGAACATTGGAACCAACTATAAAAACAAAATATTCACCAACATGAAAATCAAGAAATAAAATATCAAAGAGGCTTAAACCAATTCTTCTATCTATTTTGTTCCCTTACCCTTTTTCTTTGTACACTTAAAACTTCTTGAAATCCATATACAAATAAATTAGATGTTGTGAAGTTTCTGAGGTAGTGGTACAGACTGCATACACTTTATCTCTTTAGGCCCGACTTTGTGGGAATATACGAGATATGTTATTGTTATTGTGTAGTAGCCATGATAAATCAAGCTTAACCTTTAAGAAACAATTGCATATGTGCACTGCAAATCCAGATCCATAGCTATCAAAGAGAACTCACAATGAGTTCTAATAACACCTAACAGATCAGAAGAATATTACTATCTGCATCTCTTCTACTGGGTGACTCATCCGAGATAGAATTCTGAAGCATATTATATCATGAAATAGTAAAACTTGACAGGGGAGGCTCAACGAAATTTGTGGCCTAAAGCCAACTTTAAGAAGAGGCCTTTGAAATTATTTAATAAAATTTTATATATGTTTATTTGATTTATTTTTTTTGTTTTGTAACGGGTGATGTAAGTATATATATTGACAATTCTCATTCGACTACATGTTAATTTTCACCATCAAAGATATCTGATAACTGAACAAGGTTTCAACATTATTTTTGTAAGAAAGATCATCGTTAAGATAATTTTTTAGCAATTAATTCTCTACATTTAATGAACTCAATTTTATACTACTACCGAGATGTTAAAATAATTTTATACATATGAAATAGTTTTAAGTCTATTTTGAATGTAATTGATGGATTGATCCATTATTTATGAGAAATAATCTAACTCTAAGAATATTAGAAGAGACTTTGTTTGTCTTCTACTACAGATATCGCAATCAATTTTTTTTGTATGCATGTTTATTACAAAATTTAAGTGATAATTAGGCTATTCTAATTTATGTGATACTTTTTACTTATCGAGAATCGAATTATATTAATCATGAACAATAATTTGAATCTATTCTTTTTTCATGGTCATGACATGAGAAAAAATTTAGTGTATAAGACTTAATGCAAAGTTTTTGAACACCTAAATTTTAAAATATTGTACTAATTCACTCCTATTTAAATTCATAATTATTTAAATGAATTATCGTTAAACGAAAAGTGACACATACATTGAAATAAATATATGGAGTATTTATCTAAGTAGCATCTATTTATTTCTAAATGATTTTATAAAATTGCCAAAAGACAAGAAGAAATATATTTTCTTAAAATAATAATGATGAGATCTATGATATATTCTATGCACTAATGAAAAATGGAGGCCTTTGCTTTGTGTGTGTGTGTGGGGGGGGGGGGGGGGGGAGGGCTAAAGCACTTGCTTTAAAATAGACACTTAGAAAGCTTTTTTAAGTTTTTAAACACAAGTCTTGAAAAATTAAGTATTTAACAGTAGGATGACATCATCACTTCTTATATACAATCCTAGCACACAATTTTTAAACTTTACACTTATCCCACCTCATCCATTTAATATTTAATATTTTTCACCATTTTTTATATTTTCACCATTTTTCATATTTCTCTATTTTAATTAAAAAAATTATCCAAGAAGCCACCAATAGGAGCTCTCATTTTTCACCAATATTTTTCAATTCCGACGACTTTTCCGATGAAATCTTACTCATCACAATTGAAATTCTCCATTCTTGGTCATTGCCTCCATTGTTGTTCCACTTTTTTTGAAAAAATTATAAAAAATATTTTTTTACCATTTTACTAGCCGGAAAAGCTTTTCAAATCCACTCAATACCTCGTCATTAGATATATTTCAATAGTTTATAAGCCGTACACATACATTTCTCCATCAAAGTGATAGGAGGGCATCAATTATATCCAAAATCCATTCATTTCCATTTTTGTATGGAGGTTTTTATACCAGTGATCGACCAGTTATAGATGATACCTTAATCTATTATCGATTAGTATGGACTATAATGGCAGTAGCTGAGGTAGTTATCGCGGGTGGTGATTATATGGGTGTGTGGGAGGATGGTACCAACTATTGTAAGTGGAAATCATCTAGCAAGGAGACAGTGCCCATCCTGCTGCATTGTAATGGTTCGTACGCCGACATGGTTCGAAACATAATTGAGAGTAGTGAATTAGATTGCGAGACAAAGAACGTTGTGATTAGTTATCTAATGAATAGGCGGGGTAAAATACATCCCACATTTATAAAGAATGATCGACATGTGTCTTTATACATGTTGGATGTCGCTGTCGATGGCTCTAGGCCATTACAGAGGATAAATATCCTCCCGGGGTCTCTGACAATCTCGCCACCACACCCGACATTCGACGAACATGATTCATTTAAAGATGAGAGTTTGGATGTTCATCCAATAGATACGAAATATCATTGAACAGAATTGGAAGATCCCAATTTCTTTCAAGAAGAAAGAGAAGAGTGCAGATTGGGATCACAAACCAACCACACCTTCTCTGATGAAACTAATTTTCACGTAAATCAAATATTTAGCAGCAAAAAGAAGCTGAAATTGTTGTTGGACGTAGCATCGGTGAAAAATTCTTTTGATTATTCTAGGTTGAAGAGCTACAACAAATTCTTTAAGGCAAAATGCTTTTCTCCTAGTTGCGCATGGATGTTGCAAGCGAAGAAGTATGAATGCAATAACAAATTTCTCATCTATATATACGATGACGATCATACTTGCGGTGTCGAATACACCACACGCAACAATTAGAAAATCATGGCTAAAGTCATTGCATCACTCTATGTGAACATGTATCACGAAGGAAAGGGTCCAGACACTAGTGAGATTCGGAGGATCATTTTCAAGAACTTTTGCAGTAGACCAACCTTATGGATATGTTGGATGGGGGTGTGTGATTGCTAAGGAAATGGTTTGAGGGACACTGGAGCACAGGTATTCCTATCTACCAAAATTTTCATACATGATCGACGGTCTTAATGTTGGCACTACCTATTCCATCATGGTGAACAAGGATGATTGTAGGTTTATGTAATTCTTTTTAGCCTTGGGCCCTTACATTAGGGTATTCACCCACATGAAAAAGGTTATTGTAGTTGACGACACTCATTTACATGGTAAGTACGAGGGCATGATGCTCAACGCGGTTGCACAGGATACCACGAAATATATTTATCCCATTACCTTTTGTGTCATTGACACAGAGAATGATGCGTCTTGGAAGTTCCTCTTTGAGAAGTTGAAGTCTATAGTGGTCGATGAACCAAATTTGTGCTTATCTCCGATAGTCACAAGAGCATCGCCAACGGCATCGCGATGGCTTACAACCATGCTCATCACAATTACTACATGAGGCACCTAGGTGAAAATCTTTGGGTAAATCACTAATACCGAGATCACCTCTATCTATTCTACCATGCGATAAAGGCATATACTTTTGAGGAGTTTAGCGATCATTTTGAGGAATTTAAGAACGATGTACCAAGGCAGCCTTTTTCCTCGAGCATGAGCTTGGTTTTGAGAAATGGAGCAAGGCATATTTCCCCGGCAACAGGTTTGATGTGATGACCATAAATATTTTCGAGTCGATCAACTCTATGTTGATTGTCGAAAGGGTGTACCCCATGGCATTCATATTAAATTCAATTTCTAAGAGGTTTAGTCAGAAATTTAGGGAGAGGCATGCATATGTCCTCATTTATAAAGATAATAAATTTATGCCTGCCGCCAAAAAGATCTTAAGGGACAATTTGAGCAAGGATGGGTCTTTCTATGTGGAGAACATACACAGGGATGAAAGGCAATTAACAGTGTTCAGCTGTGGTTGTACGACTAAATTTGACCTACTGGAAAAGTCATGTTCTTACAGAAAGTTTAACTTGGTCAAAATACCATGCGCTCACGCAATGGATACTTTGCGATCAAAGTACAATGATAATTATGGTTTGAGAGTCTATGAGTACTCTTCGCCCGTGTATAAAGTGGAAGAGTACATCCTTGCTTTTCGAAATCAATTAATGTTGTCCCTTTGAAGTCCGAATGACGCATGCCTCAAGAATCGTTAGATGTGAACATTATTCCACCTTTTGGCGACACCAAGCTCGGAAGTAAGAAAAGAAAATGCGTTAAGGGCGTGGGAGAGGTTTTCAAATCAAAGAGGGGGAACAAGTGTTCACTGTGCTAGATACCGGAGCACAAGAGAATCACTTGTAATAACAACAAATCATAGTTAGACATGTATGAATTTGTGTTTTTGAAATTCATGGCAGTGTATGCATTTTCACAACCCTACAGTGGTCTGATTAATACCATTGTTATCGATTTTACTCTGTGTCTATTATCGACCTGTTAAGTTTATGCATATATTGTGTGTCAAGTTTATTGGGAGTATTCTTTATATACCACAGAGTTTATTATCGATCCTATTTCAAGTTTATTAAAAAAACCTAATTATTCAAAGTAATAGATGAGTAGTCGAGCAAATATGTCACATCAAAAACGATGCTGCACGTCCACTCACACCCTGCATCGATTGGGTATACGCTACTTCTTCGAATTTCACTAATCTATGCATCTACCTGCCGCTAGGTGGGAAGACCAAAGGCTTCTATCTTGGTCTAGATAAACACCCATCTACTATACACAATATTCATCTTCTTCAACCCAAAAAATTGATAAATACGATAAGATCCCGAGCATTCCACTCAGCTCACGAAGGAGGGTTCATTTCCAGCGATATTTTTCTCCTCCAAAATATCCTAGACCATCTCTTCTACGGTTTGGGTTAGGACAGGGAGCACCTCCATCATGAACTCCGGTATATCACCCATTTTTTTATGGGTGATCGTGGAGAGGCTGAACATGGATCCCGAGGTGTTGATCACCCCCCACCATCCTTTTAGTTTAGGTTTTAATTTCAATTGTAGTTGTAGTCGTAAGTTCTTTGCAAAGAAACTTTCATGGTTAGGGAATTTATTAGATGAAAGATTCTTTCCTTTGTCCCTTTGCTAGTATTTTGCTGTACATATGGTGTTCAACTATTGTAATGAACTTATGACTAAAGAGTTTTCTATTTCCTGCATTTGTCTCTACTTTAATTTTACAATTTTTTTCTTGTTTGAAATTTTTTCAATTTTTTCTGTTAGAAGATGAATGAATCAGTTGTCAGATGAAGTTTATCATATACATATACGAATTCATATATGCTAATGGATAATGAATATGTTCTATCCGCGATTATGTTGATTTATGCAAAATTAATTGCAAAGTAGATGGAGTTTATGTAAGACCCCGCAAACTCCTCTTGTAGTCTGAGCTTTAGAGCGTGTCAAGTGAAGTGTAAATACGACCCTAAAAGATTTTGAAGTGACTTCCCAAGTGAGAAATATTTTGAAACATGTAGATTTTCCCTAATATCAAATTTTTGTTATGAAGAGAATTGAATAAGCTTTCGGTCGATACCAAATTCTTCCAAATCCGACACTCGAGCGAAGAGTTAGAGCTATTTTAGTGAGACAATGTGCCATCTGGCACTTTAGCGCATCGCGGAGTCAGCCAAAATGGCAATTGTCAAATTCCAGTGAGTTTTTGTGATGCCACCATGTAGCGGTGTCTTTCCAGTTCACAACCAAGGTGGCAACACGAGTTCCACCTTTTCGCGCCATCAAGCAGTTTCCCAATTGTCCACTTTCCAGTAAGCTGGCGCGATTATGGTGCGTCGCGCCAGCGTATAAAATTGGGATTTCATTCAAGTTCCATTATTTAAATTTAAGGGACCCTTTGGTAATTTCTCTAAAGCCCCAATCAGTTTCTACACGGGATTTAAAACCCCAATAGCCAAAGTTGCTCATCTATTCTCATTACTTTATCAAGAACAAAACACTCTCTCTCAAAGATAGAAAACCCTAGCCCTCAAGTTTCAAAAGAAATCTTAAGAATCCTTTCAAGAGTCTTCAAGAACTTCAAGAATCTAGAAAACTAAGGTATGAAGATGTTGATTCTTGGATCCCTTTCATCCAAGAAGCTGAAGAACCCTTTTCTAAATTTTAAAGCTTTTATGTTATGAGTTTTCATGATTCAGGTGAGTTGGAATTGATGTTCATGCTATTATTGAGTTGTGATTCATGTTTGTTTATAAGGTTTTCAAGCTTTGACCCTAGTATGTGATATTCATGTGATGTTCATGATAAACCTTCTTCAAGTTGCTTGTTAAGTGGTGTGTTTATGTTAATTAAGTGTAGAAATTGTTGAATAAGCAAAGCATTCTTCCCATATGTTTGATAAAATTCCTATATGAAGGAATTAGAGCCATTCTAGCATGTTGATTAGAAATTCCCAATTGTGTACAAGACCATGCATGCCAAGTGTTTGTTGAAATGTCTTAGTGATTGTATTATGATAAGTTGCATGAATTCTTGTCCATGAGTATTCCTTATTGAACAACTATGAGATTTTAGTATGCCTACCCTATACATTTACATGCTTATGACATTCAAGTGATTGACAAGATGTCGTATTGATTGTGTTATGAATGATAGTCCATTGTCATGATATTCAAGTGTGGTTCCGTCTTATTAATTTATGCTATCGAGTCCTGAGGGTATTTATACCTGAAAACTTAGCTACTTGTCTAGAGCCGAGTCATTCTCAAGATAATCTCAGTCATGTTATGATCCATAGAATTCTGTCAGTGACAGAACATTTAGGAAAATTCAGAAATCTCAGTACTAGTTCAATCCAGCCTCAGACATCAGTCACTTTCAGACAGAAAGTAGAATTCATAAGTATTCCGTCAGATAACTGAACCAAGTGAACTCAGTCAGATCAGTCAAGAAATATGATCAGTAACAGATTTAGCTCAGTCTAAGTTAAGTTAAGAATCATTTCAGAGTCCTTCAGTTGGGAGTAGTAACTAGCACCGAGCGAGTGCAGGGATGGCGACTTACCCGTTAGAGAGGCAGAGTCGTTAGCAGCAATTCCTGTACTCCAAAACTGTGTAGCCAGCGCAGGACCAGGAGTCACCCATTATATTAAGGCTTGACTATCATATTGCTTTAGGCTTGACTTCCTGTTCAGGGTCACCCATTAGAGAGGCTTGACTATAACAAAGGTCTTTACCCGTGGTACGGTATTGACACTCTTCCAGTTGGGGTTATAGGTTGGACCCTACCAGATCACATTTGGGGCATGTCGGTTAAGTGAGAACTCCCAAAGTTACAGTTTCAGTATCAGTATTCAGAGTAGAACTTAGAAATCAGGACTGTCAGATACAGTCATCAATCTCAGTAAGGAACTCAGATAGTTCCATAGATTCATAGACCACCCACTATATATGCTTGGTCTCACATAAAGTTATTCAGTATCAGTACCTACAGAGGTCACCCATCAGATAGGCTTGATCTCAGTCTCAGATTCAGTTGAGTTTTCTCAATATCAGTTCCAGTGATCACCCGTTAGTTAGGCCTGATCTCAAGCTTAGTCAATCTTAATCGTTATTAGAAGATTTAGAGATCATGCCGCTAGATAGGTTTGATCTCAAATTCAGCTAGTCAGTATAAATTATCGGTAGGCTCAGTCATCCAGTTTATCAGTATTAATAAGTACGGATATCAGTTTCAGTAGCTTCAGATACGTATAATCTCAGTATGTTCATAAACCTCAGATTGATGGCATATTCAGTATCAATTATCAGATTCAGTCCCAGTATGCTCAGTCACAATATGCACAGTATGTTAAGTAGTTACAGATTCTCTATGTATGCTAATACAGCTCTTACATATCATTTAGTTAGCTATTGTTCATGCATAAGCCCTTATATTTAGCCTTACCTTATCTACATACTCAGTATATTTCCGTACTGACGCATTTGTGCTATGGTGTTTTATTTGAGGCCATAGGTTTAGAAGCACGAGCCCCAAAGCACCCTTATCAGTCCAGACTCAGTCAGCAGCAGTAGATGTAGCAGTGCGTTCTCATCATCCGAGGATGCTTCTTATTTCAGCACTTCATTAGATTTACTTTATTATCAATAGATGAATTTAGTTGGGGACATGTCCCATCAACTCCACAGTTCAGACAGTTAGAGGTTTTTTTAGACAGATGTATTAGTATTCAGTTTTCAATTTCAGTATTTTAGACGTTTTGAACGTTATGACAAGTTTTCTCCAGCTTTCCACATTTATTGTATTATATTATGCTGTGATTAGGTACAAATATCAGCAAAGGGTCATCTTGTGGTCCTTTGGGGTCATGAACACCGTGTAACGACTAGGGGGTAGTCTCAGGTCGTTACAGTTTAGGATTGACCGGGCTCAATATCTATGATTGATCGTATACATAATCGATGGATTTCACTATGCTGGTTGGTGAAATGGTAAATAATTATTAGTACATAGTAAAAAATATTAGCAATTAAATGAAATTGATTTGAGGGCCATCAATTGTGTCCAGTGTAAATCATCGACTCAAAGCCTTGTCAATAATATACTGTATTGCTTTATTGCCCTTAGTAGCATATTATGTAGAAAAGGAATAATTAATTTATAAAATAATAAATAATTAAATTTTATGCAATTAAAGGTGCTTAAACAAGTCATGTGATCGTATAAGAGTCCACGTAAATTGGAGAAGGTTATCAAAGATGTGTGAGGATGGGTAGTGGATGAACAAATGAATTCCTCACAACATACTTGTGCTTTGGTAATCATTTCCCTAAGGATGTTGGTTGTTCGACCACAACTCATCACCCCATACACAACTCATCACTCCACACATCTTTGACCACCACTTTTAATTTACTTGGATTCTCATACGATCACATGACTTATTCAGGCTAATTTAATTGCATAAAATCTAATTATTTATTATTCTATTAATTAGATAATTCTTTTCAAAATATGTGCTAGTTATGGTCTATACATATGTATCCTAGTCTAGTTCATTTATTAATGAAGTAGTCCATCATTTATGCTAGACTATGCTTAGTTATTTACTCAATCCGATATAGTCTAGCATAGACTGTGAACTACTTCCATAATTAAATAACTAGACGATGATATTTATTTATAGACCATGACTAGTACATATATTGAAAAGAATTCTTTAATTAATAAAATAATAAGTAATTAGATTTTATGCAATTAAATAAGCTTAAACAAATCATGCGATTGTATGAGAGTCCATGTAAATTGAAAGTGGTGATCAAAGATGAGTGAGGTGACGAGTTGTCGTTGAACAACCAACATCCTTAGCACAATATTTACCCAAGAACAAGTATGTTGTGAGGAATTCATTTGTTCATCCACTACCCATCCTCACACATCTTTGATCACCTTCTCCAATTTACGTGAACTCTTATACGATCACATGACTTGTTTAAGCTCCTTTAATTGCATAAAATCTAATTAGTTACTTCCTCCGTTCCATAATAAGTGAATTGTTGGAGTATTTTTTATGTTTCAAAA